>JAJEJO010000808.1:370025-400025 GCA_020662805.1 Glaucomys volans
CGCATATAAATAAATAAAGGTCTATCAACATCTAAAAAATATTTAAGTGCTGGGGATTGAACCCAGGGCCTTGTGCATGCAAGGCAGGCACTCTACCAACTGAGCTATATCCCCAGCCCTTAAAATTTAATTATTGAAAGATCTCCAACCATTCATGGTTAAGCCAAACTCAAAGCAGAAATGATGTGTTTGGAGACAGGAAATTAGTATTAAATGGAAAGATTTTGGCAACATAAATTAAAGTGGAAATTTAGAGAAGAGTCTTGAAAAATTCACAACTAAGTTGATATCAGCTGTTAAAAATTAAGTGTCAGTTGAGTGGATTATGAAGAAAATGAGCTATAAATCAGAAGGCTTTAGAATAGCAAGGATGACTAATTCAGTTACAGCTAGAGTGTCATAAGAAACTGGAAATATGGTTATGCAGAATTAGTAGAACAATATTTATTTAGCTAGTGTTAATAAAGAATTTTGGATACAAACAGTGAAAAGGAGAAGCCCCTTATTTCTGAATATGTGAAGTTAAGTCACTATTTTTTGAAAGGTTCCCCTAGTTATTTTGTGCATATATAAAATAAGCATATGTTAGTCCCTCATAAAAAATTAACCCACCTTAAACAAATCCATAGGAATATATATTTCATTCCAAGATGAGATGAAAAAAAAAAAAGTTTACATTTTATGTAGAGTGGTTTTAACTAAGTACTTTCAAGAATTTTGCATTAATCTCTCCCATCATATCAAAGCCCTTGCCTTAGTATTACAAGCCTTTTACTAAAAAAAAAAAAAAAAAAAAAAAATTTCTTCAATCTTCTTAAAAAAGAATAAAAATCTTATAAAAACTATAAAGAATAAAACCTAAATGTAACCCTGAAGGGCTATAAATAAAGAGATGTGACTCACTTTATAGACCAATTCTAACAAGTGTCCCTGAAAACTTGCCTGTAAGGTAATTTGTACATTTAAAGTCTTAAGTCAGAGAAGTATTCCAATGGAAAGAAACTGGATAATAAATCATGCCTAAAAGAATCTTCTAAATTACATTCCTTTATAGTATAAAGATCAATGTAAATAAAATAAGTATATAATAGTAATTATAGTGAGTTATTTAATTATTAAGGTACTGGGAATTGAAACCAGGGCCTTGCACATGCTAAGCATGAGCTCAACCACTGAGTTACACCCCAAGCCCTTATTACTTTGATTATTTTGATATGTAGTTTTTTAATGGTATGAATAAAAGTAACATGATGGTTTAATAAGTCCAATAATTTGCCAGAGTGTATGATTAGAAAAACTTAGTTTTCTTTGATTAATTGGATTCTGGGGTTTTTTAAATGAATTTGTAATCCTTGAAAAAAGAACAAGCTTATATGGAAAAAAAGAGGGAGGAAATTAATTTACAATGGTCCAAAATTCAGTACATGGGCAATTTTAGAAGCATATTTATTAGAACTCATAAAATTAAGTATAAATGATAATAAGAAGTTTATATACTGAAACAAACAGCCAAAGAGACTGAAAAATGTAGTCACAGGCTCCTCTGGCTCTGATTGATTGCCTCTGTTCTGAAATTTCCTCTCACAGGATTTTGCAAGCACTAAGTTAAACCCAGACCCTACCAACTTCTTGGTCTCCTCCATCCTATTGCATATTGAGTCTTTTATTAACCAGCTTTTCATCATTATGACCAAAATATCTGATATAAACAACTTAAAGGAGGGAGGCTTTATTTTAGCTCACAGTTTCAGAGGTTTTAGCCTGTGGTTAGCTGGCTCAAAGGCAGCTCTGCTGGGAAGCAGAAAGAAAGACAGAGACAGAGAGGAAGGAATGAGATATACACACCCCCAGTGACCTACTTCCTTCAACAGTGCCCCACCTACCTTCAGTTTCCACTACTTCCCAGTTGTCCATTCAGGATTCAATGGATTAATCCACTGATGAGTGGTTGACCTCATGATTCAACCACTTTCCAAAAGCCCCACTTCTGAACATTTCTGCATTGAGAACCAAAACTTCAAGACATGAGTCCTTGGGGAACATTTCATATCCAAACCATAACAACTCTTTTTAAGATAACTCATGAGTCTAATCCATGAGCAGCCTGAGCCTCACAGATCTACATCATCCCCAGAGAGAAACTCACCATTTTCACTGAGTCCGTCAAAGTCTCCCACTGTTGGAATGGCATCGATATCTGGCTCCTTCTCCAATGGTCATAGCGGGCTCGACTCTCTTCATTGGTCAGAATCTCTTTTGCCCTCTGCAGTTTCTGAAAAGTCTCCACTGGAAAACAAATCAAGAAATGAGAACTTGTCTCTTGGAGGGGTTAGTTTAAAATTAAAATCATCAAAAGATCTTACTAGAATCATTGTTCTGTCATTTGCTAGTTATATGGCCTTAGACTAGTTTACCTAGTTAAGCTTTAGTTTCCTTATCTGTAAAATGTATCATAAAGACAAGGAAGATTATGTATATAAAATGCCTGGCACAAGTGTGACAGATACCATTGCCCTGTGTAAATGCATGAACGCACAGATGGTGTGACTCTACTTTGTGTACAACCAGTGAAACAATAGCTGTACTCCATTTGTGTTCAATAAAAAAAAAAAAAAAATGCCTGGCACAAGCCGGGCATGGTGGCGCATGCCTGTAATCCCAGCACTTGGGAGGCTGAGGCAGGAGGATCGAGTTCAAAGCCAGCCTCAGCAACTTAGCGAGACCCTAAGCAACTCAGCGAGACCCTGTCTCTAAATAAAATACAAACTAGGGCTGGGGATGTGGCTCAGTGGTGGAGTGCCCCTGGGTTCAATCCCCAGTACCAAAAAAAGAAAAAAAAAATGCCTGGCACAGAGTTTATCCACTTCCTTTACTGGATTCCAGTGATGTGCCAGGTGCTACTTGAAGTGATGACAACACAGTGTGAATAACAGACATTATTAGCAGGAGACAGAAATTCACAAACACTGGAAAAATATAATTTTGTCTACTAGGAAGAAAGATTACCTTTTTTCTAGAGGGAAGTAATGACCAGGCAATAGAGACAGTATGAATGAAGAGTTTAAGGCAAGAAGAAACATGTAATGGTAATTTAGAGAAAGTTGAAATTGTCAATGAGGCTAAAGGACATGGCCAGGAGAAGAATAGTGAGGGATTGGGTCATGCACCGGACAAAGGCCCCACTCATCCTGAGCCTTTGATGTCATGCTAAGGATTCTAGTTTTTTTAATTTGTTTTTAGGTGTTTTGTTTTGTTTTGTCTTGTCATCAGAGTAATGGAAAGCTATTGGGAAGCTTTGAGTACAGTAAATAATGTTGTAGATGCTCAGTAAATGGTAGTTTTGTCACTGACCTATTTGACTAGATGGCATGCAAGAGAAAAGTATCATGGCCCTGTTGGAAACACTTCTGAAGTCTCTACTCCCTCCACCACTGCTACCCCATCCCCCTGATGTTCAACTTCACATAGAACAGGACACAAAACAAGACTGGTTTTTTAAAAAATCAACTGTTTCTACATATGAGCAATGAACAATCTGAAAATGAATTAAGGAAACAATTCCATTTTGTAACAGCATCAAAAAGAATAAAAACACTCAGGAATCTTTTTAATAAAAGAAGTGCAAGAAACATCCTGAAAACAACACAATCTTAGAGACCTAAATAAATGGAAAGATACTCCATGCTCCTGAATTAGAAGGTTTGATATTGCCAAAGTGGTGATATTCCCCAAATTGATCTACAGATTCAACAACTTCTATTGAAATCCCATTTACTTTTTAAAAAGTATTTTTATTTGAAGATGGACACATACCTTTATTTTATTTATTTATTTTTATGTGGTGCTGAGGATAGAACCCAATGCCTCACACAGGCTAGGCAAGCACTGTACCACTGAGCCACAACCCCAGCCCTGAAATCCCATTTATTTTTTGTGCAGAAACTGATAAATTGGTACTAAAATCTTAAAATATGTAAGTGTAAGGGACTCAGAATATCCCCAACAATCTCAAAAAATAAGAACAAGGCTGGAGGACTCATACTTCTTAATTTCAAAACTTCTACAAAGTACACAAAGTACAGTATTGAGAACAGAATGGTAGAGACAATAAGGCTAGACATACAGATAAATGAAATAAAAATTGAGAATACAGAAATAAACTCTAACATACAGTCAACTGATTGAAAACAGTGCCAAGACAATTCATTTGGGAAAGAACAGTCTTCTCAGCAAATGGTGCTGGACAACTAGATATCCACATATAAAAGAATGAATTTGCATCCTTATTAAAACCATATATAAATTTTGTTAACTTAAAATGACTCACACATTGAAAAGTAAGCATTAACACTCTAAATCTCTTAAGAAAATACCTAGGCATAAATCTTTGTGACCTTGGATTAAGCATGTCTCCTTACAAATGACACCAAAAGCATAAGCAACAACAAAAACAACAATGACAAAAATAGATAAATTGAACTACATTAAAATTAAAACTTTCATGCTTCAAAGAGTACCATCAATGTTGGATGTGGGGGTACATGCCTGTAATCCCAGCTACTAGAGAGGCTGAGGTAGAATACCAAGTTCAAAGCCACCCTGGCCAACTTAGAGAGAACCTGTCTCAAAAAATAAAAATAAATAAAAATAAAAGATAAAAAGGAATGGGAATAGCACAGTGAAAAAACATTTGCCTAGCATATACAAGACCCCAGGTTGAATCCCAGTACACAAAAAAAGAAAAAGAGTATCATCAATAAAGTGAAAAGACAACCCATACAATGGGAGAAAAAATTGGCAAACCATCGATCTGATAAGGTACTTATATCTAAAATCTGTAAAGAACTCTTACAACTCAATAGTAAAATGGTTCAATCACAAAATGGGTAAAAGGTTTAGACATTTCTTCAAAGATATACAAACAGCCAATGAACATATGAAAAGACACTCAGCATCAATAGTCTTCAAGAAGATAGAAATCAAAATCACAGCAGAATATCACTTTACGTCTATCAAGATGGCTAAAATAGAATGATGATGAGAACTGGTGGGTAGGATATAAAGAAGTCAGAATACTCATACATGGCATGCTGAAATTCAAAATGGTGCAGTGACTTTGAAATACAGTTTCTCAATTCCCCAAAATGTTAAGCAGTGTGGCTGGGGATATAGCTCAGTTAGTAGAGTGCTTGCCTCGCATGCACAAAGCCCTGAGTTCAATCCCCAGCACCACACATATAAAAAAAATGTTAAGCAAAATTACCATATAATCCAACAAATTTAATCTTAGGTATCTATGATGAGAAAAGACTACATATTGTATGACTCTATTTATATGAAATATTCAAAATAAAGTGGATTAGTAGTTGCCGGGAGCTGGGCAGGCAGGAATGGAAAGTGATTGCTAACAAGTATGAGGTTTCTTCTTGTGATGAAATGTTCTGAAATTAGACAATAGCAATGACTACATAACACTGAATATGCTAAAATGAAATGTATACCTTAAAAGGTGAATTTATAGTATGTGAATAACTGTCATTTACAATTATATATGTGTTGTTAAATATATATATGCATATATATACATATATATGAAGGATCTCACAAAAATAGAATGGAGACCAATAGAGTAAAGGAAAGGGATTGAGAAAGAAAAGGGGAGGGTATGAGAAGTACTGGGGGAATGAAATCTCCAAATTATGCTATGTCTATGTCTGAATATACTGTAATGAATCCCACTTACATATATAATTATAATGCACTGATTAAAATAATAATAACAGGAAATCAGAAAAGCAGAGCTAATGAATCAAGGGTAAGGAAGAGGGAGAGAAAGGGAAGGTACTGGGGAATAAGATTGATCAAATCATGTTATGTGCATAGACAAATACAGCATCATGAATCTCCTATTTTGTATAATTATGTACACCAATTAAAATAATAATTAAAAACTATCTGTAGAGGTTATGAAAGTTTTGTATCCTGATTATGATGCTGATTACATGATTCTATGCAGACATTAAAACTCATAAAACTGTATGCCAACAAAGTTACTATATGAAATTTTTTAAGTGAAATTATTCTAAAACTATCTAAAACCACACAAGATAATTTGTGAAAGGGCCAACCGTAAAATTACAAATGGAAAGCTCTGTCATGACGATAGTTATCATTTATAAGCTCCTACTCTGTGCAGGACCCTGTGCTGAACCTGGCATAGTCATAGTTTTCCTTCAAAACAACTTTGTGAGGTGGATAAAGTTGTCATCATTATCCCCATACAGAATCTAAGGCTGCACGAGGTTGATGTAACCTGTTCCAAGTCCCAAAGTTTCAAACAATGGAGCCATGGTTCAAACCCAAGCCTTCCAGTCTTCTAGCCTGTTTTCTCCAGGCTGCACTTGACCACCTTTCAACTCCTTCCATTTTCCTGCAATGCTTTTTGTTCTCTAATCCCCACATTCTTCTTCAACCCCATCATCTATTATTAAGATCCAGACTGTGGAGCTGGCGATGTAACTTAGTGGTAAATCATGTGTTAGCATGTACAAGCCCCTGTACTCCATCCCCAGAACCATGGGGAAACTGATTTTCCATATGTAGAATAAGATTAGATCCCTCTCTCTCACCCTACACAAAACTCAACTCAAAATGGGTTAAAGACCTAGAAATTAGACCAAAAACTTTACAACTCCTAAAAGGAAATATACAGTCACACTCCAACATATAGATTCAGGCAATGACAATGACTTCCTCAACAAGACTCCTAAAGCTCAGAAAATAATACCAAGAATTGATAAGTGGCATGGCATCAAATTAAAAAGCTTATGTACAGCAAAGAAAGCAATTAAGAATGTGAAGAGAGAAACTACAGATTAGAAGAAAATCTGCTACCTACTCTTCTGAGAGAGGATTAATATCCAGAATATATAAATAACTCAAAAAACATACCACCAAAAAAATACCTAATTAATAAATGGGTAAATGAACTAAACAGATACTTCTCAAAGAAGAAATATAAATAGCAAAAAATATTTTTAAAAAGTTCAAGTTCTTAGCTGGGTGTGGTGGCACACACCTATAATCCCAGCGGAGGCAGGAGGATCTCGAGTTCAAAGCCAGCCTTAGCACCGGCAAGGCACTAAGCAACTCAGTGAGACCCTGTCTCTAAATAAAATACAAAATAGGGCTGGGGATGTGGCTCAGTGGCCGAGTGCCCCTGAGTTCAATCCCCAGTTCCAAAAAAAAAAAAAAAAAAAAAGTTCCAAGTTCTTTAGCAATTAGGAAAATGCAAATCAAAACTACATTGAGATTTCACTTACTTAGAATGACAGCCACCAAAATGTGGTATATAATGGAGTTTTATTCATCTATAAAGAAAAATGAAATTACATCATTTGCAGAAAAATAGTTGGAACTCAAGAGCATTATGTTAATGGAAATAAGCCAAACTCAGAAAGTCGAGTTGTAGATCTTTTCTCTTATGGTAAAGCTAGAGAGGAACAGAAAGGTAGAGGGAGAGGAGTCTCATGAAAATCAAAGGGAGATCAGTAGAGTAGAGGGAAGGGGACAAGAGGGAGGGAAGAAGGGAGGGGGAGGGAAAATACTAAGGAATGATTTTGACCAAATTATATTGTTATGCTGTGTTTGTGTACAAATATGTCACAATGAATTATATATAGTTGCATCCATTAAAATAGTAGAAACAGAAAAAAATCTCCAGCACCACACCCCTTTATCTCCCCTGACCTACACTTTTCTTCACACTTAATCCCAATATTATTTGTTTATGATTTCTCTTTTCTATCATAATATAAACTCCATTAAGGCAAAGACTTATCTGTTTTGTTCTCTGTTGTATCCCTTCCACTGGAGCAGTACAGTAGGTGCTTAGAAAGCATCAGTTAAATGAACAAATGAATGCATGCTTCCTATCTAGAGTGTGAATATAAAAATGGTCTGATAGTGCTATTACCTGAGCTCCAAGCACCAAAGAAATGACATATATTTTCAAACTATTTCATGAATTAGGAACATCTTAATAGTATACAATTAGAGTTATTCTGATAGTGCTTAAAAATACCTCATGAAGCTGGGGATATAGCTCAGTTGGTAGAGTGCCTGCCTTGCAAGCACAAGGCCCTGGGTTCAATCCTCAGCACTGCAAAAAAAAAACTCATGAAAAGTAGCCAAGATCCTCTGAACCAGAAAATATTGGGGCAAATACACAGTTAGTGTCTACAACACCTCCACATCAATTGTGAAAATCCTGAACTATTTCTGTATTCTAGTTAGTGAAAAATAAAGCTGCTTTCCTGAGCCTCTACCATGCAGACAAACACTTCATCTGCTATCATCCAGAGCTACGGCTTGACCCAGGACGTCTCTAGGACCCTGCTCAAAAGTTGGTCAGCAAAATATTAAAGCACTAATATTAAAATGGTTAATATCATCCCTGGAGGCAGCAGCAATTAGTAGGTTAAAGGAAACACCCTAAAGATGGAAGCTATTGAAAGCCACAGGAAAACAAACAAATAAGCATCTCTAGTGAGCAATCCTTCCTGTTGCTAATGGAAATGGAAATGTTTCAACGAATGAATGAGATGTCACTTTTTCCAGCAGGAATAAAAAGCTTATTAAATTATCACCAAGAATAGACATGCCAGCTACTACGAGTTCAGTGGTTGTAAAGATTTACATTTTTATCTGTGAGTCACCTCGTCTTGGTACATTACCGTCAGCCTCACTTGCCAGATATTCCAGAATGAAAGAAGTCCGGTTAGAATTATTCTGATGTCAATCCCTCAGCAACAGAGGATAAACAGAAAACAAAAGGGACCTTATCTTCTTGTAATGTGGACTTTTTCTTGTTCCATCCTCTTCAATACATTTATTAAAAATGAGTTTGGGTTTATATCATGTATCTGCTAATCAAATGAATCACATAATATAAATATTTAACAGTTCTGGGAAGTGAGATTTCATTTTATAAGCTTAGTGTAGCAAATAATGCTGGAACCCTTTGAGAGACAGTCTGATTTAACTCGTGGACCTACTGAAAATGTAGAGGTTCTTTTCAATTTGTATTTCATGAAAAAATTTATATTACTATAATCACATTTTAACTGTATTCTATTTACAATTACTTGAGAAATAATAATAATATGATGTCAGAACATACTTTGGGAAAAAAACCTAGAGAAAAATATATTAATTGATAATAATGGTTCTCTGAAAAGGAGAAATAGGAATAGACTTTCCCTTTCAATATGATTTATTACTGATCTTATTCTTACTCTGAGGGGTTGCACTAGTTTTGCATTATGCAATGAAATATCTGAGATAATTAATGTATAAAGAAAAAATGCTTATTTTGACTCACAGTTTTGAAGGTTAGAGCCCATGATCAATTGGCTCCATTGCTTCGGACCTATGGCCAAACAGCATATCAAGGTGCGAGTGCATAGTGGATCAGAACCATCTGCCTCATGGCTAGGAGGCAGAAAGAAGGGGAAGGGGTCAGGGTCCCACAGTCCCCTTCAGGAACATGTTTTCAATGACCTAAAGATCTCCCACTAGGGCCAGATGTGTCTGTAATCCCAGCGGCTGGGGAGGCTGAGGCAGGAGGATCACAAGTTCAAAGCCAGCCTCAGCAAAAGCGAGGTACTAAGCAACCTAGTGAGACCCTGTCTCTAAATAAAATACAATATAGGGCTGGGGATGTGGATTAGTGGTCGAGTGCCCCTGAGTTCAATTCCTTTTTCCCAAAGAAAAAGATCTCCCACTAGGCCCCACCTCTAAAGGTTCCATTACCTCCCAAAAGTACAACATAGGGACCAAGCCTTTAATACATGGGCCTTTGGGTGACATTCAACATCCAAGCTATAACAGGAGAGAAAGCAATAAAATCATTTTAAAGTAGAAAGACACTGAGATATTAAAAGATATCAGTTAGCGAGGATAAATTGCTCCCCTTCTTTAAAAATCCAAATATCTTTGAAGTTTATACATCAATAAAAAATATAATTTCATAGGTCCTTAATTTATTCTGAAACCTCCTTTTGTCAAGGTCAAAAAGAAGTTAATAAAGTGTTGATCTGAAACAATTACTCTTGCACATACAAAGGACTGGCAATGAGCGACAGTCAGGAGTTTTGGCCTCAGTGACACAATTTCTATAGCACAACCAGTCCTGTCTACATCATGCATATCTGGTGAAAGGAAGGAATTTCTAAAGGCCTTAGATTTAGATTTTTTTTAAAGACTGAGTAAGAGGAAGATCCAATGATTACTAACAAAAATTCTCTCATTTTTAAAAATATTGCACTGCTACTTAAAACCAAGAAAGGAAAATCCACTTAATCATAATTGCCAACATTCACAGAGCACTTTGCATGTAGAGGATACCTTGTTTAATATTCATAGTAGATATATGAAGCAATCAATATACTATTAATCTACCCATTTTACCTATGAAAATGCTGAGGTTCAGAGAGGTTTTCAGACGTCAATTAGCTCTTAAGTGGTAGACAGGAGCAATCCTGACAAATCAGATTATGTTCATATCTACTACTCTGTCACACTAACAAATCAGTAATGGCAATGGTCAAGGCTACATTTAGTCCATCAATAAGATATATATTCAAATTTTTCCTGCTCACAGGTTCTCTACAGAACCAGTCCTCACCTTAATTAGGACACATTTTGAAATCTGCCCATTATATTCTGAATTTCTGTCAAACTAAAATCCATTATCTGGTGAATTTTTTTAACATTTAAATTCTTATTTTTTTTTTTTTTATTTTTTTTTTTTTTTTTTTTGGTACTGGGGATTGAACCCAGGGGCACTCCACCACTGAGCCACATCCCCAGCCCTACTTTGTATTTTTTTATTTTAGAGACAGGGTCTTACTGAGTTGCTTAGGGCCTCGCTAAGTTGCTGAGGCTGGCTTTGAACTCATAATCCTCCTGCCTCAGCCTCCCAAATTCTGGGATTACAGGCGTGCGCCACTGCGCCCGGCAACATTTTAAAATATTTTTTTATCAGTAACTTTATTCTTTCCCCAAGATTGCAAAGAACAACTTTAATTTTCAGAAAGTTATATAAATCCAAATTGAAAAAAATTTTTAAATAGGTTCAAAAACAATCTCCACCCAAAGATTGAATCATATATCATCTGCAAGCCTGACAAGAGAAGATATTGATGTCTGTGTACCTTTTCATTTTAAACAATATTTACACAGTTCAATGTTTGTGAAAAAGAAGCCTCAGGCAGCCCATACATGAAAATCCCCATCACTATGACAACTAGAAACAGTGATATTGCACAGTGATTCCTCACATATTGTTTGTCAGGCACAGAGAAGCAACTCAGAGTCATGCTTCACTGGAAAAGAACCCAGTTAAAAAATAACCTGGAGTAGTGGTTGTTTTTAAATGTTTATCAAGTTTTCATAATTTCATGCTAGGACACCTATTTTAATATTAACTCCAATTCAGAGGAATAGTTAATGTCTCCTAGAGAAATGTTCATGCATTCATTCATTCACTAATTCAAGAAATATTATGCCCAGTAGGTGACTTCTGTTGAGGGAGCTCTGCTAGATAGAGGATTTACCACTGTGAATGAGACAAGCAGGGGGTCTGCCTCACTGAGCTTTCAGACTGACTAATAAGCAAACATAGTACTCTAGGTAGCCTGGACACACAGGATTTTCCAGAGGAAGTGATGGCTAAGCTGAGACCTAACACAGGAGCATGACCTTACCAAGCAACTGTGGGACAGGGAGGTACACAGGCCTTATGGATGTTCCAGTCAAAAGCCAGCAGGCATGGCGATCCTAAGAGAAAGAATAGGGCATAACAAGAATCCAGGGCTGGGACTGTGGCTCAGTGGTAGAGCATTTGCCTAGAATGTGTGAGGCATTGGGTTCAATTATCAGCACTGCATACATAAATAAAGGTTCATCAACAACTAATAAAAATGTTTTTTAAAAAGTTTAAAAAAGCCGGGCGTGGTGGCGCACGCCTGTAATCCAAGCGACTTGGGAGGCTGAATCAGGAGGATCGTGAGTTCAAAGCCAGCCTCAGCAACTTAGCGAGGCCCTTAGCAACTCAGTGAGACCCTGTCTCTAAATAAAATACAAAATAGGGCTGGGGATGTGGCTCAGTGGCTGAGTACCCCTGAGTTCAATCCCCGGTTCCAAAAAAACAAAAACAAACAAAAAAAAAAAGTTAAAAAAAGAGGGGATGGGGGAAGGAAAAATAGTAGACTGAGACAGACAGTATTACCCTATGTATATGTAAGATTATGTGAATTGTGCGAATAAAAAAAAATTGAATTAAAAAAAAAAGTTAAGCCAGGTGTGGTGGCGCACACCTGTAATCCCAGCACTTGGGAGGCTGAGGCAGGAAGATCATGAGTTCAAAGCCAGCCTCAGCAAGGTCAAGCCATTAAGTAACTCAGTGAGACCGTGTCTCTAAATAAAATATAAAATAGGGCTGGGGATGTGGCTCAGTGGCTGAGTGCCCCTGAGTTCAATCCCTGGTTCCAAAAACTAAAGTTAAAAAAAAAAAGTATCCAATGTAGTTATAAATGACTGAAACAGAGCTTTAGGCATAGTGGTGAGAGAAAATGAGGATAGAGAAATGAGGTACATGGCATGAAGGGGCTTGTTCCTAAAGACCCAGAAAAGACAATGGATGAACTGGGGCTACACATGAAATACAGGTTAACAAAAGAAGCCACACAAAAAAGAGTATATACCAAATGATTTCATTTACATGATATTCAAAACTAGGCAAAACTAATCAGCGGTGATAGAGATCAACTATTGGGAGAGGTGCTAACTCTGAACAGGACATGAAAAATGATTTCTAGGGGTGCTGAAAATGCTCTTCATCTTTCTCTGGACCATGTTAAATTGTTTATACATATTTATTATTTATACATATATATTCAATTTACATTTCTGATTTGCTCATGTTACCTTAAACAACTTGTTCCTTAATAAAAAGAGGGATGATAATATGAGCAGAATGGTTAAATATTTAACATATTCTTTCATATGTAAGAAAATTATCTGTTTATACAAATCAAAGGGAACAAAGATTTCTAGAGAAAATAAAGAGTTTTAAGTCAAGGAAATATTGTGCTAAATAAAGAAGATTTGGGGTTTATGCAATGTGGAGTTACAGACAGGTCTTAGTATAATATTTTCATTATAGAAAAATCACACATACACAAACATAATCATCAAATTTAAGATATAAATATCTAACTACAGGGCAAGGCCGTTGGCTTGACCCCAACAAAACACATACACATACAATTTTAATTTGAAAATTGAACAAATTAAAAATAAAAATCGAGTAGGAATACACAGAGACATCAAGTGCAATAATAAAGTTTTAAGCTGAGTGGTACATACATGGGCATCTATTATACTATTCTTCGTGCCTTTTTTTAAATTTTTTTTTATTTGTAGATGGACACAATACCTTTATTTTATTTATTTTTATGTGACGCTAAGGATCAAACCCAGTGCCTCACACATGCTTGGCAAGTGCTCCACCACTAAGCCACAACCCCAGTCCCTCTACATTCCTTTTTGTACATATTAAATCCTTTATTTTTTTCCCCATAATTGAAAAGAAAAATCACGATCTGCAAAGTGAATGCCTGGAGGAATCCAGGCATGAAATGAGAGTAGTTTGCTTCTATGTCAAATGGCAGTGCCATGAGGATGAAGGGAAGAGGACACAGGGAGAGAGATATGAAAGGTAAATCAATAGCATTTGGTAATTAACTATATGTGGATATGAAGAAAAGGAAGGAGACATGGGGTTTTTGTTGTTGTTGTTGTTGCTGTTGTTTTGCTTTGTTTCAGTGCTGGGAATTAAATCCACTGTACCACACTCCCAGCCCAAAAGATGACGTATCTACCTGGCCAAATGAATGGATGGTGGTATCGTTCATTGAAATGACAAAGCAGAAAAATTAGCAAGATTTCAGAGGAAATAAGAGGAAAATAATGAGTTCAGTTTTTGACAAGGTGACTTCAAAATTGAGATTTCCAAGAAGCAGTCAAAACTACAGTCTGAAGAGAGGAAAAAGAACTGGGTTAAGGACAGATTCGAGAGCCATCAACTGAGAGCTGATGATTGAAGCCACAGACTTGGACAAGACTCAAGTGCAGAATAAGCTGAGAAGAGACCTTAAAAGGGAATCTTAGAGCAACAGAGAAGGAATCATAAAAGAGGAAAAAGAAGCCCAAAATTGACTGGAAGAAAACTACAAGTACATGTTACCCTGGTAGTTGAGGGAAGAGAAGGAAGGTATAAGGCTGGGAATGTGGCTCAATGGTGGACTGCTTGCCCAGCATGCCCAGGGCTCTAGGGTCAATCCCTAGTACAACAAAGAAAAAAAAGGGGGGAGAAGGAAAAAGGTATGGTCAACAGTGTCAAGTCCTGATCCAGGCTTAGAAAAGATATAGACTAAAAAGAGCTTGAATTTGGCAAAGTCCCTGATCCATTTCTGAGAAAGGCAAGGATAAATGGGGAACTAATAATCCATATTACATTGAAGAGGAGCTTTTATTGATTGTTGGGAGCGGTGACGGAGGATTGGAGAGAGGTTACTGAGATTAGGGGTCTCTGATGCCCTCATGACTGTGGCATGCCGGGTTCCTGGGAATGTTTCTGTGCAAAGGCACAGGATGCCTAGGTACTGTAGCAATGCCCTGCATGAGGAGGCTCTGTGCAAGAGCCCCATCAGTTCTAACCTGATCGCAGGCACACAGCTCCTGGGAAGAAAGGAATTCTTATAGGCAACCACAATGTTTCACCAGCTCCGCTTCTCTGGTTCCTGCCCGCCGTATAGCAACTTTTTACAATCGACTTTCTTGAGAGCTACACAAAGCTCCTAACATCACACTTTGCAAGTGTGGATTGCTACTGTGGAAAAGCTACATAGATGTCCTAGTTTCTGTAACGTTCCTGAATACAAAGAAAAATGCTTGCATAGTCTTTAACCTGATAACAAGACATAAATAAATAAAGACTACTGGCATAATTCTTTAGACCTGCATCTCCATCAGAGAGCAGGCTCCACCTAATCCCAGTTTAATCTTCAAGATCTATATCTGTGAATCTATTTTCCAATCCCCCTTCACCCCTTGCCAGACCCGAGAGTTTGGTTGCACTGGAGGCAACATTTGATGTTCTCTGAATTTTGTCATTGAAGAAATTATTCCTTACAGTTAAAAAGTCAAACTAGAAATGTAAGGATCAAAATTAAAAGTTTGGCTCTAAAGAGAAGAAAAAAGGGAAGGAGCAAGAAGACAAGTTATAGAAGGATCATTGGTTTGTTTGTATTTTTTCAAGTTATCCACAGTATATTTAAGTGATGTTAACATGATGGCAATAAAGGAAAAAACTAAAGTGTGAACATATGGACATATTCATGTCCCCCCAAATGAAGATTTGCACAACGAGGTTCTCATCAAAACAACAGTCTGGGTACAAATATGCTCAAGTCCTGTTAACACTCCTTACCTGATGAAACAAAGCAAGAACTGGACAATTGTTAAACTACCAAGCAGCACATCACAGCGGAGGTTAAGCAACTGCTATTAGAAAAGATCTTTCACAGTGCTCTCCCTTCCTACCATTCACAGCAGAAACAACCTTTGGTACTGAACAAAAGAACAACTTTGAGCATAACAGATAAAATTCAGTTCCCATGCTATTAATTTTCTTGAGAATTAGCTATTATCTAATACTTACCAGCTTTGGAGTTTTCAGGATGCTTGTCAGGGTGACATTCCAGAGCCCTGACCTTAAATTCTGCCAGGATTTGTTCAACCTAAAACAAAAATCAGTCAGTATTTAAAATAAGCAGCATGAAGGAAGCTATGGGCATCAGTCCCCGAAATAGCCACAATGAAACCAACTATTTGTTTGTATTTATTTACTTACAGTACTGGGGATGGAACCCAGGACAAGCAACTTAGCAACAACTCCTTCCTTTTTTAAAACTTTACATCAAGACAGGGTTTTGTAACTCCTTGAGATTACAATAGTCCTGCCTCAGCCTCCCAAGTATCTGGTATTATAAATGTGCACTGCTATGCCCACCCGCCTGGCTCAACTTTTTATTTTGATCCTTACATTTCTAGTTTGACTTTTTAACTGTAAGAAATAATTTCTTCAATAACAAAATTCAGAGAACATCAATAAAATCTCCTATTCAAATGGTAATAGGTATTAATATATGTTGCGGAAGCAGTAATTTAACTTGCTTCTGTTTTAAAATGATGGCCCAAAACACTTATGAACTCAATATATTTAAATGTCCAAAATAATCAGATAAATTTCTTTGAAGAATATATAATAGACACCTTTTTTTTCCTTCTTCTGCCATGCTGGGTATCAAACCCAGGGCCTTGCACTGGCTAGGCAAACTTTTTACCACTGAGTTACATCCCCAACTCAGGCCTTTTCTTTTTCACTAAGAATTTCATAATTTGCAATGTCAGGGGTTCAATCTCCAGCAATCTCCCTCAAAAAAAAAAAAAAGAAAAGAAAAAGAATTTCACAATTAAAAGAAAAAGGACATAATCTGAAACTGATACTTTTGTTGCCAATTAGCAGCTTGGTTAGTGAGTGGAAAAAGAAAAATTCTAGCCCAAGCTAAAATGAGGGCCCTCCATGATTTGATTCTATTTCACTTACCTGTCTAATCCCTGTTGTGAATTAATAAGAGATGCATTTATTAATCATAATTGCAATAACAGCAGAAGGAAACAACAGTAGTTACATAGCTCTGGAATCTGATTGCTTGGTTTTAAATCCCAGTTCTACCAAGAGACTTTAGGCAAGTTATATAACTTCCATATATCCTCCTTCTCTTTACATCAGATCGATGATATAAAAGTAGAGTACATAACACAATACCTGATCATAATAAGAACTCAATAACAATACAATTATTAAATGTTAGTGATTAAGTAAATCGTCCAAAGTCATTCAGCTAATTTCTTTTAAAACTGAGTTATTAGCCAGGTGCAGTGGCACATGCCTGAAATCCCAGCAGCTGGGGAGGCAAGGCAGAAGGATCAAGAGTTCAAAGCCATTCTTAGCAAGTTATTGAGGCCTAAACAACTCAGTGAGACCCTGTCTCTAAATTTTAAAACTACATAAAAAGACGTGGGAAGGTGGCTCAGTGGTTGAGTGGCCCTGAGTTCAATCCCCAGTATTAAAGAAAGAAAAGAAAAGAAAGGAAAAGAAAAGAAAAGAAAAGAAAAGAAAAGAAAAGAAAAGAAAAGAAAAGGGGAGGAGAGGGGAGGGGAAGGGAAGGGGAGTGGAAGGGAAGGGAAGGGAAGGGAATATTTTTTTAAAAACTGAGTTTTTTTTTATTAACTAAGCAGTTGGACTTTAAATCCTATCATTTAAATTATGATTTTATATGGCTGAATTCTTCAGGCTTAGGAAACTATGATCTGTTTCCATTTACTAGCCACTGATTAATCAAATTAACCTCTTGCCTAAGAAATGAATTCTCAAGCAACTCAGCTCAAAAGATTCAAAGATCAAAGATTCAAAGGAGGAACATTTTTTCTTATCAGCTCCATGTCATCCTTAGTCAATTTTCATAAAATATATCTTTACTTTTACAATCATAGTCAGACTCTTAGATAGGCATTAAGTATAAAACCCTGACTAATCCTGTTCTTTTCCTTGTTAAGCGTCTACTGAGAACCCCTTAGGATAACAGACAGATTAGACTTCCTGTTAAGAACTATAATTAATTGTGGGTTTCTTCTATGTGTTGCCTTTCACCATCAGAAACTATAACCTGTTTATATAACAAATAAAATTGAGAATTAGGTTTATTTTTAAACTTTAAAATATTAAATACTCTGGGCCTGGGGTATAGTTCAGTCATAGCATACAAACTTAACATGCTCAAGGCTCTGGGTTCAATCAGCACAAAGAACAAAGGAAGGTAGGAAGGAAGGAAGGAAGGAAGGAAGGAAGGAAGGAAGGAAGGGAGGGAGGGAGGGAAAGGTAGAGGAAAGAATGGGAGGGGAAGGGAGTGAAGGGAAGGGAAGAAAAAGAAAGAATTCTAAAGAGTATAGTAGTAAGCTGTTTAAATTGCAAGTAATTTATAAATATAAACTCTCTCTAAAAAAATTTCTGTAAATACAGAATAAAAAGTAAAAGTTCTTATGCCCCTCTGCCCCCAAGATAATAGATTATATTCTTCAAAATATACATTTTACACATGTTTATGTATATATCCTGGAGTTGTTAAATAACATAAACAGATAAAATGATACCTATCCAAAGTAGAAAGTTTGGGAAGTTTTTTTGCTGTTGTTATTTTTTTAAATTCATATCCCATTAAAAAACATTGTAGTATGAATCAATAGAAGCAAATGGTAAATTCTCAGAGTGCTAACATGTGTCATTGTTACCTTTTTCCTTTATCCTTTCTGGATTTTGTCAATTTAATATTTTTTAATTAAGAACAGCCCATATCTATCTTTCATTACTTCATTATTTTAACTACAGACCTTCTGGAGTCCTGACTCTGGGTAAACTGATAAAGTAGGATAGTTTGTTTTGGACACGCTTTATTTATCTCCTGGCCTCCACACCCTGTGTGCCTAATGCCAAACAGTTCACAGACAGCTGAAGCACTCTATGTTAAGGTCCACTGAATCCTGCCTTCCTGATCCAATGTCCAATGATCTGGAAAATTGCTTACTCTGTTGGCCAGTGAACAGAAAAAAATGTTCAACTTCACTTGTAATCAAATAAATCAAAGCATCTAAAGGGAGATAATGACCACTGTTACTGAAGATACAAATAAATGAACACTCATGCTCTCCTAGTGAGGACATAAGTAGGTGCAAACTTCCTGGAAAACAATTGGGATTCAAATTACACACACACACATACATATATGAAAAGCCTTTAATTTATTCCTACTTTTTGATCCAACAATTCTAACTCTAGAAATTCATCAAAAGAGATTATCAGAGGTGGGAAAAGAAGGCTCAATAAATAAAATTTAAATTTTAAACAACCTATATATCTAATAATCGGATGTTTGTTAAAAATTAATTGTAACATAACAATTAGGCTTTGGAATACTTTGCATATAAAAATATGTTGGGAGCCAGGCGTAATGACATATGCCTGTAATCCCAGCAACTCAGGAGGTTAAGGCAAGAGCAGTACGAGTTCAAGGTCAATCTCAAGACCCTGTCTCAAATTCAAAAATAAACGAAACAGAATGCAGGTCAGTGGTAAAGCAACATGGACTCGATCTGCAAAAAAAAAAAATTATATATATATATATATATATATATATATAATCAATCTTGTAGACTTTTAACAACTTGAAAAATTTTGTATCGTTTTATAAGAAAAATGGAAGCTATGGGCTAGGGTTGTACTCAGTGGTAGAACACTTACCTAGCATGTGTGAGGCACTGGATTCCATCCCCAGCACTACATAAAAATAAATAAATAAAATAAAGGTATTGTGTCCATCTACAACTAAAAAAAAATTTTTAAAGGAAAATGGAAGCTACAAGGCATTATGTGCAATATAAATCCATAAAAGTCCTATTTAACAAGAATTATGCAATGCAAAATATGTAACAATTATACTAAGATTTATTGAAATTTACAATGTGTCAAGCATTGTTCTAAACAATTTACATATAGTGTTTCATTTAATTCTCACAACTATATTAGTTGGGTACCATTATTATTCCAATTTTTCAGATTAGGACACAGACATAGTGTTATGGTTTCTATGTGGTATCCCCCAAAAGCTAATGTGTGAGACAATGCAAGAAGGTTTGGAGGAGAAATGATCAGGTTAGCACATTAACCTAAGTAGCTAATTAATCCCTGATGAGATTAACTGAGTGGTAACTGGAGGCGGGTGGGGTGTACCTGGAGAAAGTGGTAAATTGGGGGTGTGGCTATGGGGTATATATTTGTATCTGGCAAGTGGAGACCTCTCTGCTTCCTGATCATCCTGTGACCTGGTTCCCTCTACCATACTATTCTGCCACGATGTCCTGCCTCGCCTCGAGCCCCAAGGAATGGAGCCAGCTGCCTACAGACTAAGAGCACTGAAACCATGAGCCCTCAAATAAACTTTTCCTACCCTAAAATTGGTCAGATCCTTTCATCACAGCAGTGAAAAAGCTGACAAAAACACATGATAAAGTAATTTTCCCAAGGTCATAAAACTCATAAGTAGCAGACCCAGGAATCTAAACACATAAAAATACTCATAATAATACAAATATGCATGTATTTCCATACATGCATAGCTATAACATATTCACAGATAATGAACCTGCATAAGTCATACTCCAAAATGACATTTAGGTTAACATTTTTCTTTGTGCTTTTTTTGTACTCCACATTTCCTTAGTGAGCATATATCAATTTTAGAACTTAAATTTTAAAACTTATTTCCACAACATGTTTGCACAATGCTTTGGTTTATATAAGGAAATACTCTGCTGTGCAATGGAGACTAATCTAATTCCCACTTGGATGAATCTTCTCCAAGTTTCCCTAGCCACACAAATACCTTTTGTCTCTCCATGCATCTAATTTATGGCCTTCTAGACCATTTCAGCCCCAGGTCTTTTCTGAAGTCTTTCCAGATATTCTTTCTTCAATTCCTGTTGTGCTTATGGCTTGTAGCATAAGCACAGTACTAATTGTTCACAATTTTTTCCTGTGTATTAGCTTTAGTTCCTCAACTAGACTGCCAACTTCTTTACACACTGGCACCGTGTCTCATCTTTTTGTTTTATTTTGTTCTAAGTTATTTCCCACCTATCACCACCCATTTGCCATCACTTCTAATACTGACTCAATAATTCAATAATTGTGTTCAATAATTACCTGATTATAGACTGACAGAGGTAGTAGGTAACATCTTTAAGTAACATCACTATAGCGGAAAAGTTTTCTTAGAAGTGTGCTTTATTCACTAAAAGGGTGAACTGATTCTACTGCTGGAAATTCATTTGCTCCAGAATGTGCTATAGAATGGAGCCCTCATTTTAATAAGTGAGTTAATTGGTACCATTTCAGTTCATTCATTTTGAAACTGGATTTTATTCACAAAACTCCAGATATGAGCAATATCCCTGAAACGAATGACAGATCTTCCTACACATTCCAATCAAATGATAATTAATTAAAACATGAATCATAGCAACAATTTGAAACACAAAATAAATAATGTTAATTATTGGGGTAAGTGGCCTTAAAATATAATAGCTGCTAGGGCTGGGGTCATGGCTCAGTGGTGGAGTGCTTGCCCAGCATGTGTGAGGCACTGGGTTCGATCCTCAGCACCGCATATAAATAAATAGAACAAAGGTCCATCAATAACTAAAAAAAAAAATTTTTTTAAATAACAGTTCATTAATCCATAGTGACAAAAATAAATTTAATAAATGGAGAAGAAAAAATTTGGCCTTACATGGGAATAGGAAAGACAGTAGAATGAATCAGACATAACTTTCCTATGTTCATATATGATACATGACCAGTGTAACTCCACATCATGTATAACTGCAAATGGGAAGTTATACTTCATGTATGTATGGTATGTCAAAATATATTCTACTGGACTGGGGTTGTGGTAGAGCGCTTGTCTAGCATGTGTGAGGCACTGGGTTTGATTCTCAGCACCACATATAAATAAATGAATAAAATAAAGGTCTGTCAACATCTAAAAAATATTAAATATTATGTATACTCTATTGTCATGTATCTAAAAAGAACAAATAAAAAAATAATTTGGCCTTATAGAATATTTCCAACTAAAAAATGTAAATTAAATAAGGGAAATATAAAGTCACCATTAGGCAAATGTCATACTCATAAGTGTTATAGTCAAAATCTACCAGAAGATGTAAACTCAGAGGGTAAAAGTTTGAGAGGAAAGAGTACAGTCTCAAAGCATCTTACCCCAAGATATCTGATAATTACAAAAGGAAAAATAATAACCCTACCATAGAAACCTGGCAGAAGAGTCCTGACAGACACTACCTTAACCAAGTGATCAAGGTCAATAAACATCATGTACACCAGGTGTGATACACTGAGAAAGGCACAACATCACTGCCATGGTGTCCCTTCCAAAAGTGCATAAGCTCAATTGAGTCCTGAAGATATCAGATAAAACTAAATTGAAGTATATTCTACAAAATAACTGATGAGTACTCTTCAAAATGTCCAAGTCATAAAAGATACAGAAGGTAGGAAAAGAGACAACTAAATGTTATGAGGGATCTTGGCTTAGATACTGGACCAGGAAAAGGACATCAGTAGGAAAATTTATGAAATTAGGTAAGGCATAATTTAGATCAGGGATTGACTGACACTTAGCTCTCAGGCGAAATCTGCCTGCTGCCCTTTTTTTTTTTTTTTAATTAGTTTTGCGTATTTAACCACATAAGGTCACTCCCGGATAAGGTCATCGCACACTGGTTTTTTCAGTCCCAAAATTGGTTTATAATCTTTCAAAGGCATAATTGTCTCATGCTATAATTCTTCTGCCTTTTTTTTTTTTTTTTTTGGTACCAGGGATTGAGTCCAGTGGTACTTAACCACTAAGCCACATCCCCAGTCCATTTTCATATTTTATTTAGAGACAGGGTCTCACTGAGTTGCTTTAGGATCTCACTAAATTGCTAAGGCTGTTTTGAACTCCTGCCTCCTGCCTCAGCCTCCTGAGCTGCTGGGATTACAAACATGCACCACCTTGCCCAGCCTCAGGGTATAACTCTGTTCATCAAGTCACTTAAAGGTAAGGAACAGGATTGAGGATATAGCTTAGGTGGTAGAGTGCTTGCCTCAAAAGCCCTAAGGCCCTGGGTTCAATTCCCAGCACTGCAAGAAAAAAAGTAAAGAGCAGCAGTGCCAACACCAATGGCATTTAGATGTGCATTTGTCTTCTAGTGCAGCCCAAGCCCAAACCCTAGAATTCTCCACACACACTTATAGCTGACTTGCATGGTTTGGTAAAAGTTTTTAAGTCCATACTTCATAAAACTAACGAATTTTCTCAAGTGAAAAATTTCAACTATAATGCACAAATCAATAATAACTAATGTGCTAACTCTTTTCAGACCAGAAGAAATTTTCACTGAATTGTCAGGAAGAAATGATGTGCATCAATTTGACTATTCAATTTTAAATATATTCACCAGTATTCTGTGCATCCTAATCTCACACATAAAACAGTTAGATAATAAATAATTTTTAAATAATACACCACAATTTTTTAAAAGATTTTGCATAATGGTCTCACCCACTTTTTTGCAAACAAACAAAAAACTTGGCATAAAATTTCTGACAATAATATGGTGAGATACAGTATTGAAGACAGCCATGGACTGTCTCTCAAAATGGCAGAGTGACATAATTGTAATAGAGGCCCTAGGACCTGCAAAGCTTAAAATATTTGCTAGCTCAGGGCTGGCAACAGGTCATATAGGTTTGAGGAAGGTCCCCTGCCCCACCAGAAAAGCACACACTCATGTTTATTATTTCTCATTGTTGCTGCTGTTTCCACTTATGCAAACCTTACAATGCCTCCTTAAATTTTGCATCTAGAGTACCCTGTTTGCCTCACCAGACCACTGAACTCTCTGTCTCATCCTTTATTTTTTTAAAAATGTGTACTGATTGACTTAGTAGTATTGTATTGATGTTAGTTTTCTGGTTTCAATCATTTATTACCATTAAGTGTGATGTTCACATTAAGGGAAGCTGATCTGAGTAGGAACTCTTTGTACTATTTTTTTACAGTATTAGGGATTAAACCCAGGGCACTTTACCACTAAGCTATACCTGCAGCCCTTTTATTTTATTTATTTTTATTATTTATTTATTTTTACAGAGTTTCACAGTGCACAAGCTGGCCTCAAACTTGCAGTTCTCCTCCTCAGCCTCCATAGTAGCTGGGATTACTAGAGGTACACCACAGCACCTGACTGTATTACTTTTGAAACTTATTGCAAGTCAAAATTTATTCCAAAAAAGACATCTTAAAAATAATGTAATCCCAGTGCTCAGGAGTCTGAGGCCGGACGATTGCAAGTTCAAAGTCAGCCTCAGCGACTTGGCAAAGCCCTAAGCAACACAGCAGGACCCTGTCTCTAAATAAAATATTAAAAAGGGCTAGGGATGTTGCTCAGTGTTTAAACACCCCTGGGTTCAATCGCTGGTAATAATAATAACAACAACAATGATGATGCAGTCCCTAGGATTAGATACATTTACAAAGCTCTAAGTACACAGTATCCCTGTGAGATCAAAACAAGGGCCACAACCACAACTACAACCTGCTTCTCTATGTCAAGCACTGTTCTAAGCACTATATAAATCATATCTCAATCTCCACAACTCTATGAGGTGGTAACTATTGATCTCCATTTTCAAATTAGGAAACTGAGACAAAAGTAAGTTTCTCCATGTCACACAGTTTTAAGTGGGATAGTAAAAATTCAAACCCAGGCAATATGAAATCAATAAGAAAAACAACTAGAAAAAAATAAATGTTTCCATTTATCAGATTTGTGCTCAGTTTTCAAGTCCATGAAGTCTTGGAGTCATGAAGCCTTCTTCTCATTACTGCTGAAATAGTGACTAAATATTTAAGTACCAAATAAGATCATCATCCAGAAAGATACTTTATACCTATCATGGTATATGAATCAATACTTCAGAAGATTTTATAGCATGTATCTTTGGTGTCAAATCTGATATGTGGAGAAAATGCTGGCTGATCTGGGATCAGACTTCAGTATATTATTTTAAAATGGGAAGGATGTTGTTTTCTACTCAACAGCATGGAAATTCCTCCTGATTTACGTATATCATATAAAAGGTAAAGTAGTAAATTAGTCTCATTGCTTATCATCAATGTTAAATTTTTAATTTTTAAAGGATGATTTTTATAAGTCTCTGAGAGATGGGCTGGGGTTGGGGCTCAGTGGTAGAGCACTTGCCTCCCATGTGTTAGGCACTGGGTTCGATTCTCAGGACCACATATAAATAAATGAATAAAATAAAAGTATTGTGTCTCCAACTAAAAATATTTTTTAAAAAGTCTCTGAGAGAAAAAAAGCTTCACAATTACAGTTGTAGAAACATTAGAAAATATGTAATTTTGGGGCTGGGGTGGTGGCTCAGTGGTAGAGCACTCGCCTAGCATGTGTGAAAAACTGGGTTCGAATCTCAGCACCACATAAAAATAAAATAAAGGTATTGTGTCCATCTAAAACTAAAGAAAAGTATTTTTAAAAACATGCAATTTTATGTTGTATATGATTAATTTCCAACACAAGCTTTAAATAGTAAGAACTATAAATTAAATCAAAACATTATGTGGGTATATCAATTCAACTGTTAAAACTAAAATAAAAATATCAATTTTCTTTGAAATCATTTTGTGTATGAAGAATTCTGGTTAATTTTAGAGCATTAAATCAAATAATATTTTAAGTGAAGGAAACTCATCCAGTACAAATCAAGTTAAGGAAATGTCACATTAAATTTAAAATGACAAAACTTTTTAATGGGAAGAACATCTACTTAAAAAAAATGAAAGAGAAGCTACTAGGGAGACTGAGGCAAGAGGATTACAAATTCAAGACCCTGTCTCAAAATAAAAAATAAAAATGGCTGGATAGTTCAGAGGTACAGTGACCCTGGATTCAATCCCAATACAAAAGAAAAAAGAAAAAAGAAAGAAAGGTGGAGGGTGGAGGAAATTATACATACATAAAGAAGTAAGGAAATTGTAACAACCATGGAGTTTTCATGCATGTTTCAGGCATGCATGTTTTGTTTCAGAAACCATGTTTTCCTAAAGTAATTTCTGTCACGCAATTTAAGATATTAACATAAAAGGATGATTCTTGATTTATAATTTAAGTGATCATAAAAATACATATTTTAAAAAATACTTTAAAATAACTGATTTACCAGAAATTACATTTCATCTCAAATATAGCATGAATTGGTACAATAAATATATAGTTTAGTGTATATTCTAAAACACCACCATCAGCAATGACATTAAATTTTCTAATATGCATTTTTAGCATACTGTAAAATAGAATGTGCAACCATTTGCCAGAATATATAAACAGTATTTGATCAGAAGCTTCCATTTAATTGCCATGGGATGCTATTCAAGATCCAACATATATTTAATTCTTAACATTCTTTGAGCTAAAATGCTTTAAAGTGATACATGATTAGGATTTTAGGCAATGTAACTAAAAGTTCAAGGTTAACATCTTAATTAAAAACTTGAAATCCTACTGAGAAACACAGCATTATCCCATCTTACCGAAGAGAGTTCATCACATCCCAGTAACGTGTAGTAATCGTCACTATCTTCTAACCTGTAATTCAGTATTGCATCCATTTAGATCAGCAAATTAGCTTCTCTCAAAACAAGAGACACAACGAACTTCAAATTAATAAGAAAACCCTCTTTAAATCTGAATGACGAAGGCACGTTCTGAAAAGCAGTCAATACACCAGATGTCAATCTAGACCTTTGTAAACACTACCTCTCATTGGCCGTTTGCTGAGGAGAAAGGAGTAGACCACACGCCTGACGCTGCAGTGCTGCCTGGGACCTGTAGTTTATGAAGTGGTACAGATCGACCGTTCATCTTATGGGTTAATAAAGCCCTTTTACAAATTCCCCAAAACGGTCATCTTCTCTGTTTCCTACATGTATCTTTTTTTCTTCTTTTTTAAGAACCAGAAGAAAATTTGAAACAATGCAGCAAAATTTTAGGATTTATTAACTGTGAAATTAGTTCCTTTTTGAATATTTAGAACATTTTGTAATGGCGGGGGGGGGCGCCTAGAGAGTGTAAAGCACTTACCTAGCATGCTCCAGGTCCTGGATTCAATTCCCAGAACAAAAAGAAAGAAAATGTAATTTTTAAAATAGTTTTAGAGAAGAAAATAAAACTAGGATAGCAAGTTCTCATTTGTTTGATTATAGTCATTCAATAAATATTTATTGAGGACCTATTTTGTCCTCACACAAAGTCTTGATTCCTGTAGAACTTTTTTTTTTTTTTCTTTTTAGGTACTGGCGGTGGAACTCATGACCTGTGAATGTTAGACAATTTTCCACCAAGATATACCCCCAGTCTCCAGAGGTTTTGGTGTGATGGAAAAAGAGAAAGGATAAATACATGTAGAAACAGGATTATTAGAAATAGTGTTTTGTGCTACACAGGAAATAGGACAATAAGAAGAAAATGGTATGATAACCTGAGTCAGATTGCTGTGCCATTTATTCTGGGCTGGCTCTCTCCAGGCTCAGGCATCTAGAGTAGGGTGGATCTAGGATACTTGTGTTTCAATTCATTTTGTCCACAGGAGAGGCAGCCTCTGCCTGGGATTCAGAGGTGAGTAGTAAGGCATAGATCCTGAGTAGAGGCTTAGATTCTCACTTAGTTGCTGAAGTGGCCTTGAATTTACAATCCTCCTGCCTTAGCCTCCAAGTATCTAGGATTATAGGCAGGTGCCACAGCACCCAGCTTGCCTTAACACTTCAAACCACCCATAAATTATAACTTTAGAAGAAAAAATACTGGTTCATCTAGCCCACCCTATACAAATCTTATTTAAGGTTTATTTCTGATGAGAAGCAAGAAAAAGGGCAGAAGCACCAATGTTACTAATCCTTCATTATCCATGCTTTCTTCCCAAAAGTTCTGTATGAAATTTTTTAAAAATATTTTTAGTTGTAGATGGCACAGTACCTTTATTTTCTTTATTTAGTTTGTTTTTTTTTGGGGTGCTGGGTAGAGTGCTTGCCTCACATGCAAGCACTCTACCACTGAGCCACTACCCCAGCCCCTGTAATGTTATACCCAACCAGAATGAGATCATCCAAGCCGTTCACATAAAGCCCAAAGAAACCTTTATTATAGCTGGCCAGCGACGACCACCCATACACCTAAAAGCGGTGTGGAGGGGAATCACGTCCTAGTTCCTTTGTTGTCAGCATTTATAGGGAAAATGATGTGTGACTGGGGTGGGAGGTATAGTCACTGTTTCTAGCCAATGCAAGCAAGCCAGCTACAGAAGCAGATGTTAGCCGTTTAGGGGTTAGCTATCTCTCCCTCCTGATGCTATATTTAGGCCTTTAGGGACTTTCCAACTTCCTTAATTTAAAGGTCACCCCTCAGTTTCCTGGAATTGTTTGTTCCATTTCTGGGACGTGGTATTTGAGAATTTTATTTCTTGGGGACTGTAACAGTATGAAATTTTAAAACAAAATACAATTACTTCTTGTTTTGGAATTTTCCCACATTATTTGAGGCATTTGGAGTTCTACTTGGGTATCACAAAATCTTAATCAGAATCACTGGTGGCTGTTCTTTAAATGATATGAAATTGCTACTTTGAAAAACAGCATAGTGGTTGGGAATATAGCTTAGTTGGTAGAGTGCTTGCCTTGAATGCACAAGGCCCTGGATTCAATCCCCAGCACTACAAAAAAAAATGATCATAGAATTGCCATAAGCTCCAGTCATTTCACTTCTGGGTATGTACGCACACATCCTCACAGCATTATTCATAATAGCTAAAAGGTGAAGGCAACCTAAATGTTCATCAATAGATGAGAAAACAAAATATGAAGGGGAGGGGATGTAGCACTTTGCCTAGCATGCCTGAACCCTGGGTTCCATCCCCAGAAGCAGCACCACCACCAACAACAATAGACACAAACACACATACATATACACACAAATGAACATATACATATATGTGGGATATACACACATTTATATGGAATATTAACCTTGAAAATGAAAGAATTCTGATATATGCAACCACCTGGATGAAACTTAAAGACATTAAGCTTCACAGTGAAAAATTCAATTGCAAAATGACAAATACTGCATTATTCCACTTATTTGAGGTATCTGTAGTAACCAAATTCATGGAGAAAGAAGTAGATGTCACCAGGGACTAGGGAGAAAGATGAATGGGGAGTCATTATTTTAATGAGTACAGAATTTCAGTATGGGAAGATGAGAAAAGTTCTTTAGACAGATGGTAGTAATAGCTGCACAACAATGTAAATGTACTTAATGCCACTGAACTGTACGCTTAAAAATGGTCAAATGAGCTGGGACTGTTATACCCAATGAAAATAAGGTCATCCAAGCTGATCACGTAAAGCCAAAAAAAGCCTTTATTTTTAGCTGGCCAGCGAGGACCACCCTTTCATATAAGAGCAGTGTGCTGGAGAATCACTCCTTAGTTCTTTGTTGCCAGCAATTATAGGGAAGGGAAGGGATTAGGGTGAGGCTATAGGGAGGGAAGGGATTAGGGTGGGGCTGACTCTCTCTCTCCTGATGGCACTGGAGAATCTTTTGGGGGCATATAACAGGACCAGTGGCACATGCCTGTAATTCCAGGGGCTATGGAGGCTGAGGCAGGAGCATCGCCAGTTTAAAGCCAGCCACAGCAAAAGCAAGGTGCTAAGCAACTCAGTGAGTTCCTGTCTCTAAATAAAACACAAAATTAGGGCTGGGATGTATCTCAGTGGTTGAGTGTCTTGAGTTCAATTCCCCCATTAACCCCTTCCCCCCCCAAAAAAATGGTTAAATGAAGCCAGGCACAGTGGCAGTCAATGTCCTCAGCAACTTGGAAGGCTAAGGTAGGAGGATAACAAATTCAAGGCCAGCCTCGGCATTCAGCAAGACCCTCAGAACAGCAACTTAGTGAGACCTGTTTCAAAATAAACGTTTTTAAAAAGTCTGGGGATGTAGCTCAGTGGTAGAGTGCTCTTGAATTCAATTTCCAGTATGAAAAGAAATTTTAAAAAGGTTGAATGGACTGGGTGTGGTGGCACACACCTGTAATCCCAATGACTCAGAAGTTGAGGC
>JAJEJO010000808.1:405025-486675 GCA_020662805.1 Glaucomys volans
AAAACAGGGCCTTTCCAGGACCTTAAGTGCCCTAGGTGTCTGTCCCTCCATTTTGTAAAATAGGGAATAAGATCCCTCCCTGGCTTCCGAAGCAAAACAGCGTCCTGACCCAACAATAAAATGTGTCCAAAAGTTCTGTTAAGTCAAACACAAAGGATTTATAAATGGTTCTTCAAAGGCGGTTGGAATATTTGAAGTTGTAATCAGGTGTGATGACAAATGCTATTAATCCCATTGTTAAAACTAATGATAGTGCACAGGATGTTAATAATAGGTTTTTGGGTGCAGTTGGAGAGACTGGGTGTCTGGGAACTCGGTGCTTTCCGCTCAATTATGGTGCGAACCTAAACTGTTATAAAAAATAAGGGGTTTTGTGGGGAAGAGGGGTGATTATGTGTGGTGCTGGGGTTCCAACCCTGGGCCTCAGGCATGCTAGGCACAGTCCCCTACAGCTGAGTACACCCCCAGCTCCGGTTTTATTCATTTTTAAACAGTAGCAACAGGAAGTATAATAACCACCTGTCAAAAGATAAAATGTTACAACAAATTTAGTTTAATGGTCTTAATTGACTTTTATCCACAATTCTAGAATCAAGCAACAATTCCCATTTTGTAGATCAGCTCAGTTCGGATGAGCTGAGCAGGATGGCTTTATGGGTAGAAAAGAGCTGAGAAAAGCAGAAACAACAAAAAGCTGATTGGTGGTTTCAAAGTTACTTTCCTTGTAAAGGTTAAAGCAGAGGGAACTTCTTATTTTTTAATCATGCTAGCTAAAACGGGTCCATGTTGGGTATTTGGTTATGTTCTCTCCCCCTCTCCCTGTCTTTCTCTTCCTTGATGTCTTGGAAGGTAATGGAATGGGGATCCACCTTATGCTTGAGTATAAGTCTTCCTTCCTGACCACTGGTGACTATTTTAAAACTGGCAATTCCCCCTTTTCTTCTTTTCTGTCTCCTCCTCCCTAATAGCAAGAGAAACAAGACTAGCATTTTTCCTGACCCCAGCTAAGCTAAGATGTCCTTCACTGCCCACAAGAATAAAGAAACTCCAAACCTGGGACCTGGAGCAATGACTCTCTCAAGGATACCCCCTGGAAACTTAGTAATTATATCTACTGATAATATTTGTATTCCTGCTCTTGTAATCCTCTTTTATTGGCTTTTGGTTTTGTTTTGGTACCAGAAATTGAAGCCAGGGAAGCTTTACCACTGAGCTACATCCCCAGACCTTTTTATTTTTTATTTTGAGACAGTCTTCTCGCTAATGTTGCTGAGACTATCCTTGAATTTGCAATCCTCCTGCCTCAGCCTCCCAAGTCATATCCCTCTTGTAAAGGCCCTGTTCCCCTTGGCAGGAAAAACCACAGCCTCTGGGGCAGGAGTCCCCTGTGTTAGCAAATCCCCTTTGTTAGCAAATCAGTGAAACTTGTTCCTTTTTCTCAAAACTCTGTCCTCATTGGATCAGCAACAAAGACAAGGACTGAGCTTTCAGAATCAATCAGATAAAAAGACTTAGTTTTGGCTTGGCGACATTGCACTTCAGCATGAGTAATTCCATTTTGGTTTCATCTGTTGAGCCTAGTGCAGAAACTCAGTCCAAATCATTGGCCTCCTATAAATTTTAAAATACTCTATCTGTATGCCAGTGGTAAAGATAAGGTTTGAACCCTGCCATGTCTGACTCCAAAATCCATGGTGAAGAAAATGTATAAAACACTATATCACATTATCTAGCAAGTATTTTAGCATAGTAGAAGATGCACTAGACAAGACTTGATTTCTAGTGTCAGATCTCCACTGATTCCTTGCTGGGCCATGTTTTCTTGATTTGTGAAGGATATTGGGGCAAAGAGTGATTCCCAAACTTTAAAGTACCTCAAATCACTTGGAGATCTGATTACGATGCAGCTTTTAGCTGGGGATGTAGCGGAATGCTTGGTTAGTGTGTTCAAGGCCCTGTTTTGATCCCCAGCACTTAAGAAAAAAGATGCAACTTTTTCTTCAAGATGTCTGGTAAGGTCTGATTCCTAGCAAGCACCCAAGTGAAAGCCATGCTTATCTAGGTCCTAGAGTAATAGCATTACTCATGCTGAGGAATAGCAAGGGGTAGAGTGACCTCTGAGATCTTTTTATCCTCTAACACATGTGCAGTCATTATTCCCCTCTAACCTTAGTACCTTTACTCTCAGGTATTAAAAGATCTGTCAAAAAGGAGGGACTGGCCAGGCACAGTGGCCCACACCTGTAATCCCAGTGACTCGGAAGGCTGAGGCAGGAGGATTGCAGGTTCAAAGCCAGCCTCGGTACGGGCAAGGCACCAAGCAACTCAGTGAGACCCTGTCTCTAAATAAAATACAAAATAGGGCTGGGGATGTGGCTCAGTGGCTGAGTACCCCTGAGTTCAATCCCCGGTTCTAAAAAATAAAAAGGAGGGACTGGGATTGTGGCTCAGTGGTAGAGCACTTGCCTTGCATGCGTGGGGCACTGGGTTCAGTCCTCAGCACCACATAAATAAACAAAATAAAGGCATTGCATCCATCTACAACTAAAAAGAAAATTTTTAAAAAGAGAGGGGCTAAAGGCAGAAAATTTAAATTTAAATTATGAAAATATCTCTGGAAGTGCTGGGGGTGTAGCTTAGTGGTAGAGTGCTTGTCTAGCATGCACAAGGCCCTGGATTTGATCCCCAGCATTGCCAATAATAATAATAATAGTATTTCTGGAAGAATATAGAAGAAACCCATAAGAGTAGTTACCTTTATGGAGGGGAACTAGATGGCCTGAGTACAGAAAAGGGAGGTAAACCATACTGGACACTTATTTATTCTTTATGAATTTTTTTTTTTTTTTTTTTTGGAAACGGGGACTGAACTCAGGGGCACTTGCCCACTGAGCCACATCCCCAGCCCTATTTTGTATTTTATTTAGAGACAGAGTCTCACTGAGTTGCTTAGGGCCTCACTAAGTTGCTGAGGCTGGCTTTGAACTCTGATCCACCTGCTTCAGCCTTCCAAGTCGCTGGGATTACAGGCATGTGCCTCCACAGCCGGCTATTCTTTATGAATTTTTACTGTGTGTTTTCAGCTTTTTAAAATTTGTGTTGAGGGGAAATAGAGGGGAATCAAGCCCACGGCATCCTAAGCATGCATTCTACTACCCCAGCCCTTTATTTTGTTATTGAGTATAGAAAAGTGGTTACTACACCATTTGTTAGTAAAGGAAAATTTCACAAAATTATTACTTTCAGTCTTCTATTTAACAGGTTTATTTGAAAGAGTTAGAATGAAATTCCTTCAGCATGTCTAGGAAACAAGCACTTAAATATCTCCCTGACATCTCACATTTTTTTCTTCTCAAATAGAATTGTGGTGGACTAATATAGTAGTCAGGTAGTAACCAGATAATGAAGATAGTTAAAGGTAAATAGTTACTTAAAGGCAGGAGACTGGATGAGATTATTCATGAGATAAACAGAATAAGATCTGTGGTTCCCTGATCCTCTGAGTCCTGATTCCAAGAATCTAGACCAATGGTCCTCTAGTCTGGCTACACTTCACAATCAATTAGTACTTTGAATGGTTAAAATAAGGAAATGGTTTTATGAACCATGCAGTGTATTGCCATACAAAAAGGTGGGGTTTTTTCACAATGCTTAAAAAGGGAAAATAAGAACAAATGTCACAAGGAATACACTCAATAAATGAGGTAAATTAACCACAGAATGATAAGTTTCAATTTCACCTAATTATTAAAATCTAGTTGCTCAGTTAGGATGGAAGTATTTCTCTGTGAATGTAAAATCTAATCAAAGTTTGAGGCTTACCTTCCTACAAGAGGGTCTCAAGAGAAGTGAATTGACCAATGCAGTGGAGACCTACAAGGTCCCTTGATGCTAGAAAGGGGTGCTAGTATGCAGGGCAATGCATCAGAATGGCCTCAAAGGCTAAGTTTTCAGTGTCTGTCAAAATCCTCAGTTTGTATATGTTCTAAAGTCTAATAGTTGAGGCTAATAACTCGCATATGTGGAGTGGCATAACATTCTCATGGGGAAGGAAAGTAAATTCCATGTTGTTCTTATCACAGCAAAATGTATGCCTCTCACATAACAAACTTTGTAACTATCTGTTGGGTTTTTTCTTTCTTTTTTGCAGTGTTAGGGATTAAGCCCAGGGTCTTCTGCATACTAGGCAAGCACTCTACCACTGAGCTGCACACCCAGCTCTATGTAAGTATTTGGAATTATTCCTTGGAACCACCAAATGACCCAGCTATACCATTCCTTGGTATTTATTCTAAAGAGTGAAAATCAGCATATTGTAGTAATACATGCATACTCATATTTTAATTTTTATTTATTTATTTATTTATTTTTGCGTACCCATTTTTGTAGCAGCAGAATTCACAATAGCCAAACTATTACACCAGCCTAGGTGGACATCAGTGAATGAATGGATAAAGAAAATATGTCATATATTTACAACAGAGTTTTATTCAGTCATAAAGAATAAAATGTCATTTATGGGAAATGGATGAACTTGAGAACAAACATTATGTTAAGTGAATAAGACTGAATAAAGTAAATAAGTGAATAAAGTCAAGGGTTGTATGTTTTCTCTCATATGTGAAAACTAGAGAGGACAAAGAAAAAGAAAGTTGGGGAGGTGTAGATCTCATGAAAATAGAAGAGGGATCAGTAGAGTAGAGGAAAGGGACAGGGGTGGGGGTGGGAAAAGAAAAATACTAGGGAATGATAACAGCCAAATTATATTATTATGTTAGGTGCATGTAAGAATATGTAACAATGAATCCCACCATTATGTACAATTATAATGCACCAATAAAAATCTGTAAAAAATATTGGAATCACCCCAAAGCTACATTAACACTTATGTGCCAAGACCTTCCTGAACACCAATTTAAAAGGAATCTCAGGGTGGGGCATGGGTATTTTTTTAAAGCACCCCATAGTGATTCTAGCATGGAGCAAGGTGTCACCTAGACCTGGGATGTTAATCTGTTGGGAAATATTAATGGAATAAAAACAATAACTTATAATGAATCCTTCCTATATCCTAGGTTTTATCCTGTCTGGTAAATTTAGAGAATCCATTTAATTCAGTGATAAATTCACAGATACTCTATGATTCTGTGAAAACCCAAGCTTTCCAAATATATGTCTGGCAAAAAGAAGTGAAATATAAATACAGAGTAATATTCATGAGCACACTGGTGGCTAGGCAAATGTTGCTTGAGAACATGGCATGTGCTATGGAGATATTAAAGGAATCTATTTTAATGGTTCTTCCTATAAGGAACTTGCAATGCAATTAAAGAGATAAGACTGAACTTGTGACCCACAGATCAAATCAAAATGTCACGTTCTCTGCACTCACATTTTAGCCCCCTTACAGACATGTGAGTTTATAACTCATGATCTATGTGTATGCAAATATATATTCAATAGCTATCCAAGCAGAAAAATATATAATCAAGTATAAGGCACTGATTAAATGCATATGGTCTAAAATCAGAAAAGTTTCAAATCCCAGATACCACTTAACGGCTGTGGAATCCTACTTAATGGTCTTCAGATTGCTCTTTTCCATCTATACACAGGGATGACAATAGCACTTTCTTCACAGGATTGATTTGAGGATTGAATAGGATAACCTGTGGTATCTGGTATGTAATAATAGCTCCATAAACATCAGCTCTTCTTGTCCTGGTTGACAGGTGCTACAGGGTGAGTTAAGGAGGGAACGAAGGGGGTTGTTGGGGAAGCCATGTAGAAGGGGTGATCTGACCAATAAGGGAAGAAAGAAGTGGTTTTGTCCAGGTGAAAAAAAGACAAAACAGTGTAGAACGGAGCAAAAGCTGAGAAGAGATGGTGACCAGACTCTGAGTATATAAGGTTTCAAGACAATCATACTGGGGAGTTTTCTTAACGTTTGAATTGTAAAAACTAAAGACTCTGCTGGTGCCTGTTGTGATAACTTTAGTGATTTTTCTATGTTTCTCCTTCCATCATTTGTCAAGTATTGCATGATTTCAGGAATTCAAACTTCTGCTGAGTATTTCAGAGTTCATTACAGATTTTGGGGGGATTCTGGGATTGGACCCAGGACCTCAGGCATGCTAAGTGTGGCTTAAAAATTGAGCTCCACCCTATCCACTCAGTGCTCATTACAGGGTGCTTACGCTTAGTCATAGTCATCAGCACTACCTCTTGGTCACCACTAGAGGGACTAGAACCAAAGGAATCGTCATTTTTAGGTACAGTATTTACTTTTCTTGATTCCTGTTCAACACTCTTAATTTTTTTCTTTGAACCATATTTATTATTTCATGAATTGTGTGTGTGTATGTATATTGTGCATGTGTGCAGTGGTAGAGCACCCTGGGGTTATATCCCCAATTCTTTTTTTTTTTTTTTTGGAACCAGGAATTGAAATCAGGGACACTCGGCCACTGAGCCACATCCCCAGCCCTATTTTGTATTTTATTTAGAGGCAGGGTCTCACTGAGTTGCTTAGGGCCTTGCTAAGTTGCTGACGCTGGCTTTGAACTCGTGATCCTCCTGACTCAGCCTCCCAAGTCGCTTGTATTACAGGCGTGCGCCACCACAGCCGGCTAATTCTTATTTTTTTGAGACAAGATCTCACTAAATTGGTGAGGCTGGCCTTGAACTTGCAATCCTACCAAGTTCCTGGAATTACAGGCATGCATGCACCACTGTGCCTCGCTATTTGTACATTTTTTAAATATTTTGAAATCCAAACCTTACTCAAGGAAAACTAAAGAAAATGGCTGGGGAGGAATAGTTCAGTGGATAAAACAAAGGGGAGTGAAGGGAAGGGAGGGGGAATTGGACTAAAAAAGATGGTAGAATGAATCAGACATAACTTTCCTATGTTCATATATAAATACACCACCAGCGAAACTCTACATCATGTACAACCACAAGACTGGCATCCTAATTAGAATAAATTATACTCCATGTATGTATAATATGTCAGAATACACTCTACTGCCATGTACATCTAAAATGAACAACAACAACAACAAAAAAAAAAACTAAAGAGTCCTACTGACCCTCATCTCTAATTTTTATTTACACAGCTCCTTGTATCCTTCCTGATAGTTTCAATGTACATACAAACATGTTTATCCTTTTACTTATGATTTACCCTCCAACTACCACTCTGGCTTAATGTCTTATCACTCTCTGCCTGCTATGCAGACTATATCCCAGATGTTCAAACTTGCCAAGCTTTTCAAGCCTCAGGACCTTTGCACTCACAACATTGTCTTCCTGGACCACTCTCTTCTCCCAGGTTCGTAACCGAGGTGTCAGTGCATGTGTCAGTTCCTCAGAGAGACCTTTCATGATTCCTGTCAGGTAATTAATTATTCCCCAGTGTAAATCACTCACCATCACTGTTTGAAATTACCTTGTCTGTTTATATTCTTGTCTGTTATTCACTACCCAAATACAACCTGCATAAGAATAAGAGCCTTGGCTGCCTTGTTTACTCCCATATCTCTACTGTCCAGAACATAGAGTAGGAACTCAATAGAAAAAGTGAAAGAGTGCTATAAATACTATTCTGTGACTTGGTTTTTTTTTTCTTCACAAAGTATCTTACACAAATTGTATTGTATTGTACATGGATGTATTATTACTTTGTTAGTCATACTCTTAGTGTAACTTTTTAGGATGGACATTCACATGGCTCAAAAATAAAGTAATATAAAAGATATTCAGTGAAAAATCTCATATCCACGTCCATCTCCCAGGTAACCATTTATATTTGTTTAATGTATATCCTGTATTCAAAAACATACTGTCTTATTCTTTTTTTTTTTTTTTTTTTTTTTTTGGTACTGGGGATTGAACCCAGGGGCACTCCACCACTGAGCCACATCCCCAGCCCTATTTTGTATTTTATTTAGAGACAGGGTTTCACTGAGTTGCTTAAGGCCTCGCTAAGTTGCTGAGGCTGGCTTTGAATTCAAGATCCTCCTGCCTCAGCCTCCCAAGTGCTGGGATTATAGGCGTGAGCCACCATGCCTGGTTCATACTGTCTTATTCTTTTTAAAAATTGGTTTTTTGTAAATTTGTCATATTTCTTCTTATAGCCACACATTATGTATGCTGCTTTGCACCTTCATTCTTTAAATAGTTGAGCAGCTTTCACAATTTCTATGAATTTATCATTTATTTTACTTAATTCTCTACTGATGGCCTTTTGGTTGTTTTCAGTTTTTCTTATTGTAAACAATGTTTCAGTAATTACTTTAATGCTTGATAAATGTACAGGAGAATAAATTCCTGGAAGTAGAATGTCTAAAGTAAAAGAATCCTACCGCCAGACATGATGGTGCATCCCTGTAATCCCACCAATTTGGGAGGCTAAGGCAGGAGGATCGTAAGTTCGAGGCTAGCCTCAGCAACTTAGTGAGGCTACATAAAAAAAAAAAGGGCTGGGGATGTGGTACAGTGGTTAAGCATCCCTGGATTCAATCTCCAGTACCAAAAGAAAAAAAAAAAAAAGAATCTTACCAAACTTTCTTCCAAGAAGAAATTTATAATCCCACCAATGATGTAAAAGAACACCCATTTTCCACACCCTTGCCCATGAGTATTACAGATGTTTAAATGTTTGCCAATCTAATGGATGAAAAATATTATTGTAGTGATTTTTCATTTTTCTATTTATATGTAAAGTTGAATGCCATTTCACATTTTAAGACAGATTTATCTATATAATTCACATACTATTTATGTGTATATATATTTTATATTTTAATATACATTTATATATTTGTGTGTGTGTGTGTGTATTCCTTTTGGGGAAGGGTGGATACTAGGGATTGAACCCAGAGGTGCTTAACCACTTATCCACATCCCCAACCCTTTTTATTGTTTTGATTTGGTTTGGTTTGTTTTTTTTGTGGTGCTGGGGATTTGAATCCAGGGCCTTGTGCTTGCGAGGCAGGCACTCTACCAACTGAGCTATATCCCCAGCACCACCACCCCCCCTTTTATATTTTTATTTAGAGACAGGGTCTCACCGAGTTACCTAGGCCTCACAAAGTTACTGAGGCTGACTTTGTTTTGTTTTTTGGGTTTTTTTTGTTTTTTTTTTTTTTTTTTTTTTTTTTTTGAGCTGTCAAGAGAACTTTACTCATTGGAAACTGGGCAGACAAACCCCTTGGGGACCTGCATGCCCCTAGGCCCTGGCCCCTTCTGTTTGGACCCTAGTGAAATGTGCACAGTCTACCCTCCCTAACGTCAGGAAGAGACAAAGAGGAATGCCATTTTTCTATGTGATGTGGGGAATAAAAGGGAAATGAGTAGAAATCTGGTTATCCCTCCTGAGGCTCCCTGTGGAGCTGGGGTTCCTGAGGGTACATGGTCCCAAGATCAGGTGCAGATGCACACCCATCCCAGAGGTAAACTGATTCCAGTTTTTGGATCAGATTGGGAGGGAACCTCTTAAGATCATGACAGGCAGAAGTGGCTCTAAGGGCACCTGAGAGATTCCACCCCCAAACCTACCAGGGCACAAGGGATCTGGCTGAACACAGGTTAAAGATCATTCTAAGGCCCTTGAGTTGCCAAAATACCCAAATGACACTGACGTGTTGTGGCTGCAGAAGCTGAGGGGAAAGTGGGAAGGAGGCACAGAAGTACCTACAAATCCCCAAGAGGAAAACCAGAAGCAGAGACAGGTAGCCCCAGAGGCTGGTATGTGGGTGGGCCCTGGGAAGGTTGGAGGAGAACCCACAGCACACAGTCTCAGGACCTTTGCATAATGACATACTCACCACCCTCAGCATCACAGGGACCCAATGGGTACAGAGAAGCTATGTTGTCCTGCCCCCCAGATCAAAGTCTTCCAGAGTGTCCCATCACCATGTTCTGGATGTATGGCTTGAGGCTTGGCAGGACAACCATGGGGGCAGAAGGGATTTCAGGCCAGGACCCAGCAGTGAAGTGTTAATTCTGTCCTAGAGCAGGTACCTGCATGGAGTGTGGAGGGTAAACAGGCAGGGAGGGAGTCTTCAGAGGTAGACATTGAGGGTCTGCAGGATACCCCGGTGGCAGAGCGGGCAGTTGCAGTGGTAGACAGGGTGGCGCATCAGGATTTCAGTGCACGTCTGGCACAGGCACAGGTGCCTGCAGGGCAGAAGCAACACAGTCTTGCTCTGCTCCTGGCAGATAACGCTCTTCTTCTGCTCCTCTTGCTCCTTTAGCAACTTCCATGGGTCTTGCCCAGCTGTAGACTCCTCCTCATTGAGCTCCTCCTGGCCCCGGGCAGGTGTCACTCTGATGGTCCTGACCTCCTCCTCCTCTTCAGCCTCTGATCTGGGCCCTGCTTCAGGAAGAGTGTCTTGTCCCTGGGTCCTGGCTAAGAATACCCTCCTAGGGCCACCCTGGGGGGCCCCTGGTGCCCCTCCCTGGCATGGCCAGCTCGCCAGCTATAGGCTGAGGCTTCACACTTGGTGCCGGGTCTCCAAGCCCAGGGCTAGGCGAGATAGCCTCACAATGTCCTCTTGCAGCCAATGGTAGGATGGCCAGGCATGAAGGTGACTGAGTGCTCGGTGGCCATTCTCAGGGTGAGGTCTGGATGTAACACAGTCCCTGTTACTTCCAGCACACAAGCCAGCAACACCAGGCCAGTGAGATTGACAAGTACAAAGCTGGCCAGGAGTTGGGCATCTGAGGCCAGCAGTTCCAACACTAGTTGGCAGGGGGTCCAGAGGAGGATGGCCACGGCCACAGCACTGCTGGAAATGTGGGCTAGGAAGGCAGCCACCACATCAGTCATCCTCCACAGAGGGCCCATAACTGTATCCCACAGGCCCAGTACCAGGGAGAAGAAGTTCTGAGTGCCAATGAGGCAGATGTTGACCAGGCTGTTGATCACATAGGCCACCAGGCTCGTAGCAATAGTGCAGATGTCACAGGCCTGGCGCAGCAAAGAATGGCCATTGGAAACCACACTGAGGATACCCCTGTGCCGTATTTCCCAGCTCCGCAGTGCCCCATGAGATGCCATGTGCCCCAGGAGCTTTAGGCTGTCAAGGCCAGAGCAGCAGCTATACAGCAGGGTACATGAGGCCTGCAAGCCCCCAATGGTGAAGCGGACCAAGGCTTCCATCAAGGCCAGTAGTGAAAGCAGGACACCGCGGCCCAAGTGCAGAAGACTAGTCAGTCCCGTGTGCGGCAGGTTGTAGATGAAGGCCAGAAGCCAGGCCAGCTAAGCCAGGAGGGAGGACACCAGCAGGAAGTTGAAATCCAACACCAAGGTCAGCACATCCAACACCAAGGTCAGCACCTCCAGCACCAGGCCCACCCCATTCACTACCAGGTACACAGCCTCCATGATAGGGATATTGAGGTTAGCCCAAAAAGACAGGCTGGCTCCTCAGTTGAGGGCATTGTCAGGTTGTCAATATTTTGGGAGATCAGGAATTAATTTGGAAAGTGAGCAGTCTCCAACTCGGGGAACCAAGATCTAAGAAAAAATGGGTTAGAGAAAAGTGGAGTCTTAATAGAGGGAAAGGGGGCCAGATGCCGCTCTGAGTCCGAGTTTTGAAGGCGGGCTGGTTGGGAGGGAAGAAGCCAAACATCTCTGAAGTGAAGGCGAGCACAGTCTGGAGGAAAGACCTGGGCTTGGAGGCCTGGAGTGGCGTTCCACCGTCGGGCAGGGGGTCAGACTGGGAGGAGACCGGGAACCGATGGGATGGGATCCGGCTGGGCCGGGCCGCGCCGGGGCCGGGTAGGGGTGGCGCAGGCTGGGCGCGGGCTCACGGTCCTGCTACGCAGGTGCCCCTGTCCCCGCCCGGCCCCCCTCCTCCCGCTCGCTCGAGGCGCTTTGCGCCCAAAGCAGGAGTGGGAGAGGGAGCCGGTTTCAGCAAACCCCAAGCGCCTGAGGCTGACTTTGAACTTGCAGTCCTCCTGCCTCAGCCTCCCTAGCCATGTGTGCCACCACGCCAGGCTAATTCACATACCACTTAAAGTATACAACAAAGCTTTTATATTCACAACCATCACCACAGTCAAATATTTGGGGGTTTTATTTATTGCTCTGTTTACTTTTCACCTGTAAAAAGAGGAACTCCTGCCAGGCCCAAAAATCCCAGCTACTTAGCAGACTGAGTCAGGAGGTCTTCAGTTTGAGCACGACACCAAGATCTTGACTCAAAAACAAACATGAAGAAAAAGCAACTCCTTTCAACTTCTTCACTATCTCCAAAGGCAGAGGCTAAACTCTTCAACTTTCTGACAAGCTCTAAGAACAGAAGTATACTTTATCCAATTTTTTCTTTTTTTAGAAATTTATCTCTTTTGTTTGTTTGTTTTGTATGTAGTACTGAGGATCGAATGCAGTGCCTCAGGTGTGCTAGGCAAGTGCTGCACCACTGAGCCACAATCCTCGTTTCTTTATCCAAATTTTAATAGAAAGAAAACACTTGCATAACAGACACCAAAACATTTAAATGTTTGAACACATTTAAATATTAGAAAAAGTCTAAATATTTGAATATTTCCCCCACGAACATATTCACAACACTTTAAGTAATAAGACATAGTAAAGACATAAGATATATAGGTGAAGTGATAGAAAACACTGGGAAAGGAACTTAGTGACACAGCACTTGCCTAGCATGCATAAGGCCCTGGGTTTGACACCAAGTGCCCCCCCCCCCTCCAAAAAAAGAGAGCTTTTTCAGCCATTTTGGATTCCTAAGCCTTATAAGAAAAACTGTAATTCAGTTGGGTTTTGTTTTTTTGTTTTTTGTTTTTTTGGTACTGGGGATTAAACCCAGGGGCACTCCACCACTGAGCTACATCCCCAACCTATTTTGTATTTTATTTAGAGACAGGGTCTCACTGAATTGCTTAGGGCCTCACTAAGTTGCTGAGGCTGGCTTATGAACTCACAATCCTCCTGCCTCAGCCTCCCAAGCCGCTGGGATTACAGGCATGCACCACCATGCCCACCTTCTAATTCAGTTTTAATTGGAAATCCACACACAGAAGGAATATGCTAAACAGTACTTTTTTCCAGCCTTTGACATGTGGGTGGTCACCCATGGGCTTGCACATGCTAGGCAAGCTCTCTGCCACTGAGCTATACTTCTAGTCTACTTCTTAATTTGGCATAATATTTGCATTAATTTATGTGCATTAATATTTGCATTAATTTATCAAACAGTATGACAGTTTGATACATGTAGACCTGTGTAAAGATCAAATCAGGGTAATTAGCATTTCCATTTCAAATATTCATCATTTTATGTGTCAGGAACTTTTGGAGGCTGGGCCCAGGCATTACACATGCCTATATTCCCAGTGGTTTGGGAGGCTGAGGCAGGAGAATTGCAAGTTCAAAGCCAGCCTCAGCAACTTAGTGAGACCCTAAGGAATTCAGTAAAACCCTGTCCTTAAATAAAATACAAAAAAAAAAGTGGGCTGGGTATATGGCTCAGTGGTTAAGTGCACCTGGGTTCAATCCCTGGTACAAAAAAAAGGAAACTTTGGATTCATCTTTGGATAATTATTTTGAAATATCTAAGATTGATATAGATCATAGTTACTGTACTGCCCAATAGAATACTAGAATTAATGACTCCTATCTAACTCTATTTTGGTACTTGTTATCCAGCATCTCTCTCTCTCCTGTTCCCCCTCTTCCACCTAGCCTCTATTGACCACTATTCTACTCTAATTCTATAATGTTTTTAGCTTTCACAAATTAGTGAAAAATGTGGTATTTGTCTTTCTGTACCTGACTTATTTCACTTAAAATGATGTCCTCAGTTCCATCTATGTTGCTGCAAATGACAGGATTTCATCTTTCTTAAGGCTGAATAATATTTCATCTTGTGTGTGCATGTGTGTGTGAGTGTGAGTGTGTATATGATTTTATTCATTCATCTGTCAGTGGACACCTTGGCTGATTTCATATCCAGGTTATTGTGAAAAGTGCTGTGATAAACATGGGAGTGCAGGTATATGTTTGATATGATTTTTCATTTTCCTTGGATACATACCCTTTATTTTGACTGCTGGATTGTATGATAATTCTGTTGTTGGTTTTTTAAGGAAACTCCATACTGTTTTCCAGTACTAATTCATTTAAAATTTTTTAACTTCACTATTTTTTATTAATTTTTTATTTGTTCTAATTAGTTGTACATGACAGTAGAATGCATTTTTACATTTTGATAGATCACACATAAATGGAGTGTAATTTCTCTTTTTTCTGATTGTACATATTGTAGGATCACATCGGTCATGCAGTCATATATGTACATGAGGTAATAATGTCTGTTTCACTCTACTATCTTTCCTACCCCTAAACCCCTTCTCCTCCCTTAACTTCCCTCTATCCAATATAAAGCAACTCTGTGTTTTTTTTTTTTTTTTTTTGAACCAGGGATTGAACTCAGGGACACTTGGCCTCTGAGCCACATCCCAGCCCTATTTTGTATTTTATTTAGAGACAGGGTCTCACTGAGTTGCTGAGGGCCTCGCTAAGTTGCTGAGGCTGGCTTTGAACTCGCGATCCTCCTGACTCAGCCTCCCAAGTCGCTTGTATTACAGGCGTGCGCCACCACGCCCGGCTCTGTGCTTTTTTTTATACCTTTATTTTATTTATTTATTTTTCTGTGGTGCTGAGGATCAAACCCAGTGCCTCACACAAGCCAGGCAAACACTCACCACTGAGCCGCAACCCCAGCCCCCATGGCTATACTAATTTATATTCCTACCAACAATATGTGAGTTTCCCTTTTTCCACACCCTTACCTGCATTTGTTATATTTTGTGTTTTTGGTGATAGCCATTCTAACGTGGGTAAGATGATATCTCATTGTGGTTTTGATTTGCATTTCCCTAATGATTAGTGATGTTGAACATTTTTTTCATACCCTTTATGGCCATTCATATGTCTTCTTTGAAACATGCCTTATTTATCTACACATCAGTTGATGGCGATTTGTGTTGATTTCTCCATATATTTTTGAAATGATATAGGATTTTAGAGCAGGCAAGGACCTTAGAATATAAAGATGAGACCACACTGCATATATAGTCTCCTTAATTACTCTAACTCAACAGTCAATCTGATGGGTAAAACTAGGAAACAACATTAAAAATACCATCTGTGAGCTGGGAATGTGGCTTGATGGTAGAGCACTATCCTACATGCAGAAGGTATTAGTTTGATCATCAGCACTCCTAAAAATAAAAATAAATGATAAACTATCAACCATGCCACAGGAAGGTTCTTGGTGTAATCTTGATGTCGCTGTGCTTTGAGCCTCATTTCTCAAATGAAAATTGACACCTACCTACATATCTACTAAGGAATAAAGAAATATAGAGTCAATTTTTTTTTTTTTTTTGCATGCTGGGGATTGAACCCAGGGCCTTGTGCTTGCAAGGCAAGCACTCTACCAACTGAGCTATATCCCCAGCCCTCAAATTTTCTTAATTACTTAAACTCATTTAAAACTTGTATGCTTGTGGTACACGCTTGTAATCCCAGCACCTCAGGAGGCTGAGGCAGCAGGATTGCAGGTTCAAAGCCAGCAACTCAGTGACAAATGGACAAAGAAACTGTGGTTTATATACACAATGGAGTATTATTCAGCCATAAAGAATAATAAAATTATGGGCTGGGGATATAGCTCAGTTGGTAGAGTGCTTGCCTCACAAGCATAAGGCCCTGGGTTCAATCCCCAGCACAACAACAACAAAAAAAGGGAATAATAAAATTATGACATTTGCAGGTAAATGGATGGAGTTGGAGAATATCATGTTAAGTGAAATAAGCCAATCCCAAAAAACCAAAGGCCGAATGATTTCTCTAATAAGTGGTTGATGACACATAGTGGGGGTAGGGGGGAGGTAAGGGAAGAATGGAGAAAGGATGGATTGTATAGAGGAAAATGAGGGATGGGGAGTGGGGGAAGGAAAGATAATAGAATAAGACAAACATCATTACCCTATGTATATGTATGAATACGCAAATTGTATGGTTCTACTTTGTGTACAATGAACCAAAGTAAAAAAAATTATTAAAAAAAATAAAAAATAAAAGGGCTGGGGGTATGACTCCAGCACCCCTGGGTTAAATCCTTGGTACCAAAAAATAAATAAATAAATGAAACTAGTATGCTTTTGGGGCTTAGGGTAATAGTTCAGTGGTAAAGCATTAGCCTGCCACGTGCAAGGCCCTGGATTCAGTCCCCAGCACTGAAAAAACAAACAAGAATAATTTTTTTTTTTTTTTTTTTGGTTCTGGGGATTGAACTCAGGGCTTTGTGCATGGAAGGCAAGTACTCTACCAACTGAGCTATATCCCCAACCCTAGAATAATTTTAAAAAGAAAAACTAATACTGTATAAGAAAAATGGAAAGGGTTTGCTGTTGTTTGAACATCTTCACCAAAACTCATTTTGAGTTTAATTCCCATTGTGAGGTATTAAGAGGTGGAACCCTTAAGAGGTGATTAGGTCTTGAGGGGCCTGCCTTCATGAAGTATACATTAATCTATTCTTAGATTAATGGGCTAATGGGCTATCTTGAGAAGGGTTCTGTTATAAATGCCAGCTTTGGCTTGGATCTTTTTTTTTTTTTTTTTGTACTGGGGATTGAACTCAGGGGTCCTTAACCACTGAACCAATCCCCAACCCTTTTTATTTTTTGAGACAGGGTCTCACTAAGTTACTTAGGACCTCACTAAGTTGCTGAGGCTGGCCTTGAATTTATGATCTTCCTGTCTCAGCTTCCTGAATCTCTGGGAATACAGGTGTCCACCACTATGCCCAGTGGCTTTGACTTTTATGTATCTCCTCACCATGTCATGCCCTGCACTTCTTGGAGACTCTGCAGAGAATCCCATCAGCAAGAAGGCCCTCACCATTGTAGCCCCTTGGCCTTGGATTTCTCAGTCTCCAGTACGATGAGCTGAACAAACCTTTACTCTTTATGAATGAGTCAATCTACGGCATTTGTTATAGCAAAAGAAAAGACACTAAGACATGGAATAAGAAATATGATGTATGAAATATATACTACAGATATGAATTATGCCCTGATATTCTATCTGTTCTTGAGTTATTTTAGTTTGACTTATAATTTGTCTTAATGAGGTAACTTAAATACCTATGAAGTATGACAAAGTGGGGAACCACAGGCCATGCACAGTAGATTCATAGAATAATATTATCAGTGTTTCTCAACACTGGTGTTTTGGATGATACAAGATGTAGGACTGTCTCATACGTTGCATGACATTTAACCTTCCTAGTGCTCTGAAAGGATAGATACTGGTAGTGATCCCCAGTCATTGTAACTATGGAAAAAGGCCCCATTTATTTTCAAATGCTGAATAGGAACAAGGCAGTATGAATGAAATCTTCTAGACTGCTCCCACATTTTAAAGATGAGGTAGCTGGGTTCCAGAAAAGCCACCAAACCAGGTTATCTTTACCCCTTCCAACTATTCTTTCTGTCACTGTATATAACATTTCTTCTTTTTTGCTACTCAAAGTCAAAAAAGAAGCAGTTCTCCACTGGTACCTACCACCTACATCTTTCCGCCTTTCTTCTTTATCCCTCTTATCATTTTTTCTGAGACAATATGTTCAAGAGTTAAACCATTCATTTTAACAATTATTTATAGGGCACCTAATCTGTTTCAGTCTCTGAACTAGGGGCTGGGTATCGTGGTGAACAAAATAGGGCAATACCCTTGTGGGTGAAGTGGGAGGGACTGACAGTTTTAAAATTAAATACACATAACAGTCATACACCACATATCAATGTTTCCATCAGTGACAGACCACATATATAATGGTCCTATAAGATTAAAACGAAGCTGAAAAATTCCTGTCATCTACTAATATCATGGCTGTCTTAACATAATAGTGCAATGGATTTCTCACATGTCCGTGGTTATGGGTGGTATAACAAGCCTACTGCACTGCCAGTCATATGGAAGTGTAGCATATACAATTATGTACAATATGTAATACTTGATAATGATAATAAATGACCACGTTACTGATTTATGTACCTATTATACTTTTATCATTATTTTGGAATGTATTCTTTCTACTTGTTTTTTTAAAAAAGTTTACCATAAAAGTAAATAGTGAATTTTATTATGTATGTGTTACCACATTGAAAAATATGGCAAGAATAGTGTTACACTGGCAGCAGCCTCAGACAGCTCCCATTTACTGTGTCTCTTAATTGCAAGAGGCCAGATGAAGTGATTGACCTGTACCAACTCAGTCTGTAAGTACACTCTATGATGTTCTCAAAATGACAAATCAGCATTATTCACAAAAGCCCAAAATGAAAAAGCCCCAAATGTCAATCGTTAGGTACAATGGTTAAACAAAATGTGGTATTAGCACACAATGAAATATTACTTAGCCTTAAACAAAAGTAGAATTCTGACACAGGTTATAATATGGATGAACCTTGAAGGCATTGTTCTAAGTGAAATAAACCAGACAGAAAAAGACAAATATTGTATGGTCATACTGGCAAATTCATAGAGACAGAAAGTAGAATAGAGGTTGCTTGCCGTAGGTTGTGGGGAAGGAAGAATTGAAAGTCATTGTTTAATGAGTATACTATTTCTTTCTGGAATGATTGCAAGTTCTGGGAATGTATAATGGTTACGTTTGCACAACATATGAATGTACTTAACAATGGTTAAAATAGTACATTTTTTTTTTAGATGGGGGTCTCTCTATGTTGTTGTCCAGGCTGATCTTGAACTCGTGGACTCAAGTGATCCTCTTGCCTCACCTCCTAAGTATCTGGGACTATATGCATGTGCCACTATGCTTAGCTAATATAGTAAATTTTGTTATGTATATGTGGTAACCACATTGAAAAATATGACAAGAATAGTTTTTTAAAGAGAGATGCAAGACCTCCCGGGCCTCAGGGATAGGTTTAGATTTCATTCCAACAGTAATAGGGAGCCATTACAAGGTTTTCAGCAAGAACTAACATGGTACTCTTTGTGTCTTTTTTTAAAATATATTTTTAGTTGTAGATGGACACAATACCTTTATTGTATTTATTCATTTTTTAAGATATGGTGCTGAGGATTGAACCCTATGCCTCACACATGCTAGACAAGTGCTCTACCACGGAACCACAGCCCCAGCCCTGCTCTTTGTGTCTTTAAAAAGATCACCGTGCACCTCCATACCCCATCACAAAAAAAAATAAAAAATCACTGTGAAAGGGTGTAGTTTGTGATTCATGTAAGTACATTTAATTAAAGTTCATTCAGTAACAGGCAAAGTTAATCTATAATAATAGAATCCAGAAGAGTGGTTGCCCATAGGGGGAAGTGGAGACTAAGGATTAACTATAAATGGCATGAAGAAACATTCTGGGTTGATGAAAAATTCTATATCTTGATTGGGGTGATGGTTACATGGGTACAGTCATTATCAAAACTCACCAAGCCCAACAAGGATCTCAGCTCCTTAGGAATTCAGTGCCACCCTGGGCAACATAGGAGACCCAATCTCAAGAAACAAAACAAAAACTTAATCAAAATGCAAGTTTATATTTGAGCATTTCACTGTTCTTTTACCTCAATTAAAAGATAAGGGGGCTAGCCCAGCATGGTGGTGCCCACCTATAATCCCAGCAATTTGATGTGGAAGGCTGAGGCAGGAAGATCACAAGTTCAAGGTCAGCCTCTGCAATTTAACAAGACATTGTCTGAAAATAAAAAGCTCAGTGGTGTGTGACTCTACTTTGTGTACAACCAGTGAAACAATAGCTGTACTCCATTTGTGTTCAATAAAAAAAAAAAAAAGCTCAGTGGTAAAGCACTTGTGGGTTTAGTCCCCAGTATCACCAAGAAAAGTTAAAAAAAAAAAAAAGTGCTCACTGCAGAGTCCCTTGAGTGAAGGAGTTGAAACTACAAAATGTTGAGGTTAAACAATTTGTTTTCAAGGGAATGGGCAGGGGGTATAGCTCAGTGGTAGAGCATATGATTAGCATGCTTGAAGTCCAAGTTCAATCCTCAGGGTCAAAAAAAAGAAATTCTTGGGCTGGGGGTATAGCTCAGTTGGTAGAGTACTTGCTTCGCAAGCACAAGGCCCTGGGTTCAATCCCCAGCACCACAAAAATAAATAAATAAAATCGTTTTTCCGGGAACTTGAAGCCTAGCGGGATTAAATTAATTCAGTTTCTCAGACATTAGTAGAGCTCAGTTCATCAAAAGCTACTGTGCGGAAGCTGGCAATCTGGCCCACAATCTATAGTCACAGCCATTTGGGAGGCTGAGGCAGGAGATCACAAGTTCAAGGCCTGCCTCAGCAATTTAGCAAGGTTCTAAGCAATTTAGTGAGAACCTCTCTCAAAATTAAAAATAAAAAGAGCTGGGGATGTGTCTCCATGGTAAAGTGCTCCAGGATCTAATTCCCAGAACCAAACAAACAAACAAACAAACAAACTCTGTTCTGCAAGAAATAAGGGGAAGCCATCAACAAATAATTAAATATGTACCCTTCCTAGTCCTCATGGAATATAGACTGAAAATACCAATTATGTCTATAATGGTTAATTTGAATTGCCAACTTGACTGGATTAAGAGATGCCAATGATTAAGAGGCCTCTGGGTGTGTCCATGAGGGCGTGTCTAGGAATGATTGGAATGTGGGATAGGAACTGAAGTGGAGCCCCTCCCTAAGCATGGGCAGCACCTCCCAATAGAATGGAATAAAAGCTAGAAGCAGCTGCAGATGCAAGCTCGGCTCTTCTTGAATGGGTTCTTGATCGCTGCTTTGATTATCTGAGGATAGCGCACTCCTACTTCTTCACTCTTCCAAAGAGGACTTTACCAGTGATTCTCCAGGGAGTTTCCAGAAGTCTTAGTCTCGGACTAGGGCAGCACTGTTAATCTTTCTTGTTCTGGGGCTTTTGCATCTTGGACTGCTCCGCTGCTGGTTCTTCCAGCTCTCCAGCTGCAGTCATTTTGGACTATCCAGCCCTGATTGTATAAGACAATCTAATAAATCCCCTTTTATAATCATACTTCCTGTTGATTCTGTTTCTCTAGAGAACACTAATACAATGTCCTAACGTCCTGTCTACCCTTAAGTTCTTACAGTGGAGTACACAAATAGTTTGACATAGGATATGCTAATATGAATGTAGTAAGCATTTGCCTGGAAGGCAAAAGGTGGGCATCCCAATTCCCTCCAAAAGCAGCTTTCACTGCACATTGGAATAAGCCAGGGAGCTGCTTTTAAAATATAACCAGGGTCCTACCCTTAGAGATCTGGATGCAGTTAACCTCCGCATCAGGATTTTTGTAAGTACCCCAAAAGATTTTAATAACAAGTCATGGTTAGGAATTATTGAATGCCTGATTACACCTGAAGAATATTATTCATTGGTCTTTACTATGGTGCCCTTCAAAGATTCACTGAGCATTTTTGCTTAGTTAGAACTCTAGAAATTTCTCTTCCATCATTTAAAATAAATTTTAATTTTGGTTCCTTCCCAACCTTCGAATCACTCGTGGGCCTGAACTCTGACCTAGAATCAATCTGCTCCTCATAGCATCCCTTCCCCTGCTTTGGGGACTCTCAACTGAAAAGGAGATCTGCTGCTGGCAATACAGTCCTCCTGCAAATCAGTCCCCTCAGCAATGCCCTGGGTGTGCTTTTGTGTGTTTTCAGATTGGCCCTCTTAGAGTTCAGTTAAGATTTTGGGTCTTCCTGTGTCCAGTTTCCTTGGGTTTTAGAGGGAAAGAATGAATGAGGGAAGAATATGGGCTTCTTCTCCCCTCTTTGCCCTAAAAGCTAAACTGGGTGTAAGGGAAGTGAAAATAACAATTTGTTAAAGGAAATACGGAGCCTGTATTCTAGCCTCAGGCAAAGCAAAACTGCCTCCTTCTATCCTGTTTTGCTGTTTTTCTAATTTTAAAGGTACATTGATTTATAAACCTCCCCCACCCCTTCTCCTTAAAAGTCTCTTGACTTGAACAGGTTTTTTAAAAACTGATTTCCATGACATGTGTGCTGTACTTTGAGAGTTAGTTCATTGTGATACTCATTTGTTGTCTACCTACCACGTGCAGGGCACTATGCTAAGTGTTAGTGACACCAGAGAACTCCAAGTCCAGCTCTTTAATTCACAGAGTAAGGGGGCCTCCTCAAAACATTTAATTTAACTACAGTGTTTCTCTTTCTTAAAAAAAGTCATGACCCACCTCCATTCTGAATATGACTTCAGTGTGACAATGTCCACATATAACAATTCTTAGATGCCAACTCAATGGAAATGGTTCCTTTAACATTAATCCTCTTAGAGCTTTCTGCCTTTCCCAGACATATTTCTGTTTAGAGTGAATCACTGATTTATATGTTAGGTATATTGGCCTTGTTGGGATGTTCTCAAATCAGTGTGGATGATAGGAGAAGTGCCAATTCTTGTTTAACTACCTCACTTTTATCTCTAGTCTGTGCCCAAGAATGCACTGTTCATGAAGGAAAATCTGGGGAAATGGGGAAAGCAAAGATAGCTTCAAGAAATATCGAGAAGCTGGGCACGGTGGAGCACACCTGTAATCCCAGCGACTTGGGAGGCTGAGGCAGGAGGATCGCGAGTTCAAAGCCAGCCTCAGCAACTTAGCGAGGCCCTTAGCAACTCAGTGAGACCCTGTCTCTAAATAAAATACAAAAAGGGCTGGGGATGTAGCTCAGTGGCGAGTGCCCCTGAGTTCAATCCCCTGTTCCCCCCGCCCAAAAAAAGAAAGAAATATCGAATGGCAGCTGGGCATATTGGTGCACTCCTATAATCCTAGCTACTTGGGAGGCTGAGGCAGAAGAATTGCAATTTTGAGGCCAGTCCCAGCAATTTAGTGAGACCCTGCCTTAAAATAAAAAATAACAAAGTTTGGGGACGTAACACTGGGTTCAATCCCTAGTACCACAAAAAATTAATTAATTAATTAAACATTTAAAGATTTAGCATAGTTTTTATTAAGCATTAAAATTTTCACAGGGCATTGGTGGCACAGGTGTGTAATCCCAGTGGCTTGGGAGGCTGAGGCAGGAGGATCTTGAGTTCAAAGTCAACCTCATCAGCTTAGTGAGGCCCTAAGCAACTCAGTGAGACCCTGTCTCTAAATAAAATATATTTTTTAAAAGAGATGGGAATGTGGCTCAGTGGTTAAGCCCCACTGGGTTTGATCTCCTGTACGCACCCCCCCCAAAAAAAAGGAATTTAAGTTTTCAAATTCTCTTTCATTATAATACTAATCCCTAAGAAGTGTCACTGAATGGAAAAACACAATTAACTGTAGCAGTTCAGATACATAATACTGATTCTTTTCAATGTAACTGTGTAATCTCTTTGGAAGCACCAAATTTTTCAAGGTTTTGACACTGAATAAAAATCATCAATAAACATTCTACCTAATTTTAGAGTTTGTGTGGATTATTCAATCTATTATCTAGAACATGCTTTATCAATTCATATCAAAAACATTTGTTTACTTTCTACAACCCATTTATATTTGTTTTCTGTTTTTCTTGGCAAATTACTAGAAATCAGGAACTTAGTGGCTCAAAAAAGACACATTTATTATTTCAGTTTTAATGAGTCAGGAATCTCAACAGGGTTGAACTGAGTCCGATACTGGGGTCTTATAGGCTGCAGTCAAGGTGTAGTCTCAGGGTTCAGTCTCATTTGAGGCTTAGGGTCATCATCTAAGTTCTACTCGTTGTTGGCAGAATTCAGCTCCTTGTGGTTGTCCAACTGAGGCCCCAGTTTGTTCACTGGCTGTCGGCCATCTGCTCTCAGCGGCTAGATGCACTTTTGGTTCTTTGCCATGCACTGTTCTCACAAGCACTCTCACAGCATAGCAGCTTATTTCTTCAGAGTCAACCAGAGAATCTCTCAAGTGTTCCAAAACAGTCCTATATAATATAGTCATCCCTCTATATCGGCAGGGGATTGGTTTCAAACCCTGGGGATACCAGAATTGTCAGATGCTCAAGGTCCTTATATAAAATGGCATAGTATTTGCATATAACCTGCACATCATCTTATTTATTTTAAATAATCTCTACCTTATCTTAAGACCTCATGCAATGCAAATACTACATAAATAGTTGTTATACTGTATTGTTTAGCAAGTAGTGACAAAGCAGTCTGTACATGTTCAGTACACATGCCCAATACTTTTGATCCATTTTTAACTGAATCCATAGATGCAGAACTTCGAGGTGCAGAGGGCTGATATGGAGGGCCAACTGCATAATCTAATCAAAGAAATGTCTATCTCATCATATTCAGATGTCCTGTCCACATTCAAGTTCAGGGGATAATAGAGTATTTGCACACTAGGAAGCAAGAACCCTGGGGGACCTCATAGAATTCTACCCATCAAAATCTTCATCTTAGGTGGTGGTGACACAGCTCAGCTGGTAGAGTGCTTGTCTAGCATGCAGAAGTCCCTGGGTTCAATCCCCAGCACTACCAAAATACCTTCATCTTATTTCTATTTTTGTGTTGGGGATTGAACCCAGAACCTCAGGCATACTAAGCACACCCTAACATAGAACTATACCCCCAACCCAATTCCAATTCTTCTTTAAGAGGCAGGGATCTTGGCTGCCCAGACTACCTCTGAACTCTTGGGCTCAAGCACTCTTGCCTCAGCCTCTCATCACACAGGCACACAGCACCATACCCAACTTAAATAACATAATTTTAGCTAACATTGTATTGTTTTATTATAAAATAAATAAAGTAATACAAAAGCCATAGGTTTATAGTCATGTTTTATTACTTAAAATAAAAAGCAAATTTATGGCCAGGTGCTTTTGCAAGCACCTGTAGTCCCAGCTACTTGGGAGATTGAGACAAGAGGATCACAAGTTTGAGGTCAACCTGGGCAACTGCTCAAAATAAAAAAGTTTTTAAAAAAGAACTGGGATGTAGCTGAGTGGTAGAGTGCCTCTGGTTTCGTCCCTAGTACTACAAGAACAAAACAAAACATTTATATTAAACCAAAGTTGTTCTAATTTTATTTGACTGCTTTAAAAGCAATCTACTTTATGTGATACATCCTTATAAATTTTTTTTTTAAATTTTCAGGGCTGGGGTTCAAACTTAGGGACTTGAGCATGCTAGGCACTCTACCACTGAGCTACATCTCTAGCTCTCAAATCTAATTTTGATAATTAGGTTAATGAAGACTAACTCTGGTTAGAGTAAATGGTAGACATTTTCTATACCTACACTGTCCAAACAGTAGCCACTAGCCATATGTGGCTCCTGAGCTCTTTTAAGTGTGGCTAACATAATTGAGGAATTAAAAGTTTAATTTATAAACCAAAATTTACCAGTATAAATTTTATTATGATGATTACATGTTGAAATTACGATTTTTATATATCTTTCCAAGTTAAATGCATTATTAAATTAATTTTGATTGTTTCCAATTTTTTTTTCATTGCTGGGGATGACATTTAGGACTTTGAACATGTTAGGCAAGACCACTGAGCTACACTCCCCAGCCCTGTTTCAAACGTTTTTAGTGTGGCTATTAGAAAAATTATAATTAGGTGGATATGGTAGTGTAAGCCTGTAATACTGGTGACTCTGGAGGCTGAGGCAGGAGGATAACAAGTTCAAGGACAGCCTCAATAACTTAGGCAGGCCCTAAAACAACCTAGTGAGACCCTATATCAAAATTTTAAAAAAAGGCTAGGGATGAGGCTCAGTGCTAAAGATCCTCAGAATTCAATCCCTAATACCAAAATAAAAGAAAAAATAATTGTAATCATATATAATTATATATCTACTGGACTTCATTGTTGTTTGCATTGACTGAACTAAATTTGAAATCTCCAGGATTTTGTTGTTTGTGGGACTAAGGATTTAACCAGTGGTACTTTATCACTGAGCTACATTTTAGCCCTGCTTTTCATTTTATTGTGTGACAAGGTTTAAGTTGCTGAAGCTGGCCATTGAACTTTCAATCCTCCTTCCTCAGCTTCCCGAGTCACGGGTATTACCTGTGTGTGCCACCATACCCTGCTGGAACTTCAAGGTTTTGAGGAAAACATATTCAAAGTACTTGATAATTTTATTAAAATTGTTGTATTGAATTTAACAATATTTAATATTGCCAAAACTTTCTTAAACAAGGTGCATCTAACTGGATACAATTAGTAGTTAGTTGATAAGTTGAGATGAACTTCTCACAAAATGAGAAAGTGACTCTCACAACTAACAAATCCTTTTGAAAATCAGGTAGTTTCCAGTTCTTTGTCTTCTAAAACCCAGAGGAGTAACTAATTAAATTGTCAGCCAGTAATTCATCAAAATGCTTTTTGAAAACAATGTGAATTGTGGTGTAGTTCAGTTTTTTTTCTTTTTCTTTTTTTTTTCCAGTGCTGGGGATTGAACCCAGGTCTTGTGGGTTCAATCTACCAACTGATCTATATCCCCAGCCCTCAAAGAATTCTATGACATATACAACAAAATTCTGTCCATTTATGTCCATTTATGTATGTGGATAAAAGTTTTTCAGAGCTACTTGATGCAGAAACTTATTTTAGTAATAATTAATATTTTTTCATAAAAATTTGATGTAATTGGATAGTGCTAGGAATGGAACCCAGGGATTGTGTATGCCAGGGAAGGGCTCTACCATTGAGCTCCACCCACAGCATGGAAAAAAAGATTTTAGAGCCAGGTGTGCGGGAGTGGTGGGCCTGAGCTCTTCATTTTCAACTGGGCTATCACTCTTTTCTTATTGATTGCTGGGATTCTTTTTCTTTTCTTTCTTTCTTTTTTTGGTGCTGGGGATTGAACCCAGGGGTGCTTAACCACTGAGCCACATCTCTAGCCCTATTTTGTATTTTATTTAGAGACAGGGTCTTACTGAGTTGCTTAGTGCCTTGCCCTTGCAGAGGCTGGCTTTGAACTCGCGATCCTCCTGCTTCAGCCTCCCGAGCCACTGGGATTACAGGTGTGTGTCACTGGACCCAGCTGGGATTCTTTTTAATACAAAGGAAATGTATCTATATTACACAATAGAGTTAAGATCATCCAACAGATGGATTCTGTTGCTAAAACCAAAGTTTGAAAATCATTTCCTATATGCTATTTTGCAACATAACCTTGCTGACAAAAACTTGCCCCCTCATTCCTTTGGGAATCTTTATCATTTAAAGCCCAGGAGCATTTGTCCTATGAACTTAAAATTCTGGGCCAGAGTTTCTCAACCACAGACTGTTGACTTTTTAGATAAATAATCCTTTCTTGTGGAGGGCTATCCTCTGCACTGTAGATTGTTTAGGAGCATCTCTGGCATATACATGCTGGATGTCAGTAGTACATCCTCCTTTCAGTTGTAATAATCAAAAAAGTCTCTGTATTGCCAAACGTCCCCTGGGCATAGGGGGACAAAATCACCCCAGTTAAGAACCATGGATCTAGCCCTATATAATGCCAGTGGAAGGCAGGCTGCATTACTGGTCTATTTGACTTAGTTTGGAAGTTCCAGGGAACTACTCAAATGTTGTCTGATAAGATACAGCATACTGAGGCCTGTTGGGAAGTATACTTGTCTTACAACCTAGTCCAAAAGACAAAATGACATACATTAAGCCACGAAAGAATAGCATGTGATAAATTTGTGGGTACATATACGATACACACAGGTGTTCATGTATGCATGATTCTGGGGCTCTAACCCAGAGTCTGGAGCATGCTATGCAAGTGCTATATCACTAAGATACACCCATAGCCCAATCTAGAGATTTAAAACGAAAGGATGTAAGACAGGAGTTAGCCAACTTCTTAGGCTTTGTGGTGTGTTAGGGGCTTGATGAGGTCATCAGAGTCCAGGGCCTAGCCCTCAGTTTGGTAGTTTCAAAAAATTATAATGGAGTTGGGTTGATAGCTTGGGGCAGAGTGCTTGCTCAGCATGTTGGAAGCCTTGGGTTTGACCTCACCCTAACCAAAAAAAAAAAAAAAAAAAAAAAAAAAAATTAACAAAATAAGGTTAATGTGTTTTATAATATTCTAAATAAGGAGCAGGAACACTCATTCTAGGAATAGAAGTACATGAAAAGGACAACTAATGCATGGCAGGTGTGTGTATATATATATTTCTTTTTGTGGTGCTGGGGATTAGAACCCAGGGCCCTGTGCGTGTGAGACAGGCACTCTACCAACCGAGCTATATCCCCAGCCCATGTTATTTATTTTAAGAAGTCCTTCCAGGGTTATTTTGCAAATAGGTATATCTGGTTTCCTTTACGCACACACACATATCCCGTTTACTTTTTCACATTTTCCTATATCTCACGCTGTGCAGCTTAGAGATTCTTCTGTATAAGAATGTAAGGAGTTCCTCATTTTTTTTTTTTTTTAACCAGGGATTGAACTCAGGGACACTCGGCCACTGAGCCACATCCCCAGCCCTATTTTGTATTTTATTTAGAGACAGGGTCTCACTGAGTTGTTAGGGCCTCGCTAAGTTGCTGAGGCTGGCTTTGAACTCGCAATCCTCCTGACTCAGCCTCCCAAGTAGCTTGGATTACAGGCGTGCACCACCGCACCTGGCAGGAGTTCCTCATTTTAAAAAATACTTCTACAATGTGAGAAGCTTAATGCTAAAATAATTATAAGGTGGTCAAGGCCAGTTTGAGGGGAGATCTGAAAAAAATGAAAGTGATTGCAAACTAAGGACCAGAAAATGTCTTGAGATTCAGAAGTTGTTTACAATGACTGGTAGTAAATGTCTAGTTGGGAGTTTCTGTTTTCTTAATAAAATTTCTCTTTCATTTATCCAACCTGCATGCATGCTGCAACTCTGAACTTTCAGCACACTAACAAACATATTGATCATACTATGTGCCTTGTAATTCATAAACACCAGTGTGGTTGATATGTAATAAATAAATATGTAATAGAACATATAAGCTTACAGACATACCTTTCTCAAGAGAGCCGGGAGGAATTTGTTTCTACTTTGATGGGACACTGGCTGTCAAAATTTCATACATCACAGTCCACCACTGTGGTTGAGAATCCATTCATGAAATATTTTGTAGTATAAAGTGGACAAAGTAGAGAGAGAACTAGGCCAAATACATCAGCCAGGAGGAGTCATGCCTGTGTAGTCAGGAATCAGCAACAGTGCAAAGGGGAAGGAAAGACAATAGGATTTGGTCCTTGATTGGTTAGAGGAGGAAGACTTCAAAGATGATTTTAAGGATTCTAGAACGAGAGAGGATTACTTTCAGAAGTGAGAAGTGAACAGTTGGTAATGGTAGAGTCTCAGTCCAACCTGAGGTACATTGACTTTTGGATGTAGATGGGACCTTAGAAATTACATTCCCAACATTCTAATTTTTTTTAAAGGATGAAGAAACAGCTTAAGTTGATTTCCTAAGGGGACCTAGGTAAATGGTGCAATAAAGTTAGGGCTCATGTTAAATTTAAGGAATGGTGTACTATAAACTTGGAGATGCCCTGCAAGTGGATAAAAATGCAGTAATCCAGACTTATGCTATACCAAGCACTGGCTAAAGATCCATCATGTGTAATATGGGTCTTTAGTTAAGGCTAAATATGGAGTTGATAGAGGCCCAGAATTTCAGGTTTTTGAGCTACTATGTATTCCTCACTGTACAGCCTGGTTATCTCATTACTTACCACCTAACCCTTCCAAATAGGTATTATCATTTTAGAGATGCGAAAAATTGGGTTTAGAAAAGGAATGGACTAAATATGAACCAAGCAGATGTGCAGAAAGGCCAAGTCCTGTTCTTTCTGTGCTCTCTCCCATGCTATCCCATTTGATCCACAACAGTTTGGGCGACAGTGAATAGGGATTGAACCCAGGGACCATCATTGAGCTACATCCCCACCCCTCTTTTACTTCTGAGACAGTACTTCACTAAGTAGTCCAGGCTAGCTCAAATTTGCAATCCTCCTGCCTCAGCCTACACTACCACAGTAATTATTCATGTGAGAAAACAGTCTCACAGGTGGGGAATTCACCCACAATTTGGGGCTAATTCTGAGGCCAGAAAGCAGATGGCCTGATCACAACCCCCAGGCCATAGGTCTTTCCAGGGGGACACATGCCTCTAAGGATCTGACAATTCATACCACCCAAGTGACAGAGGGAAAAGGAGCAATTGACCAAGGAGAAAAAGTTGCTAAAGAAGCCTTGTCAGAATGGTCTGAGGACTGTGGGGCAGGAGCTGTGCCCTCTCCCCTCTACTTTGTATACTTTTAACAAAACCAGCCCATTATCCTACATATTTCTGGAAGCTAAGCCACAGACAGCTCATTCCTTATCACCTCTCAGGAGCTGTTTTAACCCTTAGCTCAATCTACACAGCACTAAAACAGGCAAGGTGTATGCTTCCGGCAGAAGTGGACCAGGACTTAAGACACCCGGGCGGTAGTGATTTGAGGACGGTTTGAAAGAGAAGTTGAAAAGCCTCCAAGGGGCGAGTTTGGCTGCACGACACGCCCGCTACCGAGGGGTGGGGCCGCAGGCAGCCCGGCCGCGCTTCCTCCCAGCCCCAGCAGAGCAGAATACGCCCGGGCCTCCGCCCGCCACGTGACCCGCGGTGTTGTGGTCCGGCCCGCGTGGGTGGCGGGAGCGGCGGGAGGGCGGGGGCGGCGAGGGGGCGGGTCACGTGACGGGGTTTAAATCTCCCGCAGCCCGAGCCGCGGGGGCGCCAGTGCCGCGCGTCGAGCGGGAGCAGAGGAGGCGAGGGAGGAGGGCCAGAGAGGCAGTTGGAAGATGGCGGACGAGGCGGCGCTCGCCCTTCAGCCCGGCGGCTCCCCCTCGGCAGCGGCGGCCGAGAGGGAGGCCACATCGCCGCCCGCCGGGGAGCCACTCCGCAAGAGGCCGCGGAGAGAAGGTCCTGGCCTCGGGCGGAGCCTGGGCGAGCCTAGTGGGGCGGCCCCGGAGCGGGAGGTGCCACCGGCGGCCGGGGGCTGCCCGGCGGCTGCGGCGGCGCTGTGGCGGGAGGCGGCAGCGGCGGGTGGGGAGCGAGAGGCCCAGGCAACTGCTGCGGCCGGAGAAGGAGACAATAGGCCGGGCCTGCAGGGCCTATCCCGGGAGCCGCCGCCGGCGGACGACTTCTACGACGACGACGACGACGAGGGCGAGGAGGAGGAAGAGGCGGCGGCGGCGATTGGGTACCGAGGTGCGCAGGGCGCGGGCGGCCGGGACTGCGCATCCCCTCTTCCCTCTCCGGGGCCCCTCCTAGCGTCAGGTTGGGGGGTCTTTGGGGCGGACGGGGGGTTCGTGGCTGGCTCCGCGGCGTCTCCTTATCCACTACCGCCCTCCGCTCGCCTGCGCCCCTACGGGCTATGGGCCGTGCTGCGGGAGCTGTGCGCCGACTTGCTCCCTCCCTTCCCTCAGTCCGCGGCCGCCCTGGGCTGCTTTGCGCAGTCGCCAGGTCCGCAGACTCCCGCAGTTGTTTTTAAAATAAGTTTTTCGCCTTCTACCCTTTTACTATATCGCTTTTGTTAAAGGTTTTTCTTCTTTTTTCCCCCCCTTCTCTAAGTACACTGAAGTCTGCAACTTCTGGCTGTCCCGTTGATCGACCTTTTGCAATTGCTTTTGCAAACTGACACCTGTGCTGTTTTTGAGGCTCACTGTTTTTCACTTTAAAGTTTGAAATTTTAAAAGGGCAAAGGTGTTTCCAGAAAAAGCTTCCAATATTTAGAAAACATGCCTGTTTTCACAGGTATTACACTACTGTGATGCAATTGACAGTAGGCATAGGAGAGTGATAGTACTTTTAGAATACTTTTATGAATATTATTTTTTTCCAGTCATTTCTCATATTGGTTTTTAGGTTCAAGTATAATTCTTTTGTACATAGTAATTCCGAAAAACAAATTAACATTATTTTGGTATTCGGAAGCCAAAGGTGGTGTATTATATTATGTCATCCTTGAAGTGAGGGTTTCGTTTCTGTGATCTGATGAGTTTCTGTCCTGGATAGGTGTGGGTCTTTATTAGTTTTATTTTGTGTCAGGCTCATATAGTGAGCCATTTAGCCATATATGTGAAAAAGAACATGTGCAGTAGGGACTGGTAAAACAGACTTTGATTTCAAGAAATAACTGAATAGGGAAGACTAATGCACAGTTACCTTGGTATGTTTAGTGTTTTATAGAAATGCAAACTGCAGGGGATGTGGAGAGTTGTTTACTTTTGGGTAAATCTGTGTTTTACAAATTTATTGAACTCTTTTTGTGACTGATAAATTGTTTAGATTATTATTATTATTTTTGATGAAGATCTAACCAAGGGCCTTGTAAAAAGCTAGGCAAGTAACCAACACTGAGCTACACCCCAAACTACTTATTCTATTTTTTTAAAATTTATTTTTGTGTGGTGCTCAGGATTGAACCCAGTGCCTAACATGTGCTAGACAAGTGCTCTATCACTGAGCTGCAACTCCAGTCCCTCTATTTTGGTTTTTAAAAAAATTTTCTTTTTTTGTTCACCTTTTTATTGGTGCATTATAATAATACATAATGGTGGGATTCAATTTTCATGTTCATCCATGCCCATGATTTAACAATAGAATTTGGTCAGTACTGTTACCCAGTATTTCTTTTCTTTTTCTTTTTTTTTTTTTGGTAAAGGGATTGAACCCAAGGGTCCTTAACCACTGAGCCACATCCCACATACCCTGCCCTTTTTTATTTTTTATTTATTTTTATTTTTTGGGGGGGTACTGGGGATTGAACCCAGGGGCACTCCACCACTGGGCCACATCCCCAGCCCTCTTTTGTATTTTATTTAGAGACAGGGTCTCACTGGGTTGTTTAGGGCCTCACTAAGTTGCTGAGGCTGACTTTAAACTTGTGATCCTCCTGCCTCAGCCTCCCAAGTGCTGGGATTACAGGTGTCCGCCACCGCGCCCAGCTTTTATTTTTTATTTTGATGCAGAGTCTAAGTTGCTTAGGGGCTGGCTAAATTCTGAGCCTAGTCTTGGACGTGTGATCCTTCTGCCTCAGCCTCAGGAGTCGCTGGGATTAAAGGCATTTGCTACCATGTCTGCCTCTATTTTGTTTTTTTAAAGTATACTTTAAATTACACTTAATTCCTAGATTTTGATGGACCAAAACTTTTAGATTCTGAACAGAATCCCTAAAGATGAGAAAACTGCTCCTATGAATGGTGCAGGCTGACTCCATAGATGTTTTTATATACATGCAGTATGAATAGTAAATGTTTTATTCTATGAAAATGATTGCATCATAATCATTATGGGTCTTCATACATTTTAGATGCAGATTGTTTCAGCACCTTTTCGATTTCTTTTGCAGATAACCTCCTGTTTAGTGATGAAATTATCACTAACGGTTTTCATTCCTGTGAAAGCGATGAGGATGACAGAGCTTCACATGCAAGCTCTAGTGATTGGACTCCAAGGCCACGGATAGGTATGGTTCAGAGCTGTGCAGCTTTGAAATATGTTTTTCTTTTTGTATTTTCTTTTATACCAACTTTTAATTCTCTGTCCTCTTAACTGATGAGGTTTTTAGGCATGTGGTTACATGGCAAGTTTTTGTTTGGTTTTGCTGCACTGAGATCCCACCTGTGCATGCTAAGGCAAATGCTGTATCACAGACCAGGTCCTTCAGTTGTATCTTCTTTGTGGAATGTTCTTCCTTCAGTTAGTTTCTTCCGTCCTCATTTTATATTCCCTCTTTATTTTTTCTTAATTTTATCCCTTATGTTTTAGGAAGTTCTGTACCTGTTTTAAATTTGTTTCTTGTGCTTGAATACAAGCTCCACAGAGGCAGGGATTTTCGACTGAGTTTTTTACTACTGTGTGTCAACCTAGATAAAGTGCTTTATATATAGTTTGTGCTTAGTAAGTATTTACAAAATGAGAGAATGGAAAAGTTGTCCACTCTCCCCCCACCCCTTGTATAGGGAATTGAACCCAGGGTCCTGCACATGTTAGGCAGGTGTTTCACCTCTCAGCTCCGCCCCCAACCCCACAATATCAGATATTTTATACCAAAGGTATAACATAACCATCTTAAACAATTTTTAAAAGAATTTTGGTGTACTTGCTTTTTTAAATGCCTTGACTATCTAAATATAGTGATGACTAGTTTCTTTTTAATATCTATAATACTTATTTTCTCAAGCTAGAGAACTGATCTGAGCAACTTCAGGGTAAAAGATCAGACTGAAGGTTGTTAATGGAAAAATTTTAAAAGATGTTAGTTACATATAGGTTTTTTTTGTTTGTTTTTGTTTTAAGTTGTAGATTGATACAATACCTTCTTTTAAATTTATTTTTATGTGGTGCTGAGTATTGAACCCAGTGCCTCACATACACTAGGCAAGCACTCTACCACTGAGCTACAACCGTAGCCTAGATTTTTTTCCCTTCTGTATCCCTGATGAATAACATGGGCTTTTAGGAGTGGTAAAGTCTTTCCTATAATGATTTATAGAACAGCTTTGTAAATTTTTTTTTATTAGTTATAGAGTATGTTTTTAGATTTTAATCATAAAAACTTATAGTTAATTCATCTTAAAATTTTTTTTGGTTCTGGGGTTTGAACCTAGGGCCTGGTTTATACTGAACCATATGTTCTACCACTGAGCCCTCCTGCTCCCTGTTTGAGACTTGAAGTGCATATTTTATAGCTTAAGAGGACTCTAACTCTTGATTAGATCTCTGTAACCTCATTGGGATATAGCATTAATTATTTCTTGAGAAGAAAATAAGTTGTATTTTTTTGGCAAAATACCCTTAGAGATTACCAACACATTACTTCAGAATATAATTGAGATTTTTTTAGAAGTTATTTGGAAATAGATTTGATCTGAGTCTTTTTCTTCTCAACATAGGTCCATATACTTTTGTTCAGCAACATCTCATGATTGGCACAGATCCTCGAACAATTCTTAAAGATTTACTACCGGAAACAATTCCTCCACCTGAATTGGATGATATGACACTGTGGCAGATTGTTATTAATATCCTTTCAGAACCACCAAAAAGAAAAAAACGAAAAGATATTAATACAATTGAAGATGCTGTGAAATTACTACAAGAGTGCAAAAAAATAATAGTTCTAACTGGAGCTGGGGTATGTAAGTTGTATAAAAACACCAATAGAAGGAAGGAGTGGTTTTATCTTTTTCTAATTAAGGAACAGTTTTTCTGGTTTAGAAGAATTCATCCTTAATTAGAATGCATGTTTGGAAACTGCCAAAAACTGAGTGCAGTTGCTAAATAGGTTCAGTTTTTTAAAAAGATCACTCCAATAACCTTTGAAAAATATTGCTTCTAAAGTACAGTAGGTAATGGGAGTTAAGGCAAGATTTTTTACCTATGTTATACCGTAGCTCCTCAAGGAGATGCCGGAAATTGTAATTCTGTTTGTGTTATAAGTCAGGGTCTAGGTGGAGATGCTATATATTTGGTCAGTCTTGGAGAAATCATAAATGTAATTGATAATCACAAATGAAGAACTTAGTGTTGGGAAGGTAACAGATTTCTACCTTTTTATCATATTAAGATGATAGGATGATATTTATATGTATTTATTTATTTAGCAGGACTGGGGTTTGCTCCCAGGGCTTAGTCAAGTGCTCTATTACTGAGCTATATCTCCAGTAGGATTGTGGGAATTTGACATTTTTCATTTGACTTACCTAAGGCTGTTGTGTATTATGTGTCAAATAGGATACATTATGTGTTAGCAACCAGAGCAGCTCTAGTAGTAAAATTCAGGTCTATTTTCTTTCTTTTTCTTGGGGTGGGTACTGGGGATTAAACCCAGGAGCGCTTTACCAGTGAGCCACATCCCCAGCTCCATCCCCCCAACCCCTTTTTGTTTTACATTTTGAGACAGGGTCTCGCCAAGTTGCTGAGGTCAGCTTTGAACTTGTGATCCTTCTGCCTCAGTCTCCTGAGCCACTGGGATTATAGGCGAGTGCCACCATGCCCCGCTGATTTTTCTTATTGCTGGGGATTGAGCCTTGAACATGTTAAGCATGTGCTCTGCCACTGAGCTACATTCAAGTAGCAGGATGGTTAGGTTTTGCTCACAGATGTGATTTAGATAAGTTTTACTCTGAGGTCAAAGTGGAGTCAACTCTGGTAAAAGAGTAAAAAATAAAATTTTAGCACAGAGTGGTGGCACATGCCTGTAATTCCAGTGACTTAAAAGGCTGAGGCAGGAGGATTACTAGTTCAAGGCCAGCCTCAGAAATTTAGCAAGACCCTTTCTCAGAATAATGAGTTTTTAAAAAGGACCTGTGATATAGCTCAGTAGTAAATTGCCAATAGGTTCGATCCCCAGTACCCCCCAAAAGTAAATTAAACAAAAGGTGTGTGTGTGTGTGTGTGTGTAAAAGTTTTGAATCCCCTGTTTGAAACATCAGGGTTTATTTGTAGAATAATCATAGTGTCTAAATCTATTATTAAAAAATTAAGAGCTGAAATATTATGCAACATAATTTTTATTTTTTGAGAATGGGGTCTGACTGTGTTGCCCAGGCTTGCCTAAAACTCCTGAGCTTAAGCTGTCCTCTTGCCTCGGCCTCTTGAGTACCTGGCACTATTTAAGGACACACCACCATGCCCAACTTGCAGCATAGTTTATTTTTTGTGGTATTGGGGATTGAACCCCAGGGATGCTTTACTACTGAGTTATATCCCCAGTTCTTTTATTTTATTTTTTTATTTTTAGACTGTCTTCCTAAGTTGCTGAGACTGACCTCAAACCTGGAATCCTTTTGACTTAGCCTCCTGAGTCTGGGAGCCTGCCATCATGCCTGGTTGCAAAATAGTTTTTAAAGAAAACAATAATAATTTAGTATACTTGAGGGTAGTAGGATACTGACCATGTAAGAGCAATTTCTTTGGAAATAATTGTAGAAATTCTTGCCTTTCTAGTTAAATGGTTAAATTGGTTTATTCCATTTTCAATCAGATTGTAATTGCTTTAATTTGTTCATTGAATGCTTAAAGGTTTAAAATTCCTTATCACCATTAAAAACAGAACATGTGGCAGATTTAATTAGACTCATTTATTTGGGTATTTTCTACTTGAAATTAGGGTAAGGTAGTATTTCTATTCTCCCCAAAGACTTCAAACTAAAACTTTATTTTTCACCTCTCCTCTGAAATTGTATGGTAAGAGAGGTACTAATTATAAAGGTAGAAGAGTTAATTGTACAAATTATGCCATGCATATTTCAGGTATCTGTTTCATGTGGAATACCTGACTTCAGGTCAAGAGATGGTATTTATGCTCGTCTTGCAGTAGACTTCCCTGATCTTCCAGATCCTCAAGCAATGTTTGATATTGAATATTTCAGGAAAGATCCAAGACCATTCTTCAAGTTTGCAAAGGTACTACTAACTTTCTAATTGCTTATTTGGTGGCCTCTCATGAAAAAGTCTTTTGTTCATAGGCTTCTTAAGCTTGCATTTAATGCATTGTCTATTAAGCGATGCTATTACTCTGGTGTTGTAAGATTACTTATTAAGATTTTTCTTTATTTTAGTATTGAGCATACTTTCAAAGAAAAGACAGTATCTTATTTTTTAATTTTTAAAATATGCACTTCATGATCTTTATTTTGTCTGGGCTTCTCTTTGCAGGTCATAGACCATATAAAAGTGATAGAACTATTTTGACATTCAGTATTTCTGAGTCATGAAGATTATAACATCAACTTTCTTTTTTTTTGTGGCACTGGGGAGGATAGAACCCAGGGCTTTGTGCATGCTAGGCAAGCTCTCTACTACTGAACTATATCCCCAGCCCTTTTAATTTTTTATTTTGAGACAGGGTCTGAGTTACAGAAGCTAGCCTCCAACTTGCTATCCTCCTTCCTCAGTCTCCTGAATGGCTGGGATTACAGGCATCTGCCCCTGTGCTCAGCTTACTCTAGTATGTTTTGTAGTAGCCAGGTTTTAACACATGAGGATGTGCCTGAAAAATCATTTATAATTAAAGATGGAGAAGATTCTGAGGTTGCATTTTTGTCAATAAATTGTTCTCTAGAATCACTGTTCAGTATAGAAGCCACTAGCTGCATGTGGCTGTTGAGTACTTAAAACATGTTGAAGTGCTATAAGTATGGAAGCCCTATGGGATTTTAGAGACGTTGCTACAGATAAATAAAGTATTAATTAAATTCATTTATTAAATACTAACAAATATTGATTATATGGAAATAATCCCTTCAGTAATGGGTTAAATAAAATATTTGTAATTTTCTCTTTAATGTGATGACTGAAAATTTATAGACATGGTTCACACATATCTCTTGTAACTCTGCTCTAAAGTTGAATCATTATACCATGCCTGAGAGATTTTATTCATTAGAAAACTTTTGGGTTTTTTTCCTAGTTTGGTTTTATGAATAAAGATGATTAAACTTGGATGTACATTTGACAGGGTCTTTTTGTACTAGAGGCTGTTTTTTAGTGAATCCAGAAACTAAGTTAATATACCTGAATTTTTAAGGGTATCTTCATCTTCTTTCAAACCATGATAAATATTTACATCATTATAAGAAAAGCTCTTCTAAATTCAGAACAACAGGTATTAATTTAAATTAAATTGGTGGTCATCTTTAAAGAATAAAAATTTGTTTTGTCCCAGTGTAGTATATTAAATGTATGTTAGCATAAAATGGTAAAGTCATATTAGAAATTCACATATATGTTGTAAACTGAAAACTGAATTTGAAAAAATTTCAGGCAGTCAAGAGTATTTGAGTCCTTTAAATAAGTAACTTGAAACTTACCAAAATTTCAAACCTTTTACTTCATGTATCAGCAATAATGGTGGTCATCTGTATCTGACCTTTAGAGTAGACACTTGGTTAGTTGTGCATTACAAAATTACATATTAGTGAAGATGCACTGTTTTAATCTGCCAGTACTAGTGGAACACGGTATGGTTTTGAAGACCAAGGAAAGATCACTTAATTATGGATTTCTTGATTTGGACCTAGGACATTGGCATTTTAAGGTCTAATTAGTAGAACTTGACACTTCTAGCGGGCCAGAAATTACTTTGATCTTATATCTCATTATAAAAACTTCATTTACTACTGCATTTTCTATAGTGGTCCCAAGACTTGCTGTTAAATTGGGGATTTGGGGGTTCCATGTTGTCAAAATTAACTCCTTTGTTGGCTTTTTAAACTGTCCCATGAAGATAAATTTTCTACGTAAGTTATAAAGTGCGGTTAGATGTCTAAAATTGAGTTAAATTCTTTTAATAGCAGATTTTTATATAATTTTTTTTTCAATGTGGTAAACTGACACTTTGGAAAATGTGCAAACCAAATTGAGTCCGATAGCTCGTGCTTCTAGTCCTAGTCACTCAGGAGGCTGACGCAGGATTGCTTGATTGAACCCAGGAGTTCTAGATCGGCCTGGGCAACGTAGCAAGACCTTAGTATAAACTGACTTCAACATTTGAAAAACTGTACAAATAATTCATAATTGCCCTGATAAAGACACTCCAAAGAATTTTTAAAATTTTAATAGAAATGTAGAGAAAGTATAAAGGAAAATAGAAATATGAGTTACAACAGAAAAGGCACACTAGTGCTCCCTTCTATAGCAGCGTATATACTAAAATTGGAACACTACAGAGATTATCATGGCCCATGTACAAGGATGACATGCAAATTTGTGAAGCCTTCCACTATGTGTGTGTGTATACATACATACACACACGTTTCTTGATACTTTCCTATCATGCTGTAAAAATAGTTAACAGGGAAATAACTCGAGATGATGGCTAGCTTTGTTTAGTGTCATAAGAAATTTTCATGAACAATTGAAGCCTAACTATTAGGAACATATGTTGTTAATCTCATGTAAGTGCAGCAAAAATTTTTTGAATGGAAAAAAAACACAAAGTAGTTCTTAAGCACTCCTCTTTACAGATTTTATATTACTTGGGAGGAGAAAAGGTCAACATTTTTCATTTGTCTTTAAAATTAAAAATATTAAGTGCAGCGATTTATAATCCTGATTATATAAAAATTTGCCTGATTGCTTTTTCGTTTTCATTTATGTTAAGAGCTAATTAAACTAATCTTTAATTATTCATGTTTTTTTTTTTTTTGGTACTGGGGATTGAACCCAGGGGCACTCCACCACTGAGCCACATCCCCAGCCCTATTTTGTATTTTATTTAGAGACAGGGTCTCACTGAGTTGCTTAGGGTCTCACTGAGTTGCTTAGGGCCTCACTAAGTTGCTGAGGCTGGCTTTGAACTCGTGATCCTCCTGCCTCAGCCTCCCAAGTGCTGCGATTACAGGAGTGTGCCACTGTGCCCAGCTTCACATATATTTTGTACTTTAATTTTCACGTTAGGAAGAAAGCTTCTGGTTACTGAAGTAGTACTTAAAAATATAGGTAGGAGAGACAATATGAGTTAGTTTGGGTCTAAAAATTAATAACTAGGAAAAGGATTAGGAGAAACAAAGAATGCAGGACAGTACCCAAACAATGGAGAATATGTAAATATTGTCATATTTTTTTAGATTCCTAAACCAACCAAGAACAAAGAATAACCTACACTTTTGTGTATGTGTGTGGTAGTGGAATTCAGGGCCTTTCTTATGTTAAGCAAGTGCTCTACTACTGAGCTGTAACCCAGTCCTAACTTGAACTTTCTTGCTGGTCACTGTAACTAGGTAGAAAGTTCATTAAAATGGCTTGTGAGGGCCCTGGGGATGTAGCTCAGTTGGTAGAGTGCTTGCCTTGCAAGCACAAAGTCCTGGGTTCAATTCCCAGCACCACCAAAAAAAAAAAAAAAAAAAAGGCTCGTGAGTTTTGCTAGTTAAGAGTGAAACTGAATTAAATATGAAGCCAAGAAAAAAGGAAATAGTGGTAAATAAAATTTAGATATTTTGGAAGAAAAGGGAGAATTTCTACACTAAATTAAACCATTGGTTGTATATAATTATTGAGAAGAAATTTAGATTTCACCTAGATTGGGAATGTAAAGGAGAGGTATGTTGAAGAGGTTTCTGGTCCATAAGAGGAGTTTCTTTTTCTTTTTTTTGGAACCAGGGATTGAACTGAGGGACACTCGGTCACTGAGCCACATCCCCAGCCCTATTTTGTATTTTATTTTTTAGAGACAGGGTCTCACTGAGTTGCTTAGGGCCTCGATAAGTTGCTGAGGCTGGCTTTGAACTCGAGATCCTCCTGACTCAGCCTCCCAAGTTGCTTGGATTACAGGCGTGCACCACCACGCCCGACTAAGAGGAGTTTCTTTTTTGTTTGTTTTTTGGTTCTGGGAATTGAACCCAGGACCTCTCGTGCATGCCAAGTGCTTGCTCTGCCAACTCAGCACTGTTGACATTGGACTGGATGATTCTTTGCTGCAGGGAGCTTTTCTGGGTATTGTAGTGCTTAGCAGCATTGCTGGCTTCCACCCACTAAATGCCATTGACACCTCTACTTGCAGACCTGACATTTAAAAATGTATGCAGACGGGGTCAGTGTCCTGCAAAATTGCTATCATTTAGAATCAATGTATTGTACTGTGTTTTCATGTGGTACCACTTTGAAGTCTTTTGTACAATAAGGCTAATTTTAAAGTGATACAGTCATATTCTGAACCACATTCTTACCCTTCTGCATAATAAGAACTTAAATTTTTTAAGTGGTGCTGGGAATTTAACTGAGGGGCACTTATCAGCTGAGCTACATCCCCAGCCCTTTTCATTTTTAAAAATTTACTTCTTATTTTTTTATTTCGAGACAGGGCTTAAGTTGCTGAGGTTGGCCTTGAACTTGTACTTCTCCTGTCTAAACCTCCTAGGTTACTGAGATTAATCTAGTCATGCACAACCACATTCAGCTAAGAACTTAAATTGATAATGAGTTGTGGTCATAGTTCTAAATATTCAGTGAGTGTTCTTTCCTTGAAGTGACCGAAGTTTAAGAAAAACTAGAGGAAGAAATATCTGAATTTTTGTGAACCTCATTTCAAAAATGTATATTTTATATATTTGATAAATTACACATAGAATGAAAACATACCAGATTACATAGTTATGAAGATAAAGAGTTTTACTATTTTTTTTTCTTAGTGGCCCTAGGGGTTAAAGCCAGGGCCTCACTTAACCACTGAAGTACATCCCAGCTCAAAATTGAGTTTTAAAACAAGCTTGTTACCTAAAAAGTCAAAGACTGCAAGCAAAAAGAAAAATGTTGCTGTAGTTCCATTCATCTGAAGATAATGATAATACCCATGTACACATGTTACAACATGTTACATGTATATATGTGTCAGTGTGGTACTTGTAGTTGGATATTACATTACATCTTTATCATAAAACTGGTTCTCTGAATTGCTTTGGATTTTTTTTCTTTTCTTTTCTTTTTTTTTTGGAACCAGAGATAGAACTCAGGGACACTCGGCCACTGAGCCACATCCCCAGCTCTATTTTGTATTTTATTTAGAGACAGAGTCTTACCGAGTTGCTTAGGGCCTCGCTAAGTTGCTGAGACTGGCTTTGAACTCGTGATCCTCCTGACTCAGCCTCCCAAGTTGCTTGGATTACAGGCATGCGCCACCACGCCCGGCTGCTTTGGATTTCTGATAAACTTTTCTGTCAGATACTGGAATACTTTTTTTCTTTTTGGTACTGGGGATTGAACCCAGTACCAAAGTTTACCACATTCCCCAGCCCTTTATGAGACAGTCTCACTAATGGCCCAATCTGGCCTTTAATTTCCAGTCCTCCTATCTTAGCCTCCTGAACAACCAGAACTACAGGTGTGTACTACTGTGCCCAGCTTAAATACTTTTTAATGTTATATGTTGATCAAGAGGTATACTCTAATTCTGAAAGTGCACATTTTGGATATCCAAATAGTGTTGCTATAATTGTCCTTTTTGGTATATTGCTGTTCTTTTTTTAAGTTGTCGATGGACATTTATTTATTTGTTTGTTTATTTATATGTGGTGCAGAGGATTGAACCCAGGGCCATACATGTCAGGCAAGTGCTCTACCACTGAGCAACAACCCCAGCCCTGCCATTATTCTTAAGATAAATTTCTGAGAGAGAGATTGCTAGTTCATTTTTTCTTAGCTCTGGATACATTTCTACAAGAAAAGGTTAATAAAATACACTTCTATCACACATAAATGAGAAGGTTGTTGATTTAGCATGTCCTTATCACCACCCCCCCCCAAAAAAAAAAAAAAAAACAAAACAACCCACAATACATTATAAGTATTCCCTTTTTTTCTTTTGGTCATTCAAAGGATGGAATCCAGCTAGCTCCTTGTCCGTGCTAGGCAAGCACTCTACCATTGAGCAACATTGCCAATCTAACCTGTAATTTATTTTTTTATTTGTTTATTTACTTATACAGTCATGGGAATTGAACCCAGGGGTGCTGTACCTCAGAGGTATACCCTAGTCATTTTTATTTTCATTTTGAGACAGGCTCTCAAACTTTTTTTTTTTTTTAGGGTTTAGCAGGTTTGAAATTATATAAATGTATGAAAAATTAGCATGTTAACTTTCTTGTCTTTTGTTGTTTTTATCTTTATTTATTATTTATGTACTGGCCCTAGATTTTGAAACTAGAGCTATACTACTAGCCCTTAGTATTGTTTTAATTAGTGTGGATGACTACTTTTACTTCTGGTCCTGTGTATATCTTTGAATTGTCTTTTTGTTCTTAGTCATTTTTTTTAATCCCGATTCTAGGGCTTTTCTTTTTTTCTTTTTTTGGTGGTGGTGCTGGGGACTGAACCCATGGACTTGTGCATGCTAGGCAAGCACTCTACCAACTGAGCTATGTCTCCAGCCTGAGGGCTTTTCTTTTCATACTGATTTATGGGAATATGTTTTTTTGAAGAGTGTTTTTATGTTAGGGTTACTGAATTCCAGCCTGTAGTAATCCTATGAAGATGAGCAAATAAGGTAGACTTACCAAACTAGTCTTGCTCAATTAGAGCAAGTAGTTTGTGACCTAAGAAAAATGGTACTTAGTCCAAAAGAAAAATAGAAAATTTAAGATTGAAGCATAAATAATTTGAAAGGCAGTATGAATAGGACTTTTGTACTAAAACTAGGTTTGAATGAAAATTCTGCTACTTACGGTTTCTGTTAACAAAATGATAAATTATTTGTGTTTTGGGTTTTTTCCATTTGTAAAATGGGAATGTATATACCTAGAAGAGGGTCAGCAATCTTGCCACAAAGGATCAGGTAATAAATATGTACCCTGCTGTATGGACCACATAGGATCTCTGACATATCTTGTTTGTGTTTATAACCCTTTAAAATATAAAAACCCAGTCCTCAGTTTTGTGTGTGCATTTATAATAAATATGAAATGTAAGTGCTTTTTATACCTGGTATATACTAAAATTTCATTAAATAGTAACTAATATTTTCATTAATTGGTCAGGACAGAGGTTGTCACACTACGAAAAAGAAGCATGCTTCTTTCTTCCAGCTTTTAAAAATTATGTATAAATCAGGTCAGATTTGACCTACTGCTTATTGTATAATCTGTGAGCTAAGAAGTGATATTTTATGATTTATGGAATGGGCAAATAAAAATTGTATTTATAGTGTTCAACATGTTTAGATATATCTTTTCATTATGGAATGCCTAAATCAAGCTAAATATCATTATTACTTCACATACTTATTTAGGTAAGGACATTCACAATCTTCTACTCTCAGCAGTTTTCAAGTATATAATACACTGTTACTAACTATAAACTCCATGTTGTACAATAGATATTACTGAACTTATTCTCTCTTTCTGAGATTTTGTGCCCATTGACCATCTCCCCAGTACTGCCTCCCCAGCTACCAGTGAGGTTTTAAATTGCTGAGAAAAATGTCAAAAGAATACTTTATGGCATGTGAACTTAACGTGAAATTCTGGTGTCACCATAACATAAACAAAGTCCATAAACAAAAGTTTTATTGGAACAGAACCATTCTCATTTATATATTATCTATAGCTGCTTTTACATTACAAAGGAGAGCTTGTGTAGTGACAGAGACCATATACACAGAAACCATATGGTCTGCAATGCCTAAAATATTTACTGTCTGTGGTCCTGTGTGGACAAAGTATGCTGACCCATAGATTCCTAAGGGAACTAAACTTACAGTTTGTTTGTTTTTTTTTTTTTTCTGTATCATGGATTGAATTCAGAAGCGCTCAGCCACTGAGGCACATTCCTAGCCCTTTTTCTATTTTATTCAGAGACAGGATCTCTCTGAGTTCCTTAGAGTGTCGATAAGTTGTTGAGGCTAGGATTTTTTTTTTTTTTTTAACAGTATTCATTTTTTTAAATTTGTTCTAATTAGTTACATATGATAATAGAATGCATTATGATACATCATACATAAATGGAGTATAACCTCATTCTTCTGGTTGTGTGTGATGTTGAATTATACAGGTCATGTAATCATATACACACAGGGTAGTAATAATAATGTCTGATTCATTCTATCATTCCTACCCCCATATCTCCTCCCTTCCCTTTGCTACTCTCTGCCTAATCCAGAGTAACTCTGTTTTTCCCTAGTGCCCCCACATCTTATTGTAAATTAGCGTCTGCATACCAGAGAAAACATTCAGCCTTTGATTCTTTGGGATTGGCGTATTTCACTTAATATGATATTTTCTAGCTCCATCCATTTACTGGCAAATGCAGGCTGGTTTTGAACTTGCAATCCTCCTGCCTCAGCCTGAGCTGCTGGGATTACAGGTGTGTGCCAATACACCTGGCACAGCAGTTGAATTTGTCAGGTGGCCAACTTTAGTTTCGAGTACTGATTAAGACATTGAGAGTGGGGCTGGGGCTGTAGCTCAGTGGTCCAATCCTTGCCTAGCATGTGTGAGGCACTGGGTTCGATCCTCATCTCCCCATAGAAATAAATAAAAGGTATTGTGTTCATCTACAACTAAGAACATTTAAAAAGAAAAAAAAGATATTGAGTAGTCTATTTGTGTGATTTTACAGAATGAGTGACATGAGGTTATGAGGATTCTCTTTAACAGGATTAATCTATTTCACTTCTCGTGCTTCCCTCTGATTTATCAATTCTTAAGACATTGAGTTCTTTTTAGTTTTCACAGGCTGCAATTACAGTTGTTTTTTTAGGGTCTTTTATTTGTATTGTTAGAAACTTGAGGTAAAAAGAAAGCAGAGAGCACCACTGGAGGAAATTGTTTTTGCATGGAAATCTCCATCAGATTTCAGGTAGTTGTGAGTTTTAGCTTTGACTGCACTGGTTGGTGGCCAAATCCGGGGTTGTGTTTTCATACAGTTATGTGGAAGGCTTCTTTTTTTATGTTAAGTCTTTGATCTCAGCAGAATGGTCCAACCCTCATGACTGGTTCCTTAAAAGGGCTTTAGGATGTTGCTTAGAACAAGGCTGGATAGCATGTAACAGTTCTGATATGAAAGAATTAATCTGTATTCTATCTAAAAATTGTATCATAGGCCATTCAGTTTTCATCAGACTTCTGAAATTCTTAGGACTGGTTTCTGTTAAAACAGTCTAGAATAATTCCTGATTATATTCCTTAGTTTGAATACTATATTTAAATTGACATGGTCCTCTTCATATTTGAAAGAAAATAAAGCCAAGGTTAATCATATAGGTTTTCACATGTAAAATGTAGGATTATAACAGTCTTTCAGGAATTATCCTTAAAAACAGGAATTGATTCTTTAACGGCTAAAAACTATCTTGAACAGGTTGGATAAAAAGGGGAAATTGTAGTATATGTGAAATCTAGGATTCCACAAATTATTGCATTCCTTACTCTATCCTTTAAAAGAGTTTAGACATACATCAAGGAGGGTAGATAGTCTTAGAACTCCTGTCCTCTGACTGTACCCTGGAGTTTACCACCCTTCCTCTCCTGTGTTTTGGCATGCTTTTATCAATCTGCCTACTACTTTATAGAGATCTTATTCTTGGGGTGCTGGGGATTGAACTCAGGGCCTTGTGTTGTGAGGCAAGTACTGTACCAACGGAGCTATATCCACAGTTACTGAGATCTTATTTTATCTGTGCTAGCCTTTTTCTAACATTGGTCAAAATATGCTAAGGGATCTTTCTGGAAGGAACTTTATTAGTAAAGTGCTACAATATTTAATTTCCTGAGTGTAAAGGTACTAAAACAAAGTATCCTGGGTAGGAGATGATGTTTGGTGTAGCACAACTTACTAGTATTCCAGACATAATGTAGCTTTTAGTTTTCTGTAAGTATTGATTTTAATAAACTTTTCTTTTGCTACTTCTTCCTGTATGCATTTTCTGTTTTTTAAATTGCATTTATTCCTTTCTTTGCAAAGAATTATTCTTGATTTTTTTTTATAAACATTTGAAAGACAAAAATTTTAGATTTTTGTATAATAGATTTTTAGCAGTATGTGGACATGTTGCATGATACTTATCATCATGGAACAAGTGTACTATGAAGTTTTACCTAGAAGGTATCCTTTATTGGGTGGCAAAGTATTTTTAAAATTTGATATATTAAATAGGTTAAAAAAAAAAGTCATCTCAAAATCTCATTATTAAACTTCCTTAGTATAATGTCAGAAGTGAAAATTCCCCAACTCTGTTTACAACTTGTATTCTTCCTGGCTTGTTTTTATGGACCTATTTGTTTATACATGCATTTCCATTTTTGTTTAGTTAACAAAATAGACTATACACACTGGTGACTAACTTGTTTTTTTTCCCCAACATATGTCATGGACATTTTCTAGGTCAGTGCATCTAGGTCTCCCTCATTTTTTAATGGCTGCATATTCCACTATTATGGATGTGCCATATTTATACAACCAGTTCCCTATTGATGGACATGTGGTTGTGTCTAGTTTTTTTTTTTTTTGGCTAGCATTATAATGGGTTAGAGCCTGTAATGAATGGTAAGGAAGTAAGTAGATGACAGCACTACTACTTTAAAGAAAAAGTAGAGAAGAAACTTCCTTTGCCATAGTCACTTACTAAATGAAATTGAATAAAAACACTGTCAAAAGTTGGGAGGACCAAAATTGATACTTTTTCTCTGATCTTTTTGCCATGTGTATATCTGAATTCTTTGTTTTTAAAGAAGAAACAGCATTGAAGCATTATTTGGGGGGAAAAACACACACACAAAATCCAGCAACTCAGCATTCATGAGCAACTCTATACTATACCAGTATGTGCCTGTGCAGTGGAAGGAAAACAATTTTGGTAAGGAATTAAAACTTTAGCTTTAAACTTCCAACAGGTTGATTATTTATAATGAATGGTGAAATAAAAAAATTTTTTTTAAATAATCGTATGTTGACAGAGCCCTTTTTTTAGTTTTTTAAAAAGTCACCATACCTTTGAAATCTGTAATTTCAGTGTAAACTTTTCCCCTTTTTCCTTAAACAAAAAATTTGAATTTGCAGCCAGCAAAAATTTGATATCCTAAGGAGTATAACTTCTGACTTATTCAGTCTATTAACATTTATTAGTGATGTTTATGGGTCAACCTTATTTTCTTCAAGGGGCCAACTTCACTAATTGCTGAGTTTTATACATATTACAGCAAAAATCCTTTTTCTAGGTGTGTGTTGCATCCATCTGGATGCTTTAAAATGCTCATATAGTTTGTTTTAAAAATTATATATGGGGGATTATCAATGGTAGTTTTTTGTTAAACCTAAGTAGGATGGATGTCTGTTATAGTTAATACATTAACGTAAACTTTTTCTGCTTTTTGCATTATGTAGGAAATATATCCTGGACAGTTCCAACCATCTCTTTGTCACAAATTCATAGCGTTGTCAGATAAGGAAGGAAAACTACTTCGCAACTATACTCAGAATATAGATACCTTGGAACAGGTTGCAGGAATCCAAAGGATAATTCAATGTCATGGTTAGTACACTTCAAAATTGACTTTCCGTAATTTATTTAATTTCTTAGGAAAAATAAGCATGAGAAAGCAGGCTGCCCTCCAGTAATGAGAGTTTAAACATTATTAACATGTTATCTGATTAGCTGTAGATAATCTAAGAAAAGTAGAATGCAAAATAATGAAAACAGAAGCATTGGCCTTGTTGCTGATTTGCAGAAAACATGAAATATTAATACACTTTTTTTTCCCTTTTTTTGGTACTGGAGATTGAACCCAGAGGTGCTTTACCACTGAGCCACATCCCCAGCTCCCTCCACCCCCCCCCCCTTTTTTTTTGAGACAGGGCCTCACAGAGTTGCTGAGACTGGCCTTGAACTTGTGATCCTCCTGCCTCAACCTTCCAAGTCATTTGGATTACAGGACCACTGCACCCAGCCAAATATTAATATATTTTTCATTTCAGAAGATATTGCAGTAACATGACATTGTTATTTTAAATGCTTTGAGTATAAAAGTAATATATCTATAAAGTTTCTGAAATATCTGTTGAACTAAGATATTAAAATTGGAACCTTCATATTCTGAAGAATTTTAGCACTGGTGGAGTTAATTCGTTTCATTTAAAAGAGTAGTTTTAGAAGAAACAGTTACATCCATATTTCACAATTGAGAATTAAATTCTTTCCATGTATATGTGTATTTTTTTCTTTTTCTCTAAGTTTCCATGTGGAATCTCTTAAAATTGTTGCAACTTTTATAGTGTTAAACTTTATAACCTTTATGGTATGTTTAAGAAACCAAGTATTCCTTTAATAAAGTGTATATGTGTTGGTTGGTTCTAGGTTCCTTTGCAACAGCATCTTGCCTGATTTGTAAATATAAAGTTGACTGTGAAGCTGTACGAGGAGATATTTTTAATCAGGTAATTCATTACCCATATTTTAGGAATATTCACATCTCTGATCTGTTCTTCCTTAGCTACTACTCTCCACCCCTGCAGAGTATTTATATGATAGGGAAAGGTCCAGGAAAAAAGTATTGCCATTGGGAATTTTAGTGAAATAGGATACCTGAAATTGGCTCCTTTGTTATCTAAGCCTTAAATAAAAAGCCAGATCACAAGAAGTTGCTGTATTAGTTTTTCTCCTTTCTCTCTCTTTTAGTGTCTGTCAGACTTGGAATCCTTAAAAGAGTTATCTTCAGAATATTTAAAAATACTATGAAAAAATACAGGAAAATGTTTCATTGTATGTCAGTAAACTTACTTATAATTGACATTTAATGTGTATCCAGTTTTCACTACTGTTTATCCACAGCTTTACTATTTTCTGTGATAATTCTGAAATGCATTTTTATAAAGTATGGAAATATTGACTACTACTAACTTGCGCCTTTCCTTCACTTCATCTCAACCCAAATCTGGAACTTGCAGGTAGTTCCTCGATGTCCTAGGTGCCCAGCTGATGAACCACTTGCTATCATGAAACCAGAGATTGTCTTTTTTGGTGAAAATTTACCAGAACAATTTCATAGAGCCATGAAGTATGACAAAGATGAAGTGGATCTCCTTATTGTTATTGGGTCTTCCCTGAAAGTAAGACCGGTAGCACTAATTCCAAGTAAGTTAGTGATGGTTTGGGGCGAATATTTCTGCATGATACCACAGGTTGTGGATCTGTATAATAGGCTCTTGGGATATTACTGTTCCTATTTAGAGAGTGGTGAAGAGCTAACTTTTATTTTTTAAATGGTATTTTTGTTTATGAAGATTGGTGCAAACCATATTTTGTAATGAGGGTTGAGGGATGTCAAAACAGAATACTACATTTTTATTACTCATGGAAAATTCAGGTGAAGGGAAAGAGCACTGAGGTATATTTCTAGTCCATTTTAATTTTTGGAGATAGGGTTGCTAAGTTCCTGAGGCCAGCCTCAAACTTGTGATCCTCCTGCCTCAGACTCCAGAGTAGCTGGGATTCGAGGTGTGTAGCACCATTCCACACCCAGCTTCAACTTATACTTTTTAATGAAATGTGTTTTTTACACAGGGGAAGTTAGCTTCAATTTGTTTACATAAACTTAAGGAATTATTTGTCTTGCTATTCATTTATGATCTTTCACATTTTTCAAATTACAGCTTATAAAAAGTGTAATATACTTGTGTAAGATAGAATTGTGGGTTCAAAGTGACAGTCCCTTCTTGTAGTAATGACAATCATGCCACATCATAATAAACCCAAGTGTGTGTTTAAGAATGCTTCCATGTAATCCAATACCCTATTATTCTTGGAGAAATTTCTTTAGCATGCTTTTCATACTACCTTTTTTCTCTTCTGTAATGAAGCAAGGGAGTTGAGAGGGATATTTCAGATACAGTAGATGTGTCCTTTTGAAAATGGGAGGACAAGAGCAGACATTATTAGACCTCAAACTAGAGAACTAAATTAACCCTTCATCAGCAAATCAAATAGGTAAACAGAAGAAACATGACTCAAACTCTCCACCAATTCTGTATTTGTCTCAAATCTGGTGGCTTTATCACTTGACTCAGTCTTTCCTAAATAGCTGTGAAATCCTTGTAAATAGAATACCAGGTAATTTGTAATTAAATGAAACAATTTAGTATTATAAGCCCCCCACCCTTTTGTGGCCCTGGGCTTGATTCAGGCTTAGTGGGCACTTCACCACTGAGTCACACCTCTAGCCCACTTTTCTTTTAAAGATAGGGTTCTTACTCTCTTGTCTGGGCTGGCCTTGAACATCCGGGCTGATGTGATCTTCCTGCTTCCATCTCCCAAATAGTTGGGATCATAGGCCCAAGCTACCATACCTGGCTTTTAAAGCTTTTATTTTTTGGTACCAGGGATCAAACCCAGGGGCACTTAACCACTGAGCCACATCCTCAGCTACCCCCCTTCTCCTGCATCCTGCCTTTGCCTTTTTAAAAAATTAGACAGGGTCTCACTAAATTGCTTAGGGCAATTTAACAAATTGCTGAGGTTGGCTTCAAACTTGGAATTCTCCTGCCTCAGCCTCCCAAGACACTAGGATTATAGGCATGCACCTGTGGGGTAATTGAATAGTGTGTTGGTAATGGGCAAAAGTGATTTTTGATAGGCAAAGATAATTTTTTTGAAAATGTAAAACAGGTTTATAATAAGTAGTGTAGAATATATCTGTATGGCTTTTAACCTTTTATGTTATCAGGAGCTGCTTCAGTATAATGGTAATCTAACACCTATGTGCCAAAGATTCTGTGCATTTGACATCGTCACTTCAACCTTATGGGAAAGTAATGGCATTATTCCCATTCTATATAGAGAAGGAAATTGAAGTTCAGAATAGAAGGTTTGAGAAGATTGCTCAGAGGTAACCAGCTGACAGGAGCAGAGAACCTCAGATGCTTTAATGCTTCTGTTTGTGTTCGATAGTTTTTTGATGAAATGTAATGACATCATTGTTCAATTATTAGTGGAGGGTTTCTTTTTTGTATTTGGAATTCAGGTGTTTTTTTGCAGGGTGCACTTATTATGATTTTAGTAGCTCACTTCCCCTCCTTTTCTAACTTTCTTTTCACCCTGTTTTTAGGTTCCATACCCCATGAAGTGCCTCAGATATTAATAAATAGGGAACCTCTGCCTCATCTGCATTTTGATGTAGAGCTTCTTGGAGACTGTGATGTCATAATTAATGAATTGTGTCATAGGTTAGGTGGTGAATATGCCAAACTTTGCTGTAACCCTGTAAAGCTTTCAGAAATTACCGAAAAACCTCCACGAACACAAAAAGAGTTGGTTCATTTATCAGAGTTGCCACCAACACCTTTAAATATTTCAGAAGACTCGAGTTCGCCAGAAAGAACTTCACCACCAGATTCTTCAGTGATTGTTACACTTTTAGACCAAGCAACGAAGAGTAACGATGATTTGGATGTATCTGAATCAAAGAGTCATGTGGAAGAAAAATCACAGGAAGTACAGACTTCTACTAGGAATGTTGAGTGTGTTAATGTGGAAAATCCAGATCTGAAGGATGTTGGTTCCAATACTGGTGAGAAAGGTGAAAGAACTTCAGTTGCTGAAACAGTGAGAAAGTGCTGGCCCAATAGACTCGCAAAAGAGCAGATTAGTAAGCGGCTTGATGGTAAGAAATGCTGTTGAATCATTTTGAAAGTATGATTATTATAAAAATGTTTTGTGTGAGACCAGTAGTTTTGGCAGGTAAGTTCATTAGGGTAGCTCCCCTGCTTTTTCCTCAGTGCTTGGGATGGAAATCTTACATGCTAGGCAAGTGCTTCACTCCTGAGCTAAATCCCCAGCCCTGATTTGGGTTGCTTTCCATAGTTGAATTGGAAATTGTGTTTAGAGAAATTGAAGTTCTTGATTTAAGTCACAGAAAGGTAGATCTGGTGGTCTCTTATGTAATATAGGGAAGAAACAGTGTTTTAATGGTGTGTTGTATGTTGTTTCTCCAAGGGATGGGAGGATAAATTGGAAGATAAATATTAAGAATGGGTTTATATTATATAGTCTGCCACTATCTGAAAGCTCTAACTGGTAGATTCATATGCTTACTGTGATGCATATGCTTACTGTGGGTCATCTGCTTTATACACATATCTAATTTTAAACTCACAAGGTAGGAACTATTGCTTCCCTGTTTCAGGTGGGAAAAATAGAGGACCATCAAAGTCATGTATAACACCACGCAAGGTAACAAATAGGAAATGCAAAAGCCAGATTGGATTCCAGGTATATCTAACCTCAGAGGCTGTTCTCTTAACCACTATTTTGTACAGTCTCAGATCTGGAAAACATTTCGTGATTCTTCTCCACTGAGTATCAGGAATAGCATCTACCCTTTTGACACATGCGGTCTATCAATTTAATACTAACACAGGTGGAAAAAAACCTGCTTTTTGGAGGGCGATGTTAAGTCAAAGCAGCTTACATGGGAAGATTTAATCAATGTAATTTAATCAATGTAAATACAGGTATCTGCTTTAACTTAGGCCTAACAGTTTTGCACAACTTAGAACATACTCTCCATACCATTCTTGGTGGAAACCAACAAGTTTTAGGTAAATGTGTTACTAAGTGTTCCAGTCATTTGTAAATTTTTAGTTCAGCTGAAGAAGTCTTTGGGTCTTTTCCCACTATACCAAATTCTGGAGATAATGATTAATCTACTTATGTTTATGTATGATTATAAAAATAGGTGATTAGTGTTCACGAATATTTTAGTACAGAGGCTAGGGCTGTAGCTCAGTGGCAGAGCACTTGCCTAGCATGTGTAAGGTACTGGGTTTGATCCACCACATAAAAGTAAACAAAGGCATGCTGTCCATCCACAACTACGAAAAAAACCAAAAACAATTTTAGTACAGAGGATGCTGAGGCAGATCAGAGTAACTATTGTTCTGAGCAAAACACCCAAAAGGTAGGTTCTACTTGGAAATGAGGTTATAGAAATCTTTCTAAGTAAGCTAACTTCTAATTTTTAACCAGTGTTAGAAAAAACAGAAGCATGCTTATGTTTGCAGATGTGCAGAGACAGAAGTACTAATGATTTGCTACTTAATTCTAATGAGATAAGACTTACTACACACAAATGTAGCACTGAATTTTCCTTGAAGATCTTTTGACAGATTCTTAATCATAATTCTTTGCCCCAGGAATTATATACTTGATTTTACTCTACCAAGAGTAGAACCTTGGTATTATTTGCCCAGTTCTTCATGGAGGCTAGGGCAGAATATAACATTTTTAAAGCATGAGCTAATAAAACCATAGAAACAATAGTGTAATATAGTCACATGCTGGGACCAATTTAAAGACTTCTTGTTTTTTGCCCTTGAATTCAAAGAGCAAACAAGCCTGCTTTTGCACATAAAAAATGCTGTATTTATTGTGTTATATCTTAGACTCATATCACAAAAGCCTGGTTGCCACATTGGCATGGTTAAGTTGGTCACTGCATGGCCCAAGTGCTAGGGAGGGGGTTTCTTTCTTGCCGCTGGAATGTAAGTACTTGACTTCCTGCTCCAACCGTGGAAATTAATACCGATGTCTTAGAAAACTAATATAGAGTACCTTTTTGTCAACAGTGAAATAAGTGGTTTTCACATTTTAATTTGTAGTGGACTGTCATCAGTTTTGTGGATTCAGGTCAGAATTGTCGTATGTGACAGGTTCTTTCATTGTGAGAATTGGGTCATGAAGCATAAAGTTTGAAAGCCACTTCAAAGAGAAACTAAGAATGCACATCTTAAGGAGTTCTTGACCCAGTGTCCATGGCTTAAGGGGAGAAAATGAGCTTCTTGTCAGCATAGATGAACTGTAGTTTATTAATTTGTCCGGGACTCTTGTAAAAGCACAGATTCTGGAGGTTCTGGGTTCAATCCGTAGCACTAAAAAGAAAAATACAGGTTTTCTTATTCAGTGAGTGAGAGGTGGGGCTTGAAATCTGATGCCAGTATGCACAAACTGGATTCTGAATAGTGGGGTGATGAAGATATTGACAATATATTAGGTAGTAGGCTGGAAAAATTAAATGGAAGTGTTTAATGAAATGCTTTTAAAATGTGCTTTAGAGAAATTTTATTAAATGAGCATGAATTGGATATCTAATTTCATCAAATTTCTTAAAAGGAATTGTTGAATATGATTGTTTTTTCATCCTTAAATCAGGGTTAAAATTATTTCATTCTCCACATGAGGAAACTGAGTCACACAGTTACTTGTACAAAGAACTAAGATTTGAATCCAGGCCTAATAGTTCTTGTTTTAAAACAACTATTATAAGACTGTCCAATTTGACTAAATTAAGTAACATTTCATTTCTTATTATATTTCAGGTAATCAATACCTATTTTTACCACCAAATCGTTACATTTTCCACGGCGCTGAAGTATATTCAGACTCTGAAGACGACGTTTTATCCTCTAGTTCTTGTGGTAGTAACAGTGATAGTGGTACATGTCAGAGTCCAAGTTTAGAAGAACCCATGGAGGATGAAAGTGAAATTGAAGAGTTCTACAATGGCCTGGATGATGATGCTGATGTTCCAGAAAGAGCTGGAGGAACTGGATTTGCAGCTGAAGGAGGCGATGGAGAGGCAGTTAATGAAGCTATATCCATGAAACAGGAAGTTACAGACATTAACTATCCAGCAAACAAATCATAATGTAATAATTGTCCAGGTACAGGAATTGTTCCACCAGCATTAGGAACTTTAGCATGTCAAAATGAATGTTTACTTGTGAACTCAATAGAGCAAGGAAAACAGAGAAAGGTGTAATATTTATAGACTGGTAGATTGTTTTTTTCATGGATAATTTTTTAACTTCCATTTCTGTACTTGTACACTCAACACTAACTTTTTAAGAAAGGTACTAAGTATCTTCAGTCAGCTGTTGGTCATGACTTTCTTTTAAAATTTCATTTGTATGATACATCTGTATTGTATGTATAATTTTGTTTTTGCCTAGTGAGTTTCAACATTTTAAAGTTTTCAAAAAGCCATTGGAATGTTAAATTAATGTAAAGGGAACAGCTTATCTAGACCAAAGAATGGTATTTCACACTTTTCTTTGTAACATTGAATGGTTTGAAGTCCTCAAAATATCTGTTCTGCCGAACTTTTGATTCTTTAGCACAATTATCTATTTTTAAACACTGGCATTTTCCAAAACTTATGGCAGCTAACTTTTTTAAAATTATAAATGACATGCAATGTAAGTAGGTGGAAGTCAACAATATGTGGAAGAGCACTCAGTTGTCATTACATTTTAGAAGTAAGACTTCGGTGCTAAAGAGTTTCAGGAGTATTGTATTTATTGTTCAAATGAAGATGGCTTTTGTACTTCCTGCAGACATGTAGTAATGTCTATATTGGCTCATAAAACTAACCTAAAAAATAAGTGAATGCTTTGGAAATGTTTCAGTTGCTTTAGAAACAATAGTGCCTGCCTGGATCTCCTTAGTTTTGAAATATTTGCCATTGTTGTTCAAGTACCTATCACTGTGGTAGAGCTTGCATTGATCCTTTTCCACAAGTATTAAACTGCCAAGATGTGAACATGCAAAGCCTTTCTGAATCTGTAATAATGGTACTTCTACTGGGGAGAGTGTAATATTTTGGACTGCTGTTTTTTCCATCAGTGAGGAAAACAACAGGTCCCTGATTACAGTTCCAAAGTAATAAGATGTTAATTTTAACTCAGCCAGAAAGTACATGTCTCCTGTTGGGAGGATTTGGTGTAATGAATACCAAACTGCTAGCCTAGTATTATGGAGAGGAACATGAACTTGTAAAAGCAGAATAGTTAACAAAACTAGTTGTTTAACATTTTTATTTAAAAGCTTAGCCTGCCTTAAAACTAGAGATCAACTTTCTCAACTACTGAAGCTTCTAGGCCTTTGAGAAAGCTCATATTTTATAAAGTCACAGCAAGCATTTATTTTCCAGACCTTTTTTGAACATTACTCCCAAATTATATTCTTATGTTGGTTTAGTATTTATTACAATAAAGAGGGTTTGAAACATAGCTGTTCTTTATTCATAAAATACCCAGCTAGGACCATTACCGCCAGAGGAGAAAATTGTATTGAATGGCCATTTCCCTACCTAAAGATGTCTCAATCTGAATTTATTTGGCTATACTAAAGAATGCAGTATATTTAGTTTTCCATTTGCATGATGTGTTTGTGCTATAGATGATATTTTAAATTGAAAAACTTGTTTTAAATTATTTTTACAGTGAAGACTGTTTTCAGCTCTTTTTATATTGTACATAGTCTTTTATGTAATCTACTGGCATATGTTTTGTAGACTGTTTAATGACTGGATATCTTCCTCCAACTTTTGAAATACAAAAACCAGTGTTTTATACTTGTACACTGTTTTAAAGTCTATTAAAATTGTCATTTGACTTTTTTCTGTTAACTTACATTGTTTAAGTTATAACACTTAAAATTTTCCAGGACTTAATACAACACTGAGGACTGTATGTATTAGATGCCACCTTCTCATACTACATGAATTTATAAAAGTATAACTGGGCCCCAGTACTTGGAGACACTGCTGTTACAGCAAATGGTACATCACCAAACACTCGGTTTTTAAGTCCTCCCTCTTTTTAGGCTTCCCTCAAACTCCTGGGCTCAAACTATCCTTCAGAAGCTGCCTTAGCCTCCAAGTGTAATTAGAGGCACATGACGACATGCCCAATGCCCACATCAACTTTTCTGAGGCTTACCTGAGAAACTTAGTCCAGTCCATTGAAGTTTTTGGGATGTTACTACCCAAGGAGCTAATATATGCACCTTAGAATGTACATGTAATGAATAAAGACTTGACCGGCAGTTTTCTGTTCTCAGGTGTCATACCTTCTTCCCCAGCCAACTTGTAGGCAGATTTAACAAAAATACTGCCCTGGTTCTATTAGCCCTGAAGAAATTATCTGTAAAATCCTACACTCAGAAATATTACAAATGAAATGCCACATATGTACAGATGGGAAAAAGTACACATTGTCATTTTAAGTATCAGTGACTTAGCAATTCCTAGTTTAAGCTGTGTACCCAATGCAATTGTCCAATCATTTGTTACTGAGCTCTATACTCTTTCACTTGATACCTTGGTACATCTTCAGGCAAACCCGTTTTTACATTAACTTGTAAACCTAGGAGTGTGTGTACCTCAAACAGGCAAAGATCTAAACTTGAGCCTAAACTCAAGCTAGGATACTATCAGAGATGAAAAAATGGTCTCATGATCTCTCTTCTTTTTAGAGTGGTGATTAAAAATCAGCTGAGGAAGTTTAGAAAGCCTCATCTCTTAGTAATATGTATTTAACTGGCACAAGGCAGGGCTTGCACATAGAACTAAAAAGCACCCCCAGGTAGTCCAAAAGTATAGTCAGGTTTGAGAAACGAAGAACTCACTTTAAAACAAAAATTGATTTTTTAATACTTCTTTTTTAGTTGTAAATGGACCTTTATTTTCAATCCCCAGCACCAGGGGATAGAGGGGATTGCAAGAGCAGTGAGTTAAGGAAATGGGAATTCCTTAGCAGAGGAGGTGGGTAAAACTATCAAACTATTATACGGAGCTTTGGATGGGCAAAATGCAAAAGAGCTGGGGATTAGGCTTAGAACAGGAAATACTCGGCCTTGCCTTCAGACAAGTTTACACATGCTCTTCAGGTAAAGACGGCCTTACGTGTATTTCACTTTGATTCTGGACCTTTTGCTACACTGATACTGATGAACTATCATTATGAATGGATCCTGTAAGAAGGCTACCACCATGACACTTACTTGTTACAACCATCTGTGTAGAGACCAAATATTTTCAAGTTTAGCCAATTTAGTCTACGACAAAATAAACTCAATCTTTACCTACTGGTTCTCTGCTTTACAAAGCAAAGGCATATTTTTAAATAATCTCCTTTCTGTTAAAGATGCTATATTATAGCCTGCAGTAACTAAGGAAGGAAAAAAATATCACTTACCCAAGTTAACCTTTGTTCAGGTGTGCTCGCAGATAGGCTGCTATGTCATCAATACAGAACTGTGTTAATCCAAAGTGGCTGCTTTTTCACAGATGAGCTTCATAGCATACAAAGGTTACTAATGAAAAAAGCAACTGACATATATTTGGATAGTCACCACCCTCAAGGAATAGGTGCACAGGGAAATGGTAGATTACCAGGTACATGGAAGAATTCCCATAGGATAGAATGCCACTTCAAGGAAAATTACCTTAAGAAAGAATGCCGTTTTTTAGTGCTTTATCTATAAAAGACACCTACAGCTGACCAGTTTTTTTTTTTTAAGTTAAACTGAAAAGTACAGATTAACAATCCCTTACTGAAGAGAAGCCCTTCTGCTTATATGCATTTTGGAATTATAAATTGTAGTACCCCATTGAGGGTCATAATCCCAATTAGTGAATACCATAAATAGCCCCAATGATTCAGATCAGGTTTGCTGTAAAATAAGATGTGAAAATTTTTTCAGGGTTTTTATTTTGGAATTAGATAAGAGACTGGACCTCTATAAAACAAATTTAAAAAAGAAATGGGAAAAATTCAAAACTCCCTGAGGGCCCATTTTTTGAAGAATTTTGAATCTTCTCAGAACCACTGAAAGTTTAAATATCAAACCAATAAATTCTTTATTAAACAGTTTTCACGGCATATTTTTATAAATTTAAAAAATAAATATTTGCTTTATAGCAGAAAGTCACATGTATTGCATCAACTTGCTTTTACAATTTAATGACATGAGATAACTAAGCATCAGCACCATAAAACTTGTAAGATTTGTTTCTGAAAATTCAAGGAAATAGTTCTAAAGCACTAAAAATTCAGACTAAATACGCACAGCATCAATAATTTTGGAAGCTATAATTGAGTGACTGGTTTTCATACTAGCAAAACTTTCTATTTATGGCAACTGTAATGACAGTTCTTCCATTTCTAAATATAAGCTTTCTGATAACCTCCCATCTATCAGCATCTCAGGATTCATAAAAGGGGACAGAATACAAGTTTTTTAGTATCACTCCTATCTGTAAACTCAGGTTTGCACAGACATTTTATTCCAGCAAAAAAATTAGACTGTTAGAAACATGCTTAAAAAAAAAAAGTGGTAATGGAGATTGAACCAAGGGTCTCACACATGTCAGGCAAGTGCTCTATCACTGAGTTATATGCCCAGCTCAGACACGATTAAATCATAACTTTTAACCCTTAAGAGTGAGCTCAGTTCAATTATAACCATAGAAACTGTACTGGTATCAGAACATAACTATTTTATTACAAAACTTAACATTATTTACAAAATGGAAAAATAATCAAATGACTATTGCAGGCCAAAGTTAAAGGCTTTCCACCCAGTGATTGAAGAAAAATTAAGCAACATTTCCATGCACTCACAGATCATTCTTGAAATATGCAAACTCTTAAAATTTATGTTAGTAAAACTTTAATGTATTCACAATACTTGTATGTTTATGAGGAAGATGGGGAAAAAAATCCATGGTTCTGTACAATAAGTTTAATATTAACAGTTCATTTTTCTTTAATATTTTTTGGCTTTCATGAATACTCATAGCATTGAACATTTTGCAGGTAGGAATTATAATAGAACCTCTGACACTTTGCTGAATTCATCACCACAAGAAAAACACAAGTAGTTTAATGCTTTTGCACTAAACTAAATAGTTATAATTCTAAAGTTATATTAAACTGAAGCCTTCATTGTGATCAATAGCTTGGATCAGTTTAGAGCGTAGAGTTTCTTTTTCTGTATATTTTGGAAGATCTAGAAGATTAAAACAGGTGTGGGAAACTGGGAGATATTCCTCACCACCTCCTGTTGACTGGATGACTAGTTTCAGACTCTTCATACCAAGAATAGGAATTCGATCACTACCTGTCAAAAACACTGCCAGGGAAAAAAATCATTCACATAACAGCATACAGTAGCTAAGAATACTTAGTGCAAGTTGTATAGCACAGCTTTACATGAAAACATATGCTTTACGGTGGAAGCCTTCTTCCAGAATTTGTGGAAGATTTTCAAAATGCATACTAATTACTTATCTATACACACACACACATATATATAAACATATATATAAATATATATATACACATTTTTTTTTCATTTTTTTGCAGTGCTGAGGATTGAACCCAGGGCCTTGTGCTTGCGAGGCAAGCACTCTAACTGAGCTACATCCCCAGCCCTCATATATTTCTTTAAAAATGTAATTTTAATATTGGTACACACAAAGTGCTCAATAAACATTTGATGAATTAATGATTACTGTTACTGACATTTTGGAAGACTTTCCTCAGAACTAGTTAATAACCCAAATAAAAAAGGCAGGTTTTTTTGTTTGTTTGTTTTTGTGATCCCTTTTTCTATTTGTTCCTGTTACTTATGATAGTAAATTGGTACCAGGGTAATATCATCTTTTGATACAGGATGTATCAAGCAGGATTCACCCTGATATTTGGCAAATTCTCAGGAAGAGATTACCAAAAATGTTCTTGGCAATAGCAGGGAATACTAAAGGGAATGTCACTGATTTAGAACATAAATTCTGACAACTTTTAAAAATAGGGCCGAGCACAGTGGTGCAGACCTGTAATCCTGATGACTTGAGAGGCTGAGGCAGGGGGATCACCAAGTTTGAGGCCAGCCTTGGCAAATAACAAGACCCTCAGAAACTTAGCAAGACCCTGTCTCAAAGAAATAAAAAGGGTTGGAGATGTACCTCAGTGGCAAAGTGCCTCTGGGTTCAATCCCCAGTACTACTCTCTGCCAAAAGGTCAAATTTCAATGGGATTCAGATTTGAACAAGATGAAAAACACAACAGATGTGAGGCTGTAAATGAGGGAATTAAGGTCTGAAAAAAATATTTTCTACAGAAATTTCCAAGGTTTTGGTGTGGAATCAAAGAGAAAAAGAAAAGAGCACACACAGAAAACAGCTAGATTCTCTAAAGATCTTTTTAGAAATTCTAAAAGGGATTCTACAATCCCAGTTTAACCACCCACATTGATTCCTGTTTTTATTTCTAAAAACCAACAATATTTTGAAGGCAAACCGAACTTAGCCTTTGAGATAAAAGAACACATGCAATTAAGAAGGCAGGTTCATTTTTTAAGTAAAAATCATTCCAATTTAAGATTTTTAGGATAATACTTAAAAAACAAAACCTAATCCACCAAATGAAATCAGTCAATATTCTATGAGAGTAAGTTTAATACTGATTCCCACCTCTATAAAATAAGAAACTAGAAATACTTACACAGGAATTGCTTTTTCTTTTCCAATGGTAATTCGTGAAATACTTCCCAAAAAATTTTTATTGTAGGATGTTCTGCCCAATACTCCCCTTTGTATTCTGTATTCTAAAAACAATACAATCTTTTATTAGGATTAAGGAATATTAGTTTGTTTTAATCTGGCAAATTGTCTTCCTTAGCCCATAAAGCCACCATGGTCCAGGAATCTGAAACCTGTGCAATGCAGATGATTACCTAACATTTCCTGGGCATTTTGCAATTTGACACTTTAGATTCCATGGGAAAGAGAAAAACATGGGAACCACCAGAAATCTCTCATCACTTCCCAGAACATGAGAGAACTTTCATAAGTAAGTATCTGAATAAAGATAAACTAGAAATACTAAAATACTACTAATAATGTTAAATCCTTTAACATCACTTCAACATGGGATTACCTATAATTATAAAATTTTCTTTTATTCATGAATAGAAGTCGTGTTATTTTTACATTGTATTTCTTCTCTACAAAAAATGCTACTAAGAGCAACACTTACAATTTTCTGTGATAGTTTCCAAGATGGTCCCTAAAAAGTCTCCTGGTATTCATGTTCTTGTGTAGTCCCATCCCACAATGAATGGGCTTGACCTATGTAATCTTTAGGGGACTCAAGGTGAGAAATGTATGACTTCTGAGGATAGAAAATAAACAACAAAAATACCCTCTGTGGCTTTAGTCACTTTTTTAGATCACACTTGTGGGGAGACATGTCATGAAGACACTCAAACAGTCCTACTATGGAGAGAGGTCATTATGGTGCCAACAATCATGTGACTGTGAACCCTCTTTGAAGTGAGTATCTTTTTATCCAGCCTTTGGACAAGAGTGGTGCCAGCCAATATTGTGACTATATTATCAGAGATCCCTGAGCCAAACTAGCTAAGCCCTTCCTGAATTCCTGACCCACAGAAACTATGTAAAACAATGTTTTCTCTGTTTTTGTTTTTGTTTATTTCTACCAGGAATTTAACCCACAGGCCACAACCCCCAGTTCTTCTTTTTTTTTCGCGTACCCGTTGGTACTGGGGATTGAACCCAGGTGCACTCCACCACTGAGCCACATCCCCAGCCCTATTTTGTATTTTATTTAGAGACAGGGTCTCACTGAGTTGCTTAGAGCCTCGCTAAGTTGCTGAAGCTGGCTCTGAACTCGCGATCCTCCTGTCTCAGTCTCCCAAGTGCTGGGATTACAGGCGTGCGCCACCGCGCCCAGCTCCCAATTCTATTTTATTTTGATACAGGGTCTCATTAAATTGCTGAGCCTGGCTCTGAACGTGCAACCCTCCTGCCTCAGCCTCCTGAGTCTCTAGGATAACAGGCATGGGCCACCATGCCTGGCAAATGTTATTTTAAAACCACTAAGTTTTTGGATAATTAGAAGCAACAGAACTAACACATTTTCCCCTTCCAAAAATATCAGTACTAAGAGAAAGGGGATAGGAAGGAGGGAAGGAATAGTTTACATTGTGAAGTGTTCCTTAAAATCTAGCCACATCTGGCTTTAACTTTCAATTCTTAGACATAAAGATCTTTCTAGCATCACCATCTTTGGACATATTTTTCCCTTAGGCACAGACGATATAGACAAGAGTTCTTTAACAAGCTCATTTCTACTTATTCTTTAGGGCTCAGATTAAAATGTCACCTAGTTCATTCATTGATTTATTCAACTGATTTATAATGAGTTTTAGTTAAAAGTTTTGGGCTGTGGGGAAACCTCAGTGAATGAAGTCCTTATTTACTTGCAGAATTTCCCATCTAATGAGTTTTTTCCAGATTCAACAAGCATGGTTAAGTTCCTCCTTAAGTGCCATTCACTAAACCCTTACTCTCCCTGTGAATTCAAATGAATAATAGCTTCTAATTAGAGGGCAAAGACTATGTCTCAATCTTATTTAAAATATCACCTCCCCAATCTCTTGCATAGAATCTCAGTAGAGGCTAAAAAAATATTTGCTAATGGATTTTTTGAATTGAGGTCTCTTGCTATTTGTAGCTATGACTGTCTCAATCACTGAATTCTTGATTATTCAAATGTGCAAAATAATTTCCAAACAATTTTGGAGAAAATAGCTTGATTAGAAAGTGATGTTAAATGTATTAACTTGTTTGAATTTAGACTATGAGCATGTTAGAGAGGAACGAATAATGAGAGCTGGATGACTAAAGATCTTTATTGTTTTATACCTCTAAATGGTATGGGGGAAATGTGTACATATTAAAGTCATAAATCATAATTAATCAGATATACAATGGAAGAAAATTAAGTATACTAAACTATACCCCCCCAAACTCCTGCCTGACTGAATGGACACTTCTTATCAATTAACTCTTTCTCCAGGCAAGATTTTAAGTACTTTTAGTACTAGATACTTTTTTTAGGTGCTGGGGATACAACAATGAACAAAGAAGAAAAATTCTGCCGTGGTGGTGCTTACTCTGTGGTGGAGGGAAGAAGCAACAGTAAAGACAAATAAGTGAAATTTATATCATGTTAAATTCAAAGAAGAAAAATAAAACAGGGAAAAAAGACAAGGTTGTGTATGTGGGGCAGGGTTTACAATTGCAGACCAAGTTACTCAGGGAGACTCTGAGAAGGTATAAACACAAAAGGGAGGTCAGAGCAAGAGCCAAAATTTGGGATTGTCAAGGTGAAGAGAATTCAAGGCACAGGGAAAAGGAACAGAAATGCCTTAAGACTAGAATGTGCCTGGAGGGTTCTAAGCTCAGCAAAGAGGCTAATAAAGCTGAAGTAGAGTAAGTGAGGAACAATGATATAAGATCAGGTAAGCAGGGACAAATTTTGTGAGATCTAATGGTTATAAGAAGATATATCATTTTCTTCAATTTATGGTGATTAAAGGCAGAGTCCATTCCGAGTGAGGTACCTCAAAGTTAGGATCTACAGGTTTCTTCTCTTGAGCAGATCAATTCCCCACCCTCTATCCCATCCCTACCCTAATAACAATGAAAACCTTCAATCTTCTTCCTGGAGCATTTAAGCCTAGCAACCTGCCTTGAGTATGCTACCTTAGTTTTTACCTTGTTTCTCCTCTCTCAGGTTGTTGCCTTTTGCTGAGGAAGAGAGGGATATGAGGGAGATCAATTATTCTTTAAAATGTCTTTGAAGTAATTCTGCTTTTAATCAGCTCTAAATCCTTGCCATTTTAAGTAACAAGTATACAAATTCCTAAGACTTTCAGATTCTAGGGTATAAAATGGGTTAAGAGAATCTGTGCCTCTGTAGTCTTAGAATTAAATTTTCTCTGATCTAAGTCACTTATCAACTTACCCACTGACTTTCCATACTTTAAAACTAGTTTTTATCTTGTTCATTATATTTCTAGTTTATAGTCTCTATATTCCTATTTTAAATTTACTTATTGTCATTCTACTGAGATTTTGGAAAGGAACAGAAACAAATGTGTTTATTCCACTATGTTTAATTAAAAGTTCTAATTATTTCAAAAAATTTTAAATGTTATTTCTTTTCACGTAGTGAAACTGGCTTTTGCTGGAACACATACAGTTCTGAGTTTTAAGCATATGGACACAATCATGCAAACACCATCACCATTCTGATACTGAAGTTTCACTACTGTTAGGCCAAGTGCCACCCCTTCTGCACTGGCACCCTCCCTCTATCCCTTGTTCACCATAGCTTCATCTTTTCAAGAACATCATGTCAAAGGAAACACACAGCACATAATTCCTTGAGACTGGCTTCCTTAACTCAGTATAAAGCCTCTGAGAATCAGACAATTGTTACATATATCAATAATGCACCCCTTTAAATAATGCTTAGTAGTATTCTACAGAAAAGATGTTGGTTTATCCATTCACCCAATGAAGGATATCTGGGTTGTTTCCAGTTTTGGGTAATAATAATAACGATAATGATGATGATAACAAAATAATTATATTTATATATAACAATAAAATATGATAAAATAATATAACTAATTATATCTGTATTTATTATGATTATTATTATCATAATCATTGTTGTCAGTGGTGCTTGGGATCAAATCCAGAGCCTCGCACATGCTAGGCAAGCAATCTAGTATTGAGGCACAGTCCCAGCCCCAGATATTAAAAAAGTATTTATATCTATCTCTATTTCTCTCTCTTTTTGAGATAGGGGGGGATCTCATTATATCACCTAGACTAATTTCCTGGGCTAAACTGATCCTCCCACTTCAGCCTACTGAGTTAAATGCAAAATTTACATATCATAAAGTTTACATCTTAAACATCTGTAAATGTACAGTTCAGTGGCATTAAGTAATTCACACTGTTGTGCAATCACCACTACCATCTATATCTAAAACTCTTCATCTTTAAAACTGAAACTCTGCAATCATTAATAAGAATTCCCTACTTCCCTTTTCATTTACAGATTTTTAGGTAAACATAATACTTGGGATTAGGATCATTAGATCATATAGCAAATACATGTTCAACTCTATAAACTGACATAATCTAGCACTTTTACTAAATGTTAACTGAACACTTGAGAATTAGAGGAGAAAATCTACTTAAACTTTCCCAATCTTCTCCCTAAATATAAGCCAAGGCAACAGAAATAAAGATTATAACCATTATTTCTCTGCTAAAAATTAAAAATTGAGATTAATCAGAGAAAAAATCTTGAGCACTGTAAAAGGCTTTTCACAGTAGTTTTTATAGGACTGAGGCAGAATGAAAACCCACTATTTTGTCTGGGACTTCTATTCTGATTGTGGTACAGATTATATTTTTCTTTTTTATTTTCTATTATTTTGATTCACAAATGGGTACAACTATCATTTCTTTGGTTGTGCATGAAGTAGTGTCACACCATTTGCATAATCATACGTGTACATAGGCTAATGGTGTTTGTCTCATTCTACTATTTTTCCTTCCTCCCAACCCTTCCCCAGATGACATTTTTTTTAATTGTTACCACCAACCTCACCAAATATAAAACTGCTACCCCCAATTCATAAACAGTTCAAATCCATTCACAGTGGAGCAAGAAAGGTAGAATCTCCCTATTAAATGAAGTAAACTATATAAAAATGGAAAATAATACATAAAAGGCCAGAACTTCCACCAATAAGCCAAGTTCTTCTATCTTTTCATTTAAATAGATTTGTTTTTTCCCTACCTTTTCCAGTTCTTTCCAATCATAATTTGTATTTCCAATAACCATTGATTGTAGTTCATTAGGCTGGAAGAGCAGAAGAACTTTTCCTCCACAGACCTTATGAAAGCCAGCATGAAAAGCATCAAATAAGGAAGCCACTGATTTATTGAATATGTAATCCACATAAGCATCAACAAACTCCTGCCTAAAATGAGAATAGACACATACATACATAAAAATCATTTATGATTGAGAACACATAATATAGTCTAATTAAAATTTTGCTCTTACGCTTTTTGCTACTTAATTATAAGACAGAAAAGTATGAACAGGGCTCAAAGGGGACAAAGATTTTACAAATAAATCTATTATACCCATGAGGCATTCATAATTCTTAGGCTATTCCTAATAGAAAAATATCATTTCCTAAAGAATAGAATGATACAAATGGCTAACAAAATAATTTTAAAAGTCACAAATTACTGAAAATTTGTATGTATCACTTCATGTACATCTCTAAAAAAGTGATCTGTTACAAATATCGTGTGATGAAAAAATGAGAGCTCTGGGACTCAGAATATTTGACAGAGTAGTCTTTCTCACTGGATTCCAAGGAATCTGAACAAAATTAATGTATGTTCACTATATAGACATACACAGTTCTCTTCTGCCTCTTAGGATACAAAAAATATAGTACATAAAAAGGGAAACTTCTCTACCCAGTAACTAGAAAAACAAAACATTTTATTCAATTTGTTTTGCTTTGCTATTCACAAAACATTTTTATGAAGCAGTTCAGTTAAACAAATGAGAACAGGTACGCCTCTGTAAAATATAAAACTGGTGGGCCTAAGGAAAAACCACTAGCAATAGCATAGAGTATTAGGTTCAGATGAGAAAAAATTAATTAGGTAAGGCATAATTTTATAATCCATCCACTTAGAAAGTTAAATTCATCTATACTAGTTGGACCCTCAAGCACAAAAGGCTAAATATTTTTATGTACAGACATACTTTTGTCAAAATTCTTAAAATCTTAACTAAATAATATAAATGAAATAATTTTCAGAAACTAAAATTAGTGCAAACAATAGAAACTTTTTAAAAATAAGAAAAAATCTAAACCACAAAGTATATAAAAACCTTAAAAACAAATAAGCTAGTAAGTGCTTAAAATTTTTTATATCATTTTAAAAACAGCTTTATTTTGATCAAGGTAAGACATATGCATAGTTTAAAACATTGGTAGTAATAATCATAATAGCCAACATTTACTGAGCACATACATGTGCTAGGTAGGCCATACCTTAAAATTATTGCCTCACCTAAACCTCAAAATAACCCCATGAAGTACATAAAATTGAGAATTCTATTTTACAGAAAAGAAGACTGAGGCATGGAGATATCAACTATTTATTTAAAGTCTCACAGCTTCTAAGTAGTCCAATCAGGACTACAATGTTTGGATTCACATCCCTGGTCAAAACCACTAAACTAGCTTTGTTAAAAGACAAACAAGAAAACAAAGCGCTCTCTGTTTTAACTACCAGGAATTCCTGCTATTTGAAGCCAACATTTGTCTGTTAACTCTTTTTTGCTATTCCTTTTGATATCTACCTTTAAGCATCTGCCAGCAAAGTTCTAGTGTTATTCTTTGATTTTTCTAATTTTAAATATTATATGATGAACTGAATACTTACTGGGAAAGTACTTAACTGCTCTGCTTTTACTTTTCCTCCCCCAAAACTCTCATTTTATAATTTTTGGTTCAATATTCATTATTAACATTTTAAAAATTATAAATATTATTCATGATTAAGCAGCAGGGTATTCTATATTTATCTTTTCTTAAAAATAATAACAACCTGTTTCACCTTCATGTGCTACTTTATCCCTAACTTCTTTAACATAATTGTCAATTTCCTCCATACTCATTCAAATATATTAGATAGCATCAGTTGGGTTTTTCTCTTCAAACTCTTAATCTAATCCAGATTGTTAACTCTTTCTGAATCTTCTACACAGCTATTATTCCTTCCTCTTTGCCTCTCTCCTATATTATATCCGGTACTTTCCTCTTTCCTGGCTTAATTCCTTGCTTTGTACAACACATCTGAGAAAGAGGCATCAGAAGTAGATTCTCTGAGAATGTGTATATATGAAAATGTTTATATACAACCACATATTTGATAATTTGAATATAGAATAAAAAATAATTTTCTCCCAGAATTTTAATCTTCTAAGCTTCCCAGTGTTGTTCTTACAAGTGTAATGATATTCTGATTCCTAATTCTTTGTATGTTGTCTGCTTTTTTTCTCTTCTGGAAGGATTTAGTTAATCTATTTTGCCATGGTATGTTTCTTTTTTTCTACTTCCCATGCTTTCAATCTTGAAAGCCATGTTGTTCAGTTCTGGGAAGTTTTTTGGTACCATTTTCTTTGACAAATTTCCTTCATTTCATTTCTTCCAATAATTTTTCCTCCCAATTTAAAAAACTCCATCTGAATGTTAGCACCTTTAAGATACTGATTTCAGTTTCTTTTAAAGTTTATTATTTATTCTGTATTGTTCTTGTTCCCTGCCATTCTTCTTAACATTTTTGTCCTTCCTTAAATGTTTATTCACTGGCTATCCATTCACATTTAAAAGTTAGGCAATTTCTTCAGAAAAAGATCTACTACTACATAGGGTCAAGAAAGAAGGAGCTATAGAATTTCACTTCATCTCCCTATTTTAGTTCAGCTCCTTTCCCATAGCTATGCTTAGGTGTCTCAAAACCACAGTCCCTTCAGGTGAATGTCTTTAGAAGAAGGGCATTTGCCAGGTTACTGGATGTGTTAAGGCAAAGGTTTCTAACTGCTTCTTATAAATGCAGTTTACAAACTCCATGCATTTTGTAAAGGAGTTTTTTATTTTTAGTACTTGGGTCTTTGTTCTTCAATATGAACTGGTAGACTTCTTGGTGACTACATTCTTCGTTGCAGCTTTCTCTGGTTTGCGAAAGTCAGAAACATTTTCTGGCTTCCAAAATTGCATTTGCTACAATCTCCTCTCACTTTTCTTTGTTCTTTTATTTATGATCTTTTCATTCCTTAATTGATGTCTTAAGGTCATTTCAGGAGCACAGGCAGATTACTTCTTCATTAGACAGTCCAAGTTTTACTGAGTAAAAACTAAGGACATGTTTTTGTTTTGTTTTGTTTTTTTAAATATATTTTTTAGTTGTAGGTGGACACAACAGCTTTATTTTATTTTTATGTGGTGCTGAGGATTGAACCCAGGGCCTCACGCATACTAGGCAAGCGTTCTACCACTGAGTCACAACCCCAGCCTGACATGTTTTTAAATACAGAAAAAAATGCCCTAAAATCTGAATCACTCCCACTGATGCTGCTATAATTCACTTACCGATTTTGTTTGTTAACAGCTGTGTCTGCACCATTTAGAACCAGCTCTTTCACTTCTGTTGCACCAAAGTTTTCAACTGTGATCTATTAATTTAAATTTTTAAAAAAAGTGAACGTCAGACTTAAACTTTTTAGAGTATTTTAATAATCTATTATATTCTTCCTTTCTTCTCATTAGATACAACTAATAAATTTGAGACAAAATTCTGCACCATCGCTTATTTATGAATTCTGCTTAAAGCCGACACTAGGAATTTTCATCCTCTAGTAGTTTGATATCTTACTATGACTAATTATAAATTACCAAGTGTTTGATTACTTAAGCACAGGCAACAGAACATACTGTGAACAAAACTTTAGAGTACAGTAGAAAATTAGAAAGTGTGTCTTCCTTAGATGAGTGATTAAATTCAACTATCAGAATGTATTCAGCTAAGAACAGCTATGCATTCTTCTCATATGACAACTACTACTCTCCCATATTCCTCTATCTGCAAAGTATGTTTAATCACAGGCGTTTTTTTTCATTTACACATTAATTTGGTTTAGAAAGATGGCTACTTATTTTGCAACTTTTATTTCTCATAGTAGTCTATTTTTTAAACAAACATTGTCATTCCCACTTCTCTATCTTTTCTTTACCTATTCCTATTTTGGAATATTATCCTCTCTTATGCAAATGTATGACCTACAAATTACTTTGGTAGAAGAGGAATGATAAATAAGAGGTGAATATACACCTGCTCTGAAGTTTACTATCTAATAAAAATGTGATATGTAAACAAATCATAAATAAGGCTATAAAATAGTGACATGAACAAAATTTTACCAGACCACACAGGAAGGAAAGTTTGATTTTACCTAGAGACAGTATGAAAGACTTTGAGAAAGACATGCTATTTGTAAAACATGTAGAAGGATGGGTAAGTATTCCAAAAGAGCAGAGGGGAGCAGGGTTTCAGACTGAGTACATCAATTTAACAAATCGATAAATATGAGAGTAAATATCAAGTTCTGAAAACGTATGGCAAGAGGCTCTTAAAAAAAAAGAAAGCAAAGGTATATCAAACAATACTGTGTAGTATAGTACAATTTGGTATGAATGGAGTTCAAACACTGGAAGTTTGAAATAAAGTCAGATTACAAATGCTTTTATGCCAATTCTATAGCTTTTATTCTGTAAGCAATAAAGAATCAGAAAAATTGAGAAGAAATCACAATGGGAAGAAATGTTTGAATTCCCATTTTTCTTCTTCTTCTTCTTTTTTTTTTACAGTGCTGGGGATTGAATCCAGGGCTTTGTGCTTGACAGACAAGCACTCTACCAACTGAGCTATACCCCAGCCTCCCATTGTTCCTGAATACATTAAGTGTTCACAAACTTGGTGATTATAAGTTAAGACTAAATTGCTTGATAAAATCAATCAACTATAAAAACAGGAACCAAATTTTCATAGAAAACAGGAAAAATTTCAAGATTTTTTTTCTGGAAAAGACTTGTTAAAATAAATTTATTTCATTTTAAAATCTATCAAATTTTCTTATACATGCACAATTTGCCAATTCTTAAAATGACAAAAAAAAACTGATAAAACTTTTTTTGAAGGGAATACTTTTTTATGGACAAATTGTTTAATAGCAAATGTTGTTTCTTTGGTCAGTTTTGACAAGCGCATTATATGAATTGTTTGAGGGAAAAAAAAGAAAAAAAATTTAAAACAAACTGAAGGTTTTACCATTTTTCCAAGTGTGAAATTCAAAATATTCAAAATGTTCCCTTCTGAAGTGCTTTATCATCATCTTTGCTGATTTTTTTCTCCTTTAATTGCCAACTGGTCTATTTCTGCCAGATTGTCATTTGTCAATGGCTTTGTATGTGACTAGATCAGTCATTCAACACCCCTTTTCACTATCTTAACAAAATTTTGCATCTTTTACAAGGTTGCGATTTCATTTCCAAATAATACTGCAATGTACTTGCATTTGTATCATACTAAATCATCCAACAGTGAGGAAGACAAGATGAGCAAGGACAACCATCAGAGTGAAGCAGAAAGGGGTGTATCTGAGGGAATTAATCTTTTAAGTTGCTTGTTAAAATAACCTCTTGCTTCTCTGTAAATACAGAATCACAGGTTCAAAAACGAACACTTGAATAAGGATTTTTTGTATTCATATCTTTTTGGTGGAGGTGGTACTGGAGATGAAAGGGGCCTTGAGCATGGTATGCAAATGTTCTACCACTGAGCTACATCCCCAAGGCCCAGGCTGAACCTCAAACTTCTGATCTTCCTGCCAATGCCTCCCCAGTTGCTGAGATGATAGGAGTGCTCCACCATTCCAGGCTTTGTAAATATCTTCAGCATAATAATAAAGTACCTGAGGTTTGAAGTCACAGAGATGTATTTGAATACTGACTCTAACATGTAATTATTAATGTCAGCTTCTTTCATCTGTAGAATAGGATAATACTAACCTCACAGGATTATTGGAGGATAAATTGAAACAACACATATATTGTGTCTAACACATAGTAAATGCTCAATAAATGTTAGCTAAAGGGTTAAGAACTACATCTGTCAAAATAAAACCACAACGGCAAGCTGTTAAATAAAAGGGACGATGAATAACTAAGGTTAATCTATGTTTTTCAACTTACCGTAAAATTTAGACAAAATGTTTCCTCTATATCATCTTCTGGATAATCCAATAATTGTTGCATGCTTCTGTAAAACAATGTATGTTTCTTTAAGGTAAAATATCAAATTTGAAAAAACTTTTATATATTCAAAGTAGAAATGAGAGTGTAAATAAATGATTTAACCACTCTCAGAAAACACTATCTTCCTAAATTTATTATGACAGTTGTGAAGTACTGTTAAATCACTAAAAATCAAGCACTGAAGACAAAACTTTAGACATTCTACTGAAAAGGTTAATCTTTATATGGAAGTAGATTAGTCTTTAAGTAGAAAATTTTGATTTCAGTAACATGATGTATATTCCTTTATTTAAAAGGCTATTTACTTAAGAATTTTAATAGAAACAACAAAAAGTATTCCTAGAAGGAAAGCTTCTGTACATTTCTCATTTCTTACCTCTCAAATCCTACCCTTGATATTTTTTTACAACTAACCTCCCAACATCAGGCATTAGTTCCTTCAAATCATCCAGGGATGGTTTCTTTTTAAGCAGTTTCTTATATAAAGCCAAAGGAAAATGGAGGTCCACAATGGTGAAATTATAAATTGCTAATCCACAGATGACACCAATCAAGTGGAACAAATCACTGTCTTCAAATGTCTAATAATATAAGGAAAAAAGGTTAGACTTATCTTCCAAGTTAAATATTCAATTTTCTTCTGTTTACAAAAACATTGGGCACAGAAAATTTTGAAAATACAGGAAAAAGTCATGAACAAGAGAAAAGTTCATCTGCATTACTATCGACATGGTCTAATATCACTATTAGAACTTTTGTACATTTCCATTCAAAGTATTTTCTACAACTTATGAATATATTACTTCACAACTGGCTTTTTCCCAGAAATAAAAGCATTTCCATGTTATTAAATAGTAAATTAGGCTGGGAAGATATGCAACTCAGTGGTAGAACATTGGTCTGGCATGGGCAAAACCCTGGGTTTGATCCCCGGCCCTATATAAATAAGAAAGCAACACTAAATTTAAGGCAGAATGGTACTATAACTTTTTTTCTGATTTAAAAAACAATACATATTTTTTGAAAAAAAAAAAAAAATCATGAGAGAGAAAATACATCTGCAATCTAGACATCCTGAAAGTAGAAGACGAGAGGTGGATACACCGGGGTGTAGGTAGAGGGTATTTGACCAGTATATGGTACATGAATGTACAAAATTATCACTATGAATCCCATTAATATGTACAATACATGTTACTAAAATATTTTCTCATATTTCCATCTACTACAAGCATAGAAAAATAATTGAAAAATACTATATTCAAACTTTTATTTCATTTTTCCAATTATAACATGAGTATCTTTGTATGTCATTAAATGTTCTTCCAGAGCATGGTTTTTAATAGTTGCACATTACATCATGCAAAAAGTATAATTTCCTAAATCAGCTATTTTACTATTGTTGAACATACACATCAAAACAAAGCTTAAAAACAAACAAATCAAAATTTAGCTGGGAGGCACATGCCTATAATTCCAGCAACTAGGGAGGTTAAGATGGGAAGTTTGAAGCCAGCTTCCACAACTTAGCAAGACCCTGTCTGAAAATAAAAAATACAAATGGCCTGTGATGTAGCTCAGTGGTAAAGCATCCCTGGGTTTGATCCCAGCATTGTAAAAACAAAACAAAACCCAAAAGTATATATTTTTCTCATCCTCAAAGAAGTAAAATACACTCACAAAAAAATTCTGTGAACACATGATGATTAAGAGAATAATTATTTTTTATTAGACCTGGGCTTAAAGACTTGGTTCAGTCACTATCTAGCCTCAGTGTTTTCAAAAGAAGATAAAACAGCCATGCATGGTGACACACAACAGTAACTCCAGTTAGTCAGGAGGCTAGGGAAGAAGATCATAAATTCAAGGCCAGCTTAGGCAATTTAGCAACACTCAAAAAGCCTGGGGAAGTAACTGAGTATGAGTGAGGCTATGGTTCAATTCTCAGCACAAAAAATTTGGGGAAGGGGAGAGCATTCTTTTTTGCTGAAGGGGACCTTGTTTTCTTGCTGAAATTGGTCTCAAGCTTGTGGGTTTAAATTATCTTCCTGCCTCAGCTTCTAAAGTAACTGACTACTAGCTCACACAACCACACACTGTCTTGCTTCTTAAGGAAGAATTTCTAAATCAAAAGATATTTAAACATTTACTGATTAACTTGTTCCAGTTTCTTCTGCCACTTGCAGTAAAGAAAAATGTCACTACAAATTTTTGTCTATAGTATATATACATATTATATACACATTTTTGTCATGGGTTTAAATATGACAACTTGCTTTAGTATACATTTTTATTAGTTGGCTACTGAACTCATGAACTCTACTTGTACTCAGTCCACTTATTTTGGGGGAATAAAATTTTTCTTACGTATTTGTACTTAAATTCTTTGTATATTAGGAGTATTATCCTATGTCACATTTATTACATATATATGCCTTTTGGGGCAGGGGCAGGACTGGGGATCCAGCCCAGGATGTTGGGTATGCTAGGCAAGTGCTCTACCTACCACTGAACTATGTCTCCAACCCTTCTGAGATGGGGGTCTCACTAAGTTATCTAGACTAGACTCCAACTTGAGATCTTCCTGCCTCAACCTCCAGAGTCGCTGGGATTAATAGATGTGGGTCACCATGCCCAGCTGTGATATGCGCTTTTTAGTTTTGTTTTCTGTTATGCATAAGTAACACAGTTTTCAGAGGCAAAATTAGTAATTTTCTACTATGATACCTTATATTGTATTTAGGTTTATAAAGTCCTTGTAAATTATGTGGTAATCTTGTGGTAACCTCTTTCCCTTCTGAAACCTTCTAAATGAAAATCAAGAATAAAAATGGTAAAAACCCATAAGAAAAAAGAATAGGGGAGGATTAACAGCACTAAAGAGATGTTAATGCCATTTCAAAACATGAAGAGTAGATGGAGGGTTGGTAACCAATTTGGTAAAGCAGAAAAACAGAAAAAGTAATTTTATTGCTACTCTGTGCTGCAAACTCAGGAACTGGGAATAAAAATGCCTATAAAATTACAGGTAGCCGAGTTACCTAAACTGGTGAACATAGACTCTGAAAGTCAGAGGTATTAGGAGACTAAAAACAGGATACTTGTGTAAAAATCTTTTGTTTTTCTGGAGAGGCTGAAGCAAAGAGGCTCCAGAATCTGAGACAGCTAATGATCAGGTGCTGCACTGAAAACAAGGGTATCAGATAAGGGTCTGTACTGTGAACAATGAGAATCCTTGCCTTCCTTTCCAGTATTCAGAACACTATTAAAATACACAGACAAGGTAACAACCTTTCTTTAAACTTCAAAGGTTAGAAAACAAAAATAGGATGACAATTGTTTCCCTTTGAAAGGACAGTAGCTGAGCATGGAGGCGCATGCCTGGAATCCCAGCAACTTGGGAGGCTGAGGGAGGAGGATCGTGAGTTCAAAGCCAGCCTCAGCAACTTAGCGAGGCCCTAAGCAACCCATGAGACTCTGTCTCTAAATAAAATACAAAATAGGGCTGGGGATGTGGCTCAGTGGCCAAGTGCCCCTGAGTTCAATCCCCTGTTCCAAAAGAAAAAGAACAAAAGAAAAAAGATCTATGAAAGGACAGGGCCTATAAATCCCTATACTACTTATGCATTGAAGCTTTCAGTGCCACATTCCTAAATGAATAAATAGCCAATGACCACTCCAAAAAAAGAGAACAAAACAACTACTAAAAACACACTGAGGAATAAATGAATGTGGGAAACAAAACAAACATTTAAAATGGGGAGTGGGGGGCTGGGAATATAGCTCAGTTGGCAGAGCACTTGGGTTCAATTCCCAGTGACACACACACACACACAAAGTAAAACAGAGAGTGGGAGTGGGGAGGGCAGAAGAGAAAGCAATAATCCCTGCCCTCTAAGAGGTAAGAAAAGATAGTAAGTATATCCTTGAAAAATAAACTGGATCTTATTATCCCCTACCCAGATACAAAGGTAATGTCACTAAAACTGGCACAATAGAGAATACTGAAACTCCATCCTTTCACAAAAACAAGCAATCTTTTAAGATGGCAAAAACTGTCGGAATGAACTCTTGGAATGCTGGAAACTAATAAAAAACTTAAATAAGGAGAATACTTCATGAGGAAGCTGACGAACTTTGCTGAATATACTATGATATTTTAATGCCCCACTCCCCAGCTGGGTGATGGCCAACTGGGGAGATGGCCATGAAGATGGCAGCAGGCATTCCTTATAGGTTGCTGGCACTAGACAGCAATATGGACCTTATTTTCAAAGGACAGTGGTTAAGTCTTTGAGGTACCTGGTAGCTGTCTGAAGATTAGTTCAAGGGCTTGCCTTTGCTTTGATGGCCTCTGAGTGTCCTCAGGACTTAAGCAATTTCCATAGTGAGTGACTCTAGTCAGAGCATTTAAAGGCAAACATATTAGCCATGGCCACCAGGGGCAAGGAATAATAACTGGGGCAAACACTGGATAGACTGAGAAACTGGGAAGAAAAAAGGGTGGGGAAAAAGACCCTTGGTGGGATAAAGGTTAGGTCAGGTGCATGTCCAAAGCTGAACAAGTGTGTTCAAATAAGATGAGAGAAGACCCTGAGCTCTTACTTTTGGCTAATCTTTGGAAACTGCATAAGTCCTGGAAAATGTGCAAGAAGGAAGTGTAGGCTGTTAGATTTGTATACAGGTTAGCTAAGCACTGAATAAGTACTCCAGACAGAGGCAATCTGCAAAGACTGGAAGAGTATTTTGCTTTCTCTTTTCTTTTGGTACATAGTATGTAAGTAAATCCTTGTCAAATCACCAGCTAAACTCTAAGCTAACAGAACAGATTCAGTGGTCACATATAAAGAATACAGACTTTGCAAACAAAATAGTCATGCAACACCACCAACAACAAACCCACAGGGAGCAGAGAGATATGAATTCCATAATTAGCCACATTGTAACACTGTAACAGTTAGTACCCAGTATTCAACCAAAACTTGAGACATAAAAAGACAAAGATATGGCTCATTGACACACACACAAAAATTATAAACTGCCTCTAAGAAAGCCTCAATATTAGACTTAACCAAAGATTTTAAATGAACTTTCTTAAATATGCTCAAAGAGCAAAAAGAAACCACAGACTAAGAATTACAGAAAACTAACCAGTTGCAGTGGCCAATGCCTGTAATCCCAGTAGCCTGGGAGGCTGAGGCAGGAGGATCATAAATTCAAAGCCAGTCTCAGCAACTTAGTGAGGCCATGCCTCAAAAGAAAAAATAAAAAAGGGTTGGGAATGTGGCTCAGTGGTTAAGCACACCTGGATACAATTGCTGTAGTATTTTTTTTTTTGCTCACTTGTCTCCCTGGATTCTCTTTCTCACTTCTCTCATACTAACAGCCAATCTCTACTAATTTCTCCCTCACTCTTACTATAAATTTTTCCCGGTATCTTCTCTCCTCCCTCATAAACATCACATCTTACACTACCTTCTGTTTCCTCACTGTCCATCATTTGAAATGGTAAACCCTTTTAGCAAACTTACTGCTTATATTGTAGACAATAATTGAACACATAATTTCTGTTCATAGTGACAAAACTGCAGCACATTAATTTATTGAAACAAAAGAAACAACTGAAGAGATTGACAAAACAAAAATTTGATTCTCTGAAAATATAAATAAAATTGATAAACCCTTTGCTTCTATGAAGCCAATATCACCCCGATACCGAAACCAGACAAAGACACATCAAGAAAAGAAAACTTCAAACCAAAATCCCTAATGAAGATACAAAAATTCTCAATAAAATTCTGGCAAATCACACACAAAACCATATTAAAAAGACAGTGAACCATGATCAAGTGGGGTTCACCCCTGGGATGCAAGTTGGTTCAACATACAGAAATCAATAAACATAAAACATCACATCGACAGACTTAAAGACAAGAATCATATGATTATCTCAGTAGACGCAGAAAAAACATTTGACAAAATATAGCACCTCTTCATGTTCAAAATACTAGAAAAACTAGGGATAGTAGGAAGATATCTCAACTTGTAAAAGCTATTTATGCTAAACCCAAGGCCAACATCATTCTAAATGGAGAAAAATTGAAAGCATTTCCTTTAAAAACTGGAACAAGACAGGGCTGCCCTCTTTCACCACTTCCATTCAACACTGCCCTTGAAACTCTAGCCAGAGCAATCAGACAGATCAAAGAAATTGAAGAGATACAAAATAGGAAAAGAACTCAAATTATCACTATTTGCTGATGACATGATTCTGTATTTAGAAGATCCAAAAAATTCCACCAGAAAACTTCTAGAACTCATAAACGAATTCAGCAAAGTAGCAGGATATACACATCAATACCCATAAATCAAATGCATTTCTATACATAAGCGGTGAATTCAGTGCAAGAGAAATTAGGGAAACTACCCAATTCACAATAGCCTCAAAAAAAAAAAAAAAAAAAAGGGAATCAATCTAACAAAAGAGGTGAAAGACCTCTACAATGAAAACTACAGAACACTTAAGAAAGAAATTGAATAAGGTCTTAGAAGATGGAAAGCTCTCCCATGTTCTTAGACAGGCAGAATGAATACTGTCAAAATGGCCATACTACCCAAAGTGTTATACAGATTCAATGCAATTTCTTTTTTTTTTGTACTGGGGATTGAACCCAGGGGCACTCCACCACTAAGCCACATTGCCAGCCCTATTTTGTATTTTATTTAGAGACAGGGTCTCACTGAGTTGCTTAGGGCCTCGCTAAGTTGCTGAGGCTGGCTTTGAACTCGCGATCCTCCTGCCTCAGCCTCCCAAGTGCTGGGATTATAGGCGTGTGCCACCGCGCCCGGCTCAATGCAATTTCTATTAAAATCCTAATCACATTCTTCACAGAAATAAAAAAAAAAATCATGAAATCATCTGGAAAATAAGAGACCCAGAATAGCCAAAGCAATCCTTAGCAAGAAGAGTGAAGCAGGAGGCATCACAATACCAGACCTTACACCCTACTACAGAGTTACAATAACAAAAATGGCATGATATTGGCACCAAAATAGACATGGAGACCAATGGTACAAAATAGAAGATACAGAGACAAATCCACATAAAAACAATTGTCTCATACTAGACAAAGGCACCAAAAACTTACAGTGGAGAAAATACAGCCTATTCAACAAATGGTGCTGGGAAAACTGGAAATCTATATGTAACAAAATGAAATTAAACTTCTATCTGTCATCCTGCACAAAAATCAACTCAAAGTGGATCAAACACTTAGGCACTAGAATAGAGACCCTGTGCCTAATAGAAGAGAAAACTGGCCCAAATCTTCATTGTATCAGCTTAGGACCTGACTTAACAAGACTCCTAAAGCAGAAGCAGTAAAATTAAGAATAAATGGGATGCTTCAAACAAAAAAGCTGCTTCTCAGCAAATGAAACAATAACTCGAAGAGGGAGCCTACAGAATGGGAGAAAATCTTTACAACACACACCTCAGATAGAACACTAATCTGCAG
>JAJEJO010000808.1:486775-538216 GCA_020662805.1 Glaucomys volans
CCACACTCAATAAATGGGCTAAGGAACTGAACAGACATATCTCAGAAGAAATACAAATCATCAACAAACATGAAAAAATGTTCATCATCTCTAGCAATTAGAGAAATGCAAATCAAAACTACTCTAAGATTTCATCTCACTCTAATTAGAAATGTAATTATCAAGAATAAAAGCAAAAAAAAAAAAAATACAAGCAGTAAGTATTGGTGAGGATATGGGGGAAAAAGTACACTCATACATTGTTGGTAGGACTGCACATTGGTGCAGCCATTGTGGAAAGCACTAATGGAGATTCCTCAGAAAGCTTGAAATGGAACCACCAATTCACCCAGCTTTCCTACGCCTCAATTTATACCCAAGGGACTGAAAATCAACATACTACAGTGATGTAGCCACATCAATGTTTATACAGCAGCTCAATTCACAATAGCTAAACTATGGAACCAACCTAGATGCCCTTCAATAGATGAATGGATAAAGAAAATGTGGTAATATACACAATGGAATAATACTTAGCCTTAAAGAAGAATGAAATTACGGCATTTGCAGGTAAATGGACGGAACTAGAGAATATCATGCTAAGTGAAATAAGCCAATCTTAAAAAACTAAAGGTGGAATGTTTTCTCTGGTAAGTGGATGCTGATCCATAGCGTGTGTATTGGTGGCAGGGGTAGGGAAAAATGAAGGAACTTTGGGTTATTGCAGAGGGGAGGAATAGGTTGGTGGGGATGGGAAGGACAGCAGAATGAGACAGACATTATTACCCTATATACAGGTATGATTATACTACTGGTGTGACTCAACACCATGTACAACCAGAGGAATGAGAAGTTATGCTTCATATGTGTAAAATGTGTCAAAAATGCATTCTTTCATGTACAACTAATTACAAAAAATAAATAATAAGAATGAAAAAAATCAATATAGGATAGAGAGTATAAAAAGGAATAAAAAATTCTGGAGTTGAAAAGTATAAATGTTTTCATATTCTCAATAATTAATCACAACATGCAAACATGCTACAATTTCCCACCTAAAACAAAAATACTCTTTTTTTTTTTTTTTTTTTTAAAGTATGTAGTACTGGGAATTGAACCCAGGATCTTGTGTATGCTAGGAATGTACTCTACCACTGAGCTAAACACAGCCCTTTTTGAAGTTTCATTTTGAGACAGGGTCTCACTATGCTGCCAAGCTGGCCTTGAACTTGCCAATTCTTCTGTCTCATCCTCTTGAGTACTGGCATGTGCCACTATACCAAGATAAAATGCCCCTTCTTGATGAAGGGGAAAATATGTACAGTATACACTTTTTAAAAAATACTTATTTAAAGCACTTTAAAGATTCAATAATTGCAATAATAGTAGAGAGAGTTTCTACTTCACTTAGGTTTCGGCAATGGTAACAGCTCACATAACCACAGTCAAACATAACTGATTTTGGTATGTAATATATTGCTGTCTATTTATCTTTGTTTAAAAAAAGGATAACTCATAAAATTTATTTTTAAAAGGTAAATTGTAAGAAGAGGGAAAAATAAGTTAAATTTTAACATCTTACTTTGTCAAGTTTACTTTGGAACTATGTAAATATTTTATATTCTTCTAAAACTAAACAAGGAATCCCTAAAAATAAAAACCAAGTTAATTTAAATGTTTCTACAGGTGGAATAACCAGCATATAACAATTTAAAGTGATATCAAAACATTATTTAGCTGTGCATCTCTACTAGGACATATAAGGATGAAAAGAACTACAAATAATTTTTAAAATATTTCAGTAATCATAATATTGGCAGTATTGTTAGGAAGTAAATGTCCAAGTCTGGAACAGCTTGTCACATCAAATACACCTGGCAGCAAGGAGTTACCAAGGAGTATTAAAATTATTTCAAGAGAACTAAACAACAATTTGATGATTTTTCCTGCAAAAAGACTGAAAAAAATGAGCATCAATAAATATATACAATGTATTTTAAAATACCAAATATGTTTAAATCCATGAAAACAAAGTAGCACTTGAAAATAAACCAAAAAATGAATTGTTACAACTGAGGGATACTAATGAACAGATTTATTCTTTTAAAAAACTGGTAACTAAATATAATCCTTTTCCATATCAACTGGAGAATCAACTGAACCTAATGGACTAAGGAATGAAACAGTGTAGGGAAATTTCTCTAAACACAAATAGCTAAGCTAGTAAATAAGAAAGAGATACTAGAATCACAGTAGTAACATCTGCAACCTCTAACAAATGAATGAATCCAGGCACTGAACTTCAATGACTACTATTATTACACTAGACAGTCAGTGGAATAAAGACTATATAATAAAGATTTTATAAACAACATACATATTCAACTGAAATTTCTTTCAGCTCAGCTGTACAAACTAAACCATTCATTTTATTCAATTGTAAGTCAGCAAATTTTTTTCTGAAAAGGGCCAGATGGTAATTATTTTAGGCTTTATTGGGTTATAAAAACTGAACTCTTCTGTTGTTATAGCTCAAAAGCAGCCATGGATAATAGGTAAATGAGTGTGGTGGCAATATTTGGCTCATAGATTATAGTTTGTCAACTATTCTCAAAAAGATAAGAAACATAAATGCCCTCTAATGCTAAATTAATTCTTCTCAGAAGAAAAGTTATTCTAGCAATTATGATCAATTCCCAAACTGAATTAAACAGAAGGAAAATGTCAACATTATTTTCAGGCTGACCATTCCTTAATTTGATAATTTTAAATACATGGTAAACAGTGATGTGTTTTGACAACTCAGAGTCTAATGGATTAAAATTTTTCAAATTGAAAAAAAGCAGACTGCCGGGTGTGGTGGCACACGCCTGTAATCCCAGCACTTGGGAGGCTGAAGCAGGAGGATTGCAAGTTCAAAGCCAGCCTCAGCAACTTAGTGAGGCCTTAAGCAACTCAGTAAGACCCTGTCTAAATAAAACACAAAAGAGGGCTGGGGATGTGGCTCAGTGGTGGACTGCCCCTGAATTCAATCCCCAGTACCAAAAAAAAAAAAAGAAAAAGAAAAAAAGAAAAAAAGCAGATCTCTGAACAAAATATGTTAGGAATCCAGTAATAACTTTGTTACTGGGGTAATTTGATATATCTAGGTATATATACAAGGGTATATACAAAGAAATAAATTAGATGGTTGGATATTTTACCTTATCTGAAAACCAAATGAGCCTGGAATCTTCATAATACCTAAACATGCCATATTTAGGATCCAATAATTCCCTCATGATGAGCAAAAAAAATTCTTTGCGTACCCCTCCTGCATCCACAGCATCTTCTCCAACAAATATAACCTAAAATAGCAAAATGCAAACACTAAATAAACTGCAAGAAAATAAGGAAAATTCTGGAGGCCTTGTAACATGTATTTATTACTAAATAAAGGTTCAGCAATTTATAGTTTTAAAATTATGTAATGTTATTTATTGTTTCAAAGATACACTAAAAACAAGAAAACTTAAAACAGCTTGTGAATAAAAGTCCCGGTTATACAAAAGAAACTGGCAAATTACCTTGAGTGGCTTTTTGTAATCTATGTTCTTTGTTTTCCTAAGGACTTCCATTGCATCTCCTACAATATTCTCTCTACGCACCACTAGAATTAAGCACGGATTCACAGATTCAATCACTGGGAGAAAAAGAGAAGAGACGTTCTGTCTGTGGGCCTGGTCAATAGCCATCTAGAAAACAAAAGATTAAAATTTTAATAGCAATGCTAAGAAGCTACTGTAACTGTATAGACTAACATCTTCCTATCAGTTAGAGAGGTATGCCAGAATTTCAGGAATAATTCCTACACTACTGAATTCATACAGCATCTAACACAGCATTTAGTTATAGCATAAGAACTTAGTAAACTGAGCATAAAGTTTATGCTTTTGAAATTTTTTATATTAATGTACAACTCAAAATTATTAAGGTAAGTAAACACATAACTATAATATTGCTAAATCTGAGCACCGTTTTTTTTTTTTTTCTAAAAATGCAATAACTGCAGGATCAGGAAGGAGAGTGAGAAGGGGAAGAAAAAAAAAAACACACAATAAAACAAATCTTTAAAGAGAATATGAAACAATTTGGCCAAAGAAGTATATTATAGAAATTCTTCTATTACAGTGATCTCCATATGTGCTCACAAACTAAGAATTGGGCTTTTATCATTTAAAGCATTTGTTCTTTTCCTATGGCATTCCCTATGTTCTTGTTCTAAAACAAAATATACAATATTAAAAGCATCAGTCACTAAATTATTTTAACAAGGAATTTTAAAAAAATACTGGTTTACTTGCTGTTAGTACATAGAACCCTACAAAAATATTTCATCTGGTGATGAAAATGGAAATAAGCATATCTCTAAAATTCTCCCTACTATTTGTTATTAAAACATTTTGAAGGATTTAGAAAAATGCATTTATCTGAACAGAATGAAAATAGTTACCAAAATTTGAGTGTTTTGATTTTTTTCTTAATTTATAGGAGACTTTTGGTGGTTTCATGAGATTTTTAAGACAGAAAATTATGCAACCTGTGAATAAAGACACTTCTTCTTTTTCAGTGAGTAAATCTTTTATGTTTTTTTCTTCTATTCATTTGCTAAAGCTTTTTAAAAATTTTATTTTTACAGACTGCATTTGGATTCATTGTACACAAATGGGGTACAACTTTTCATTTCTATGGTTTTACACAACATAGATTCACGCCATTCATGTAGTCATACATGTACACAGGGTAATAATATCTGTTCAGTCCACTATCTTTCTTTAACCCACCCCCTTTCACCCCATTTCCCTCTACACAATCCAAAGTTCCTCCATTCTTCTTCCCCACCCCCCTGTTATGTATCATCATGCACTTATCAGAGGGTGTTTTGATTTTTTTTTTTTTTTCCTTTGTGGTGCTAGGGATTGAACCCAGGGCCTTGTGCATTCGAGGTAAGTACTCTACCAACTGAGCTATATCCCAAGCCTGGGTGTTTTGATTTTTAGAATATTAAATGTTCAAGATCTCTTTTAAATCCTTTCCTTAGTCCTTAGCCCTTATAGTCACATATTCTATACCTGAATGAGTTCCACATCTTTTCTTTTATATTTTTTAGTTGTCAATGAATTTTTATTTATTTATATGTGGTGCTGAGAATCAAACCCAGTTCCTCACACATGCTAGGCTAGAGCTCCACCACTGAGCTACAACCCCAGCCCCTCAACATCTTTTTTATTTACAGGTTCAAGTGATAGAGCAAACCCACTTGTAACCCTTCAAAGTCATAATGAATACTAGAGTTTAAAAAATCTTATGAATTAAAAAAATGCTCAAAACCAGGAAAAATCAGGGAGAAAGGAAGAGAGGAATAAAAGATTATAATTACCAACCTCAGCAAAATATCACTAAAACCTTATTCAAGGAAATTTCATATCCTCCTAACAAGTAAATAAATGCTTCCTACTTTAATATCACCTCATCTCGTTACTTACATTTTTTACTGTGCATATAAATGACAAGCGAACAAAGATTGTGAAACAAGCTAGCAATATGAAGTAAACTAGCAAAACTATAAGTAAAAAACACATTTATATAATGAAAAAAGGCCATATGATCTTTTAAGAATAAATTATTCTATTTCCATCAGAGCACTTTTTTGTAGGGAGCCCCCATAGGTAAACACAAGTCACACAAAGCAGTCTTCTTTACTCTGTAAATGACAGACTACAATGTTACAAAATGCCCCTAAGATCAATGATTATGGGCAAGTTTCAAATATTTATTTTTTAAAAATATCACAGAAACAATATTTAAAATACACTCAAATCAGATTAGTATTATGTAATATTTTACCTGCATCTGTAAAACTGCATCTGTTTGTAACAGAGTAGTTTTTGCTTGGGCATCAAATACAAATGGATATGTACAGATTGTAACAGGGATATCTGCCAACTGGAAATAAAAAATTAATATATTAGTACAAGCTGATTCATAATATATTTACTCTGGGTGCTATCATTATCTTCTAAAGATGATCATATTCTCTAAAAAAATTTTTTGTTGTTGTTGGACCTTTATTTATTGATTCATATGTGGTGCTGAGACTCTAACCCAGTGCTTCACACATGCTAAGCAAACACTCTACCACTGAGCCACAACCTCAGCCCCCAGATGATCACATTCTTGGTTTATTCATTCATATAGTTCAGGAATTACAAAGAAATTACAAAGAAATGTTTCTTATTTCTGAATATAGAATTTTTACTGATAATTACATAAGGCACAGGAATAAGACTAATTTCCAATTTTAGGAGGTAACTGTATAGGTGAGAGCCTATAAAAACATACATAACAAGCATCTTTTGCTTAGCATATATTAACTCTAAGTTTCAATGAATTAAGTTTATTCTACAATTGATAACTCCTATGTTATACTATGTCCAGTTCTAATATGTTAGGAGGAGTACCCTAGAAACTAAAGACACAGAAAATTAATCTTCCCATCCCTTAATATAGCAGACAGTGAGCAGCATTACCTACTAAAATTATAAACCCAATAATCTATTCATACATTTAACATTCAAGATAAATTTCACTCATATTATTCTGTTGGGTGTTAGAGTTAGGAAAGCTCATTTCTTATTACCATTATCAGACATTAAGACACTTTAGAGTTATTAATCCTAACACAGCGATTGATTGCTATTTTAACAGTGCAGTAAAATACAAAGAATTACAATCAGCCCATCACACATTCTTGCAGTTATAGGATGGCTATTTCTACCATATACCCAACAAGGTAATACTTTTTTTTTTGGAACCGGGGATTGAACTCAGGACACTCGGCCACTGAGCCACACCCCCAGCCCTATTTAGTATTTTATTTAGAGACAGGGTCTCACTGAATTGCCTTGCCCATGCTGAGGCTGGCTTTGAACCCGCGATCCTCCTGCCTCAGCTTCCCAAACCACTGGGATTATAGGCGTGCGCCACCACGCCCGGCTAAGGTAATATTTTTGTGTCAACCCTGAGACAGTCAGCTATGAGGCTTTCAAAGAAGAATACAAAATGAAAAAATACCCTTCTTTTTAAGTGACTAGAAAGTCCATTATATTGTCTGAACCTGTACATGACTTGTCTTTGTTTTGCCTCTGCAGCGAAGTGTATATGGTCTAAATATTTGAGATCCTAAACATGCTTTCCCTCATTTATCTTTTTCTATGCTAAACAATTCCAATTTTTCTAACCATGCTTAAAACACTATTGTTTCCAGCTCTTTTCTATCCTGTATCTGTATTATTTTCAGTGTATTTCTATTTGTCTCTCTTACCTTTGGCCATGAAATATAAACTAATCAAACATTGTCTGATCACTTTCAACTTTGTTTCCAATATATAAGACATATGCTAAGCTATATGCACGCTATAGTAAATGATCACTCCTCAATAATTTTATATGGCAAGGTCTGCTTCTATCTTGTATTTGTGTCAACCTAGCTACAGATCATGGAAAGTCATTTTACTTCTCTGAAACTCAAAAAGATTCAGATATTTCTAAAGTCTCCTTTGGTTTCAAAATAATTTCCTTTTTCTCTTTTTTCTTTGTTTTTCAGTGCTGGGATGCAACTCAGGGCTTTGTGCATGCCAGACAAGCACCCTACCACCAAGATATATCCCCAGCCTTGTTTTCAGTTTTTTGTGCTACTTCTGTTTGAGAATGCGGAAGCAAACAATATCAAACCCATAATTTCAAGCTAACTCAAAGTACTTCATTGGTTTACATGCTGGGAAAAGAATATCAAATAAACAAAAAGCGAGGCAAAACCTAACATTTATAACAGACACAAGAAGTACTGTAATGTTCCCAAGGGTTTAAAGGTGGTTTACGGCTACTGATGACTTAAGTCAAACTGCTATAATCTGATACATTAAGAAAGTATAAGCCCAGTGTGGTGGTGCATGCCTGTAATCCCAGTGGTTGGGGAGGCTGAGGCAGGAGGATGTTGAGTTCAAAGTCAGCCTTGGCAAAAGTGAGGCACTAAGCAACTCAGTAGGGCCCTGTCTCTAAGTAAAATACAAAATAGGGTTGGGGATGTGGCTCAGTGGTTGAGTGCCCCTGAGTTCAATTCCCAGTACCAAAAAAGAGAAAGTAAGTACATGAAACAAAGTAAAAAAAGATGATTATATACAGTTTAATTTAGTGACCATTTCAAATATCAATTATTTGATCATTTTGCATTTCTAAAAAAATTTTTTATACTGGAAGACGAGAAGAGCAACCATTTTAAAGCAATCTTGTTCAAAGGCATCATATATAGGTATAATGTTAACTACATCAAGTTTTAATATTCTTCAGAAAATTCTTCTGAAATGTTATACAGGACAATTAGTACGGACTCAACTTTTAAAACACACACACACACACACACAAACACACACACACACTTAAAAAAAAATCACACAGAGTAACCTTTAACTCCCTTATCACGTAGGGAAAAACAGTATATCTACTCTGAACATAAGACTATTACACCAAACTTACCTCAGTTAATCCATGGCTGACATCCTAAGACAGCAGTGCAGAATGCAATAATAATGAGGAAAGAGCAATGTTAGTGTCCAAATTTAACTATTTCTATTCAAAGTAGCATTTCATATATTTTGCTACAGTTGAATATTGAATTAATGAGGTAGATAATACATCTACAATAAAACTTACCCCTCCCGTATGCCCCTTATATAAGTGTAACAGTTTGTTCTTGTGATCCTGAAATTATCAAAGCTTGAATATAATAAAATTTGGTTTCATCAAATAAATATCCCATTTGTAGAAATTAGGTAGAATAAGGAAACTAGTCCTAAACCTGACATGGTCTTGAAGAAATAATTTTATGGTTCAGTTTCTTTACCTAGAAAACGGAGAAGATTTAAGACTTAAAGCCTTGGTTAATCTTGACAAAGTCAAGTGTTTAGTATATTAAAATGCTACATGGAAAACAAACTGAAGGGTAATAAGCCATCAATTACTTTTATTTGATAAAAACTAAAAGTAAAACAAGATATTTTATATTGTTTTTAAAAACCAAATTAGCTTAAAATAAAAGTATAGGCCAGACACAGAGGTTAAGTAGAAGAAAAGATATATTTATGAAGGAAATAATGGAAATTATAGTGAAAGCTTACCATTTCCTTGAAAAGGAAAGTACACTTTCTTTTGGAATGCTTCCATATATGGTTTAGATTCATGCAAATTACTAGAATCTTCAGAACTATATCACTAAATCTGTGGATGGTTCCTTGTGTAATGAAGAACTAATCTTATCCAAAGATAGGGTGTTTGCCCTAGGCTACTGGGAGGTAATCTATAGCCTTCGAAATACCAGGACTGATAGGAATTTGTCTAGGGCCTTTATCCATGGACAGTACAACAATGTGATTTGTCATGGGACCTTGGGTCATGTGGTACCAGTTTCGTCTCTAGAAAAGGTCAGCCACATAGGCAGGATGTGACTGAGTCCCACTAAAAATTCTGGGTACCAGGATTCAGGTGGACTTCATTGGTTAACAATCTTTAACACCTCAATGCCAGGTAACTAACCCATGACTTCCTGGGGAAAGAACAACAGATGTTTTGCTTTTGGAACCTTAGACTCTGCTCTATGTGCTTCTTCCCTTGGCCATTTTAATCCATACCCTTTCCCTATAGTAAACTGCAATCATCAGTCTAATAGGTTTCTCAAAGTTCTGTGAAGTCTGGTAGCAAATTACTGAGTCTGAAGGTAGTCTGGGGAACCCATCCCTTAACCCAACTTGCAACTGGTATCAGAAGTGAGGACAGTCCTGTGTGGAGTTTCTAACTTTGTAGTTGGGCAAATTCTCATATGCCTTGATGAGCTTCACTGAAGGCTTTAAAATATTAGCAAAGACTTCCTGTGTTCTCACTATACTGTGATTATAACCAAAATAGTGTAAATATAAACAAAACATGACTTTATGCAAATCTTATTCTAAGAAAGAAAATTATTGACAATAGTTCCTTTCAGCGCTGGGGGTGAAACTCAGTGGTAGAGTGCCATGAATTCAATTCCCAGTACTGAAGGTGGGGGAGGAAAGGCAGAATAAACATTAGTGTGTAAAGTAGCTCAAACGTAATTCATCAAAGTAGTATTTCCAAAGGAATCTGAAAAGAAAACAAAATGGTAGTGGTGGTGGAGACAAAGCTTATGAGGTCAATTGAAAGTTTACTGCTAAACTCAACACACGCCTCAATGTGTGAGCTGTTTACTAGCTCTAAATCCATATACATAAGCACGGGTAGCTGTTTATTGAGTGAGGGACTTGAAACTGGGTTAAGACACATCTAATTTCAGTTACTTGATGCCCCAGAAGATGGAGTGACAAAGGCCTAGATAAAATGTTCAAAGTTAGGATTTCATGATCTAAATCAGACTTAAAGGATGTTTTGAACATCAATGATTACTAATTTCAGTTTTTGTAAATAAAAAGGATATAGTGTCTTTGTACATTTTAGTTTAAACTGATTAATTATGGTAAAATACTAAATCATTACTGGCATCATCATCTTGATTTAAGGGTATAACAGGATTACTCTGAGAATGTATGAAGAAAGAATACTGAACTTATTCAAGAAATTCAAATAAAAAGGGTGGCCGTGGCAGTTAAAAGAGAAGTAAAATGATGCTTCTAAAGCATGCAGGTAATGGAAAATACATAAACATAATTTGGTGATCAAATGCATAAAGCAAGAATATGACATTATGATCATGTTGAAGGCTGGATTAGCTTAAAAAAAAAAAAAAAGTCAGAATAAATGAGTGTCAATAAATGATGGCCGGGCGTGGTGGTGCACACCTGTAATCCCAGTACTTGGGAGGCTGAGGGAGGAGGATCACAAGTCCAAAGCCAGCCTCAGCAACTTAGCGAGGCCCTAAGCAACTCAGTGAGGCCCTAAGCAACTCAGTGAGACCCTGCCTCTAAATAAAATACAAAATAGGGCTGGGGATGTGGCTCAGTGGTGGAGTGCCCCTGGGTTCAATCCCTAGTACCAAAAAAAAATAAAAAAAAAAAAAAGAGGGAATAAAATCTACTTCAGTCAACATCCTTATTTTATTAAATGAGGAAGAAACTCAACCTAGGCAAGTTAAATACTGGTATATCTTCCCAAAGTTCCTCTACTCAGCTGTTTTATCAGTCTATCTTTCTATTTATTTTCCTGGTGAGCAGGTCATGTTGCTATCTCAGCAGCTGTCCACAGACAACATGCAACAAGTTAATTCCATAGCACAAATACAGTGGTAATGCAGATACAATACCATTAATACTGAATAAGTAAGATTTATTACATATTATATGGTATCAAAGACTAAAATTCTCACAAATTTATGAATTATCTTTATTAGTACAAATGCTACAAAGCAGTGGGGTACAGAGCATACGCCTGTAATCCCAAACACTCAGGAGGCTGAGGCAGGAGGATCGCAGGTTCAAAGTCAGCCTCAGCAACTTAGTGAGACCCTGTCTAAAAGTAAAAATAAATTTTTAAAGGGCTAAAAATGTGGCTCAGTGGTTAAATGCCTCTGGGTTCAATCCCTAGTACCAAAAACAAAACAAAAAACTAAAGTCATTTGGATTGGTATATGTCTCACATAGGTATATGCCAGTTCCTGAAAAAATGTATTAAAAAAACTTAACTTGAATCTCACTGTAATTCAAAGATGACAGATCCAATTTAGACCCTTCTGTATCTTATTCTGAACGTGTCAATTTTTACTAGCTATATATTTATAATGCATGTATAGTAATGAGATGTATAAAAGGGGAAAAAATACAGCAAAGAGTTTGGTAGTTATCTACTAAGGTGTTTTCATGTAACAATTTAAGAGCAAAGTTAAATGAGAGTAATGAAATGTACAACTGAGAATAGTATCAAGGAAGTATAGAAAAATCATCAAACAGCAGAAGGTAAAAAAAGAGACAAAACACACAAGCTTCTTTTATGTTGCCAAAGGGTCACAGGCAGAGGAAGATAAAAAGAAAGGGACTCCAACTGCATTCCTTCACAAATCAAAATCAGAGCCTTGGGAACAAAAACCACAGACTATACAGTAACTAGCAGAGGTAAAAGAATCAAGCAAAGATTTCACAAAGACATGTAATCAGAAAGTCAAGAGAAAAGGGATAGGACAATGGAAGGGGATGAGGTGAAAAATTAGGAAATCTCAGCAAAATAAAATGACATATCCCTTGGCTGAAATGTTTGGGACCAGAAGTTTTTCAGATTTGGGAATATTTGCATACACTTTACTAATGGAGCAACCCTAATTTTAAAGTCCAAAATCCAAAATTGAAAGAGCTCCAAAGTCCAAAACTTTTTGATCATCATATGGGAGCTCAAAATATTTCAAATTTTGGAGCATTTTTGGATTTTGAAATTAGTGATGATAAACCTGTATAAGGAAAGTCAAGAACTATTAGTTATTAAGGTTTAGGGATCAGAAGTATATGCTTGATGGATTCTTAAAGTCTTTGGAAAAGAAAGGTAATGGGGGGAAAAATCCCAACAAATTATAGCATAAATACAAAATAATTTTCTCATAGTGTTTAACACAAGATAAAGCTTTGTATTTAAATATGTATGTAAAATTTGTAACACTTTAAAAATAAATTTCATTATATTTAACATATACAACATACACATAATAAAATGGTTACAAAGAGACACAAGTTTCTTGTAATTCATGGTTATTACATTCTATGAAAGAATATTTTCAAAATTTTTATTATATATATTCTTATTTGTTCTAATTCATTATACATGACAGAATATTTTAACACATCACACATCAAGTGGAGTAAAACTTCCCATTTGTATGATTATAAATGATGTCAAAGAATAAACTTTCTCACTGAAGTAATGAAACTATTTCAAGACCATAACTGTTTATCAATAAGAGTTTGTGTGTATATGTACATAAGTACATATATGTGCACATAAATGTATATATATATTTGTATGTATATACAAATAAATATGCACAAACACTATACTATCACAAAATAGCATATGAGTATCCCTATGGCAGATTCTTTAAAATTTTCCTTATAGGGTCATACATGATATTCAACCCGGTATTAAGACTAGTAATTAAAGTATAAATCGTATTTGGGAAAGCAGATCTTTATGAGTTCTGTATTAAAGTGAAAGTTGAACTCTTTCAAAAAAAGCAGCTCTCTGGGGTCAAATGTCATAATATAAATGAATAAATTATTTAAGAATTGTATGAACACCTTTAAAGTACGTTGCCAGTCTTCTATTCCGAGAGAGAGATCAAAACAAACCAAAGTCATAGATTATGGATTCTGATTTCTAAATTACGACATTAAATACACTTTGAAAATTAAATGAAGAACGAGCTTTCACTGCCAAAATCACCTATTTAATATTGTGTCTGTCTATAAATGGAGAGAAAGGAAAAGTGTGTGGGTAATTCTCAAGGACATTAACCATATAATAGATTTAAGAAAATGAGAAGGCAAAGAGGAAACACCAGAAACAGAAAGTTTTAATGCCTTGCTTTTATCAGAAAAGAGTAGTGCTGAAATAGCTCCCTAATGAAACTCAATTTGATGTGATCATGACTACATACTACAGCTAGTTTGGATGACAGAACTATCAAATTAAAAGGTGAACATTCAAACAATACCTTTTCCCAAAGTACAATTACTTTATAAAACAAACAAACAAACAACCTATCAGATATCATTTCTCTTAACTTGGTCAAATGTATGTTGCTTATGACTGACATTAACAGATACAAATTTCAGTTAAAGGACAGAGGTGATATAATTCAGAGTGACCTTGGCAGATATTTCCAAGACATGGCTTCCCAAATTGGGTTTGCAGATCTCCAAGGGATATATTCTTAAGGAGTCTATGAGTGCTCTAGGACAGTTTTAAATTTATTTTTTTATCAGTAACAAAAAATTTTATTTAAACTTATAACTAGGACAATTTATATCCTGTAAATATTATAAACAACCCAGTATTATAAATATCCCAGTATTGCCATGAAATTTCAAGGCGTGCAATGGTTCTGATTATAACCAAACGAGGACCTAACAAGATCTTTGTAAGTGTGTAAGACTGCATACTTAAATGATGTGATTGATAAGTAAAGGACAAATGAATTATCACATCACATTCTAAAGGCAAATGTTTCATTACTCTGCAGACACAGAAAGGCAGCAAGAGAACAGTAAGAGACTATTGCCAAATGTATAGCCTGTGTCAAGGCTGCCAATAGTAAGGACCATTTACTAAGATTTAACTATGCCAGGAACTACCTTAAGTACTTCATAGAGATCATTTCACTTAATCTCAACCATATAAAGTAGGTACTATTATCTTAGTTTAAAGAAGATAATTTCTCCAAGGACACAGAACTGAATAAATGCTTAGGTAGAATTTGAACTTAGACACTCTGATTACACTGCTTCCCTACCATATTAATGTTGTGAGCTGGGATTCCTAATGAGAACATAATCGTCCTCCACATTTAATTAACTTGATTTAGAAACATGTAGTGGTATTCACAATTATAAATTTGTTGTGGTTTTATAGTTCTTTTAAGAGCTTAGTAGTAGAAGTTTAGAACGAGTTTAATGTGTGTAAATATTTATATAAGATAATCATACAACTATGTAAGTAAACACAGGGCTTCTTAAGAAATTGTTTTTCTTTAAAAAGGTTCATATTATCACTACGGTTTAAAAAATCTACTCAAAGACCTATGGTGCCCTAGGTGGTATGTCATGGGCAACAATTTTTCAGTGTTAAATGAATTTAATTGTTTTACACTGCAGTTAAGCATCTACTATAACCTGCAGAATGTAAATTTGAGTATATTCAGTGACAAAATATGAGCCCCCAAACAAGTCTTGTTGAGGGAAAGTTACAAAAATCTCAAGAAAAAGTTATTTCTCCTCCCCTTACAGGTGCTCTAAAGGAAGAATTTGAGAACTTTTGCTTAGGGTAGAGATTTTACTCAAATAGAAAAGGTAAAAGGAAATGCTTGCTCAAAACTTTTTCTGAGGTTATTTTCTTGTTTAAAAACTATCCCTTTTCTTCAGGTACCTGTCCACTTTTTGCTCATCTTCAAGGTAGGCCTTCTCAAAAGTATTCCCACAATTGTTGATACTGCTTTCTAACCTCCAATTTTCTTTTTAGTAATACTCCAACTCTAGAATGCCATTATCAAGATAACTAATAACCTTGTAACCAAATTCACTGCTTAATTCTATGGTTTTATTCTCCTGAGCAGCATTCAACACAAGCTCTCATTACTTTTTAACTTTGGTTTTCAGAACTTTCCTATTTTAATTCCTACCTTACCTGCCACTCCTTTTTAATCTCTTTGTGGATTTCTCTTCTTTCCTCACCATACAATCAATCTATCAATGATTCTTTTCCTGACACCTGTCCCCTTTACCTTCAAGAAGTATTCCAAATCCATTTACTTCTATAGTTTACACAACTAATGTTTTAGTCAAACTCATCATTTTCTCTCCCCTAGTCTTCTAAAATAGCCTTCTAAAATAGTCTCCCTTCCACTTTTGCCCTATTTTCCATGCTTCATTCTCTACACAGCCCACAAAATGATCATTCAAAAATATAAATCAAGGGCTGGGGATATAGCTCAGTTGGTAGAGTGCTTACCTTGTAAGTACAAGGCCCTGGGTTCAATCCCCAGCACCGCAAAAAAAAAAAAAAAAAAAAAAAAAAAAGTATATATATATATATATATATATATATATATATAAAAATCAGATTATGCTTCCCACTGCTTACTACCAATAGTTTATCATAATAAATTTTATCAGACAAAATTTCAATTCTTAATCCTAATTTACTGAGCCCTTCGTGGTCTGGTCCCTTTCCATTTCTCTGACTCCCCTTCATTCCAATATTTTAGCCATATTAACTTTATCTTTCAAACATGTCAAGTTTATTTGCACTTACGGTTTTCTATGACATTATTTTCTTAAAATTCTACCACGATCTAACAAGGCTGATCCATCTCAGCAGATTATCACTCATACTTTAACAAGAATTTTCTGATTACCCAATCTCAAAAATATTCTTCACTATGTTCCCTGATTTTAGACTCTCTACATAGTACACATTATTTGCTGGTATTTTTTGCTTTGATTAATGTTAATCTAGCTCACCACATTATAAGTTCCATGAAAAACTGGGCCCCTATGTGTCTGGATTACCACTGTATTTCAAATACCTGAGCCAGGTACCTCTTTATATAGGAGATTCTCAATAAATATTTGTTGAATGACAAATAAACAGATCTATATCTAAAGAATGGCCATAAACCTGACCTAGTCCCTCAGTGATTCTGCCAAGGAAAGGAGAGACATTCTAGCAGTTACCTGATTCCCTAAAGTGAGAGTATCCTAAAAATAATGTGCAAACCAAGTTAAAAAAATATCGTACTTTTGGGTGTGTGTGTCTCTACTTAGACACAACCCGGAAGTGCTGGTGAATAAACTGCCAAGAAAGATTAACTACAAAAACTTATAGGCAGTGCCTAGCAAGCAACAAAAACTACTTCTGTAACCACTGGCTACAAACTGCCCACTCTGGGAGGCAGAAAAGTTGATTTCAAGTATATGAAAATGGCTAGCAAATAAAAATATTAAGTTGCTTTATATATCTAGCTGCTTACCCATTTCTAAATTAAAATTCATGTGCCTAATTCAAGTTTTATAAAATTACGGTACTATTGTAATGGAATACTATCTAGTTATTAAAGACTTATTAGCCCAATGCAAAGAAGTATGCAATATATGAATATACATAAATAATCTAAAATAAACTTAAAACACATAAAAGGAAAAATCAAAAACAGAATCCCAGGGTATTCTACTGATTTTGAAGCACTGATCCCACAACAATAACACACTCTTTAGAGTTCCATTATCAGGGACTCTATTATTCTCAACAATAGAGAATCAAGAAGCAACCTCATAGAAAACAATGAGAGTTGAAAATTCATGTCACTTTTGCATTTTTCTTTAGAAATATGTAATCTGTCTCTGTTTTGGCTTTGGCAGAAGAGTAGGATGTTTGCTTATAAATATAGCTATTCCTTTGCAATGTGTTTCTATTTGAAAAATAAGCTCTGGATAAAAGCTCTGAAAAAACATGGGTGTTTGAAAAACACTTGTTACTTTTGTATTAGAGCAAATGACATATAAAAATGAAATCATGTAACACACAGGAAACATACCATTCCATAGGCCTGCTGTTGAACCCAGTTGATATAATCATTCCTTATGTCTATCAATTCTTGTACTTCATGGATATAAAATTTATCATACTGTATAATCTGTCCTGCTTTCTCATTTACCTAAAAAAAAAAAAAAAAAAAGTATAATTAAGTTTCATTGGTACCAAAGACAGAGACTGAAGAAAGTGTAATTAGAAAAAGGCTTTGGTGATTTCTTAGCAATTTTCACTTCCTGTAAAAAATAATTACTGAGTGCCTACTATATGCAAAATGCTAGTTAAGTGCTATCAGATTTGTAAGATGTGACAACTGCATTAAGTATGTCAAATTCTAATAGAAAAGAGACATAAGTATCTTTGTAACAGTAAGACGGAACAAAATATATATATAATTAAGATATATATACATATAGAGAGAAACTATAAGGACTTCAGGTTACAGGAAGGGACCTAAATAACAGTAGTAATAGCTAATGCTTGTTAAGTGTTACGATGTATTCAACATCTCATTAGAATAAACTTTAAGTGGTAACATCTAGATAGGATGTGAAAAATGAAGAGGGTACAGATCACCACCGCACAGATTATCTGCTAGTTACAAAGGGAAAAATAACTCTCTACAATGTAGAGAATGACCTCAACCAAGTGATCAAACTAATTATTAACAATTCTGGGACAATTAAATGTTGTGTTTCTAATCTATATAGTCCAACAGGGAAGTATACACATCATTTATGAATCAATAAAGACTTAACCTGAATCTAATCAACTCCAGGAGATATAAGTGATTAACATCCATGACAAAACAACCAGAGAAATCCTGATTGTGGGACTTTTACACTATTGGCCAGGATTTACAAAAAGTCAAGGTATCCAGGATAAAAAGGAGAGTGTTGTTCTAAATTAAAAGAGAGTAGAGGAATTTTGGGGGTAGATATGACAGAATAATTTGTATTAGAATAATCCATCTGACAAAAACAATTACAAACTTTGGACCATATATAATAAGGCACTGGAGAGCAATCCAAATTAGGCAAAACAAAAAACAAAAAACAAAAAAACCAAACAGGCATGGAAACAATTATCTATAGAAAACATATTTTACTCCCAAATCAGCATGAGGAATGGGAGATAAGAGGTGAGGCATAAAGTAGACGTCTCACCAGAAAGGAGCCATAAGTTAGAGATAAGGATTGCTGGGCTGGCTAGACAGTGAGGAAGAAAATCACAGATATCCAGGGGGGAAGCCCCAAAATCTGCATGCAATTTCCCCTCACCTCTTTGGTAAACTCTTAAAACATGAATATACATGGTGAGGCTTGGGGGTGGGGAAGAAATCCCCAAAAAACAAACAAAAGAAAGCAATCCAAAGTATACAAAATATGTTCCCTACCCATAATGGAATTAAAAATCAGTAAGAAAAATACATTTGGAAAATCGCAATAAATTACCCAAGTTCACTTCCACACAAGACAGACTGAAGATGCAAAACAGAGTCTGCCTCCTAGAGGGAGGAGGGGCAGTAACTCTAAAGTTCCATCCTGAGGTCCAAGCACACATAATTTAAATAAGACCAAGAAAAAGAAGACTTTCTCTTCCCTTCCCTTCCCTCTACCAATCTACCAATCTTGAAACCACCAAGTAACACCATATACTACTGATGAGAGTAAAGAGTGAGAAGAAAAATCCCTGTACAGAACAGGCAAGCAGAGTTGGAGATCGAACCCAGGGCCTTGTGCTTGCAAGGCAGGCACTCTACCAACTGAGCTATATCCCCAGTCCAGAAAATACTCTTTGACACACTTCTACTCTAAACCCAAAGCAGCACTTAGGGAATTTGAGACCTGTGGTGCAAGTAACCAAAGTAGAAACTCAACCCCAGTTTAACTCCTGATTAGACTAACAGGCAGAAAGATGAGGTGTACCCATTTACAGGCTTTGAATTTACTTCAGCTTCTATTATATTACAACTCAAAATTATGACATACCAAAAACCAAATAAACAAAGAACAAAACAGAGAAGAAACAATCAACAGAGTCAGATTCAGAGACAACCCAGATGATGAAACCAGAGGGTGGGTTTTAGGAAACTATTTTGATCTTAAACTAAAACATAAAATTTGTAAGATGCTGATAAAGTAGGACACAGATGAAATCTAAAGCATTAGAAGATCATAAAGAATAACCAGGGCTGGGGATATAGTTCAGTTGGTAGAGTGCTTGCCTCGCAAGTACAAGGCCCTGGGTTCAATCCCCAGCACTGCAAAAAAAAAAAAAAAAAAAAAAAAAAAAACCCAATTAAGGACAAATCAAGTGGAAGAAAACATAAATCAATGAAAAACAGAAAATAGAGGGAAAAATGCAAATGAGTTTTTAAAAAAAGATCAATAAAACTGATATGCCTCTAGCCAGACTGACAGAGGAGGCACAAATTACCATTATCAGGCATGAAAAAGATCTCATCACATAGATGTCTTATCAATAAAAACTGACTCAAGAAGAAGCAGGAAATGTGAAGTGTCCTATATTTTAATAAAAAATTTTAAATTTTCCTGAAAGAAAACTCTAAAACCAATACGATTTCACTAGTGAATCAGATCTTTTTTTCCCCCCAGTGCTGGGGGTCAAACCCAGGGCCTATATATGCTAACTAAGCAAGCCTCTATTACAGAGCTAAACTACTGGTCCTCTATCAAACATGTAAGGAACAAATAATATCAATATTTTCTTTCAGAAAATAAAGAGAAACCATTTAATTCATTTTATGAAGCCAGAATAACTTTGATAGCAAAGACTGACAAGAGGAGAAATAAAAATTACCGATGAAAACCTCTCATGAACACAGACAGTCCACCACATAATACTGCAAATTAAATCCAACAATAAAGTATAACACATGATGCTCAAGTGGAATTCATTCCCACAGCACAAGGTTGATTTAACCATCTTGATACAGAGCCAGGCGCCATGGTGCACGCCTGTAATCCCAGCACTTGGGAGGCTGAGGCAGGAGGACTGTGAGTTCAAAGCCAGCCTCAGCAACTTAGTAAGGCCCTAAGCAACTCAGTGAGACCCTGTCTCTAAATAAAATACAAAATAGGGCTGGGGATGTGGCTCAGTGGTGGAGTGCCCCTGGATTCAATCCCCAGTACCAAAAAAAAAAAAAAAGAAAAAGGTTGATTTAACCATCTTTATACAGAAAAAGCATCTGACAAAAATTCAATATGCGTTCATAATAAACACATCCAGCAAACCAGGAACAAATGGAAACTTCTCCAAACAGACAAAGCCACCTACCAAAAATCAAAAACCCTACAGTTAACATCAAATTTACTGGCGAAGTATTTAATTCTAAGATCCAGGAAGTAGGCAAGGATGACCACTGTAATCACTTACATTCATGCTGTACTAGAATCCTTGGTTAATAAAACATGGTAAAGGCTAGAGGGTGGAGCAGAATCCAACCTCCCCCCCAACAATATGTGTGTGTGTGTGTGTGTGTGTGTGTGTGTGTGTGTATAAATACACATATATATATATCAAAAAGATAACATGACTGTGGGAACAAATTCAAATGATGTTATCCAAACTACAGCATAAAAATTCAACATTCAAAAATTCAACTGAGTTATCTCCATATTAGCAATATGCAACTGAAAATGGACTCTATACATTTTAAACAAGTGATATAAAAAAATTTTTATACAATTGAGAATATTTAAATATCCCTGGATAGATTATATTGTAGGATTACAGTTAAATTCCTTGTATGATTTTATTATTATATAGAAAAATGCCTGTACTCTTAGCAAATACTTAAATATTAAAGGGTGATATTTGTTTGATACTTTAAAATGATTCATGGAAATGTATATATAAAAATAGATATAAAGAAAATCTGACAGCAAGTTAACTGCTAAATCTAGAAAGGAGCATACAGATGTTCATTTTATTTGCCTTTCAATATTTTAGTATGAAATATTTAGTCAAAGTAAAAAATAAAGAGGGAAAGTTAAAGGATGTGAAGAAATAAAAGTTTGATAGAGACCGTTTTAAGCAAAGAGAATCACATGAACTAAAGGAGACAAAATTTGTATAAATTTCCCACAGATGAACTGCTGGTCCACGGAGAATGAGAAATACATGGTTCAAAACTGGACAAATAGGGCGGGGGATATAGCTCAGCTGGTAGAGTGCTTGTCTCACAAGCACAAGGCCCTGGGTTCAATCCCCAGCACCATCCCTCCCGCCCCAAAAAAAAAGAAAAAAGAAAAAACTGAACCAAAAGTACAGCTGGAAGCTAGGATGAGCTAAACTATCTAGATTTCAGGCCAAAACACAGTTCACTCTAGCTTACTACTGTTTGAGTTTGGGGGTGTTTTGTTGCAGCGCATATTGTGGCAAGAGTTGATACATGGGGAAATTAAGGTTTTGGAGGCAAGTGATAGAATCACTATTATTTTTTTAATGAAAATTATTCTGTTGGCAGAATGAGATTTAGCTATGAATGAGTAGAGATGCTAGTGATAGAAAAAGAATTGGGACAGTACTAAAAGATTCAAGGTTTCTAGATAACAATAGAAGCCAGATGTGGTGGCACATCCCTATAATTCCAACCACTGGGGAGGCTGAGGCAAGAGGATTACAAGTTCAAGGGTAGCCTCAGCAATTTACTGAGACCCTATTTCTAAATAAAAATATAAAAAGGACCAAAGACATAACTCAGTGGTAAAGCGCCCATGCCTTCAAACCCCAATACCAAATAAATAAGTAAAAATGGACAAGTGGTGGCAGCTAAAGAAATAGAGAAGTCAAGTGAAGGGTTAAAGGAAGCTGGTCACATACATACTATACACATACAACTACACAGTCTAGCAAAGAAGTCAATCTTGGTGGGGCAGGAGAGGGAGCTGGGGAGGATAAGAAATTTGGTATTAAACTATTTTTAAGTAATTGGAGGACTAACAAATAGCTCAAGAGAAAGATTTACCTTAAAGACCTAGTTGAGGACCCTATGTTCCTTAAAGGAGAGAGATAAAGACGAGGCAGGTGAGATAAGGTAAGGAGTAAAACAAAATGACATACTATTTGACACACTAACATGAGAGATGATGCCCTCAGGAGAAAAAAAAATAAATTATCAAAAGAAATAAAGGTGATTTAACATCAAACTAAACTAGCTCAGTTTCTCATGGAAAATAACAAAAGCAACTTTGTAATTTTTTTTTAAAAATCACATATACACTAAATCAACTAAGCAATGTCTGAAAGGAACAAAAGAAAACATCTAGTAGAGGTGTAAATCTAACCAAACAATGCTGGTGTCCAAACAGTGCTCAATAAAAATGAAATGAACTTTTAGACAAACAGAAGTTATAAGAGATATGAATAATGTCATTAACTCTTTAAGATGACCTGTTTGTTTACTGCATTTTCACTGAAATGTGTTGCATAGTTATTAGAAATTTTAGTAAAGAGAACAGTTCATAAAATTTCCATGGTTTTCAACCTTTTGTTCTGAAGTATCTCTAATGGAAAATGAGAACACATACATACTTTATACCACTGTTACCTCCTTCCTGGAGAGGGAAGGAGGAATGTCAGGTCTTTTGCCTTCATATCAAGATAGCAAGCTAAAATTTTGAATGAGATGTAAACTTTACCCTGAAATTCACTCAAACTTTATGTTCCAATAAAAATAGCTATTATTATGTAACCCAAATATACCTTCTGTACCCAATATCTCACTTGAACAATCCCATGAAATAGAAACTATTACTATTATCATACAGATGAATCTACTAAGACTTAGAATTCAATGAAGTTAACATAAGGATGAGTCAGAAATTTAATAAGCCTCTCTAACATATCATGCATTTTTCTCACTCCAAGCTGGGGGCTGAGCCCAAGAGTCTTATGATAGGCACACAATCTACCACTGAGCCATACTACCAGCTCTCACACCATGCATTCTTAATTCATACTCTCTAACTCCTAAAACATGTTCATATATACAGGCATATCTGCATATATAAATGTGCATAATATACATTTAGTATATTTCTTCTTTTTATGACTGTTTGAAAGGGTTGACTCTTTGGCTTACTCTTTTAAGTACAGATACCCAATTTAAGACACATTCAATAATTTTTTATTTACAAAGTTGAGGTTTGTAACCACTCCATTCAATGGCAAAAGCACTTTGAGGGGTTTTTTTGTTCACTGTTTTGACAAATTCTTTACTGTGGCTAAGGTACTCATTTGGAAGAAACAGACCAAAGTGAAACTTCTTTCACTGGCTTTTCAAACAAAACAAAGGAACCTACTTTATGATCAAAATCTTGCTAGAGCAGAAGTTCGGCAAACAACCATTTGTGGGCTACATATCACCCACTGTTTTTATTAATAAAGTTTTACTGAAAAATAGCCACACCCATTCACTTACATGCTGTCCACAGCAGAGTTAATATATAGTTTAAACAAAAATCTGTACATCTCACAAAGCATAAAGTATTTACTATTAGGACCTAGAGGCTTTAGTATTTTAAACAACTGAAATCAGTAGCAAACTCCTTTTCAAAAACAAACAAACAAACAAACAAAACACAAAGCAAAAAACAAAAAGACCCCACAATTATACAAAAAACATGATTTCCCTACCCATATTCAAATTCATAAACACATAAGCTTTTTTTTTTTTTTTGGTTACTGGGGATTGAACCCAGGGACACTCCACCACTGAGCCACATCCTCAGCCCCATTTTGTGTTTTATTTAGAGACAGGGTCTCACTGAGTTACTTAGGGCCTCGCTAAGTTGCTGAGGCTGGCTTTGGACTTCCGATCCTCCTCCCTCAGCCTCCCAAGTGCTGGGATTACAGGTGTGCGCCACCGCACCCGGCAACACATAAGCTTTTAATCACATTTAAACCACATTAGTGACGCTAAAATTTAGTGACTCTGGATCACTCACATCCCATTTAACTTAATATACATACATATATATTATCTTTAATATTTTAAAATTTAAAAGGTAAACCATAGTTTTCTTTGTCAAAAGGAAAGTAAGCAGACTATAATTTGCAGTCTGCATATCTTGTAGATATTGGTTATATAAGTTTTCTTAAAGAAAAGCTAATATACTAGAATTAAAATTAATGATGAGCCGGGCGTGGTGGCGCACGCCTGTAATCCAAGCGACTTGGGAGGGTGAGTCAGGAGGATCGAGAGTTCAAAGCCAGCCTCAGCAACTTAGCAAGGTCCTAAGCAACTCAGTGAGACCCTATCTCTAAATAAAATACAAAATAGGGCTGGGGATGTGGCTCAGTGGCCTAGTGTCCCTGAGTTCAATCCCTGGTTCCAAAAAAATAAAAAATAAAAAAATTAAAAATTAATGATGAAAAAAGTCAGGTTTGTTTCAGAAACAGATTAGTTTCAAACTTAGGACTTGTGAAAAATTTCTGGCTGGTAGTTAATTCAGATATATGGATGTGATAACTAAAGAGAAAACCAATTAACACTGCTTTCAAAATAGGAAAATCAGACATGAAATAAAAGATTGACCCAGAAGATACACACACAAATGAACACATAAAAATCAAGAGTTTCAAAAAAATAAAAATTTAAATGGTAAATAAGATTCAACAAGACATCGTCTGTCCCAAGAAGCCTTCTTTAATCTTTTAGTTAGCAACCTACATTTTTCCTACTCCAGCACTTAACCACGTAACCATAAATGCTTATTTACTTGCATATGTACAACTTCCCCTGATTTCATAAGCTCAATAAATAATAAATGTGTAGAAATCACATCTTTTAGTTATCATTGCATCCCTAATACCTAATATAATGATAAGCATACAGTAGGCACTCAATAAATATTCACAAAATACAGAAGTTCAAAACAATCTATACATTCAGAATTACTACTTAAAATATATAAAATCTATAAGTTTTATTACAATACTTTTATTTCATATTTTAATTACAATTTAGAATTCTGGTTTACACACTTCATTTCAGGGATGGTATGTTGAGTACATCATATTATTTAAGAGGTTCTTGCAAAAGAAAAAAAAGTTTGAAAAAAAAATCACTGATTTAGAAGACCAGCACAATATATAGCAACTAAGCTAGACAGACAGTGTAAGGCTTTTCTTTTGTCATACTAGTACCACTACAATGTGCTGTGTGAAAATTCAAATAACCCAATTACTTGCCAGTAAACTTATTTCTGAATGTCCATTCCTGACAGCAGGTACCAAAGGTATTTTTCTTATGATGCCATTTGGAGCACTGAAAATGATTTTTAAATCGAAAGCTTTCCAAAGGACATGACATAGGGGAGGAACAAGCACATCCATACAACCTAAAATGAACAGGAAACACAATATGCTGTTTTCCTGTTCCTACTCCTGCTCCAGAGTTAGGTCAAGAAGGAAACTGTGGAAATTTTCCCTAATTCTTAATCATGGAGCAGAAAGAGGAATGTATATGGTTGTCAAACATTAATGTATATGGTTATCAAAGGGTGTGTTAAAAAAATGTTTCTGATAAGTAACTTGGGTTTCTCTAAAGAGGAAAATGAATCATTCCTGATAGCTAATTATCCACAGGTATTTATTTATGTTAGAATAGGATGAAGTCAAAGTTTTCTCTAATGTAAGGGTAAAGATAACTAACTGCACTAAGGACATCCAGAGGAGATGCTTAAGAGATCCCAGGCAGGCATGGTGGCACACATGTGCAATCCTAACAACTCAGGAGGCTGGGCAGGAGGATTATAACTTTGAGGCCAGTGTCAGCAACTTAGTAAGACCCTTTCTCAAAATATAAAAAGGAGTAGGAATACAGCTCAGTGGCAAAGTACCCCTGGAGTCAATTCCCAGTACCAGAGAGAAAGAAAGGGGTGGGGGGCAGGGAGAGGGGAGAGAGGTGTAGATAGATATTGAGACTGACTGATTCGGGCCAGTATCATTCTGCTTTAAAGTATTTAATAACAAGAACCCAGTTTCCTTATAACCCAATAAATCAAGTCAAAAGAAGATTTTCACCCAAATGGTGATGTGTGATAATGAAATCACTGACTGTGTAATGTTTAACAACATACATATATTACAAAATTTAAACAATACATCAATCCTAGCAAATTGTCATGGTTGGTATTTTAATTACTTTGTAGATACCTGTTCATGTGGTAAAGAGAAACACTTGTTCAAAAATCACACTGGTAGGAAGCAGCACAAAAAAGGATTAAAACTTTTGATTTCTAATCCAGGTCCCATAACATAATACGATACTATCTGCCGTCTAGAATATAAACCTCTAGATTGACAGGTATAACATAAAAACAAATCCCCTTCTAAACACACTACTGTATCTGCTAATACAGAGAAACATCAGACCCAGCAGGGACATTGGGAGTAGATATGGATTTGTATTCAATTGTGCTACTCACTGGTTTATGATCTTTGATGTTGAGATTCATTTTCCAGTCTAAAAATGAGCAAAATACCAACACTACAGGGTTGTAAAAAGTTAAATGAATAATATATACAAAGTGCTCACATGTATCATGTACAGAAGAGGTTCCAATTCTGGGCAATTGTTAGCAAGCAATAAATGTTAGGTTAATTTTCCCTTCACCTTCAACTAACAACTAGTATCTAGTATGGTTCCATCAAAAAGGGCACTGGGGAATACTTGTTCTATTCCATGGAATAAAATGATGATGATGCCAGAAGTTTAATTTTTACCCCCACACCCCAAAAGAGCCTTTAGAAATAGAACCCCGTATCTTTCTTCCTCATTAGAGATTGAGGTTTCTGAGCTGGGCAGATAAGTTACTTATTCAAGTCCTTCCTGTAGTTATGAAAGACAATATGTTCAGTTTCCTCCCCTGACCCTCCCCTCTCATTTTCTTGTGGTAAAAGACACAGCTAAGGAAAAACAGTATTCTTTAAAGGGGGAGTAGATAAATAAACAATGAAGGCCAAGAGACTGAGTAATCATTTATGAATAGGGTCCACCTGAAAAGAAATGGTTTGCCAACATAGTAGGAAGAAGGAGTTCAGAGGAAAGAAAAAAAATCTAATTAATTTGAATCCTAGGCAAAAGTTATATGGAAAAGGAGAGATTCATCCCATGAAGCTGAGTATCCTCATTATAGCAGCTTGCTGCAGATTCAGACCCTGATATGCTGCAAGAAAGCTGTGTTCAGGGCAATAACTTGTTTCTCTAAAAAAGAAATAACTATCATTTCTTTAATTATAATGAGAAATTAGTTTTCTCTAGGAATCTTAGACATACTAAAAAAGGAAAACATTCAGAGAGTTAAGCAGTTGAGAAAAATACCTGAGAGCTTCACTAAAAGAATAAAAAAGAAAATAAATTATCCATAAGGGTTTTTTCTTACAGAGAACAGAAGGACCATCTCCTTTATCCCCTTATTATTTACCTTATCACTAGGCAAGAAGAATCTGAAAGTACAAAGAAAATGTTAAGGAAAAGAAACTAAAGATTAAAGGTTCATCTGAGGTTTTCAGTCACTCTATAGGCTAGAAACAAATGCTTCTCCCTTAGGTCATGTCTCATCTAAGTAACAACTCAAAAATACCAAATGGCGTAACAAAGATATACCTACCAACTGTCAGGGATGACTCAAATCCATCTTTAATGAAACAGCTGAGATTCTACTTCTTCATATAACTGTACTGCTACAAGTGTAAAGGGTACTATTTCTTACACTGGGAAGAAGGGCAGGAAAGAACAATAGGCAAATTAATGAATTACATATGGTTCCAATTTCAAATTAGTCATTTGTTTCAAATGAAACATTCTACTTTGAGGCCATTAGTACCTAATAACAAAAGAACCATAAGCTTAAATATTCATAAAAAGAAGAAGGGCCAACTCTTTTTCATATGAGAACCACTTATAACTAACAAAAAAATGTATTATTAAACAAATTATGTTCTTCATATAAAATGTAAGAATTCTAATTCATTAGTATGCTATTGTTCTGCCCAACTACAAACAAGTTATTTATAAATGCCTAATGAAGTCAATCAAGTAAAACCAAAGCTCAAAGTACAGATAAACTACTTCATTTAAAACAAACTACTGGATAACTTTCCAAAGTTTTATATTTTATGCCAATCTAAATATGTAATATATTAATGTTAAAAAGAACATTATCAATCTGTTAGTAGGAATGGGAAGAGAGAAAAATAAAGGAACTATTGGACATACCCTATGTAATATTTCTAAAACCTTTAATGCAGTATGAAGAAAACTGTTGAAAATTCTTCTTTCAGAAGGGGGAATGCCGATCTTGTAGAGTTTCAAAAGATGTACCACAACTTCCTTAAAAAGTTCTACTATCTTGAAGAATAGTGGAGGTTCAAGTATTGACCACCAGTTTTCTGTTATTAAAGGGTGAACATGCAAATAAAATGAATAAAAAAAAAATCACAATTTTCAAAACCACACTGACTTTCTTCTAAAGCAGTGATTCTTTAACCCTTTGAAAATCCCAAGAAGGTGCACATAGCAATATTTTATATAACATACCTATGGTTTACAGACACCCCCAACCCAAACACCACCAAGTTAAAATATACTGTCCATGAAAGCTCTCAAAAGCAAAAATAAAGTATGAAAAGCCTATAAAATTTACACTATTGGTTTCCTACATTATGTTTTAAAATCCACTACTAAATCTCTACCTAATATTAAAACCAGTTATTACAGTGTTTTTGTTATCAGAATATTGAGGTTTAAAACTAAATACACTTAAAAATGATTTTGCTCTAATATTTATGATCTTTCCACATTTTCTCTCTCAGCTTACTATAAAGCTGAAATATTTATAGCACCATCTTTACAACACAAGAAACTCCTGAAAATCAAATATGGAAACTTAACACTGCAAAGTTGTAACATGTTTTCCACATTCACAATTTGTAGTTGCTAACTACAAATATTACAATCTCATGAATCGGGTAGGAAGAAAAAAAACCTGGAATAGGGAAGCAATAGTCTTATGAGTCCCTGCTTCACTCTCTATTACTAGCTAATTTCCCCAAATTTCAGTATTCTGCACTTTGCAAGCTGCTTCCTCTGCTCACCTCGTCTTAAAAGTTCATGTACTGATTTTATTACTCTTACATATTTCAGTTCCATACATTTAGCAAATACTATCAGAAAGGAAAGCAGTGGATAAATATATCAAGCAAACTATAAACATCAGGAGTTAGAGATGAAACCCATACAATTTAGAAGGAGTAAGGTGAGAAAAACTTAGGCCAAAAAAACAGTAAATAGAGACAGAACTGCTAGATCAGATGAGGAATAAAATCTTGTCCACAAGCAGAACAAAATCAAACATTAGGAAATTAGCAAGCAAAAGAAAACATGAGGCAAAGGGTTGATATCAAGGTTCAGGGATGATATAAAACCCATTTATTCAGTTTTAATTGTCCTTCCTCGTTTACTTCTTTAATAGCAAGATCACTCTCAAGGCAATGAGGGAGAGAAATAAAGATAACGATTTTTCTTTCTCAATACTGACTCTGCTGTTATGTTTGATTAAAATTCTGTATCTAAGAAGTGTTGCTTTCAGCAACTCCAACAATTAGAAGCAAATGACTAGAAAAAAAAAAAGGCAACAAAAGGAAAAATACCTTTATTTTTCCCTGTAGAACAATGTCAAAGAAGAAAGGCAGTAAAATGTCAAACAGCAAAAAGAGCTTATCAACATTTTCATTTCAGAAGAAAAAATACTGAAATTCTTACCGAGTACTTTCAGTGGTGCCTTTTCTAGGTTCACAAGAGCTGTACCAAAGGGAATTGCTATTGTTGTGAAATTGTTGGAATCACTCATCAGGGGACATTCTGGTAGAGTAAGATAAAACCTCAATGCTTCAACATCAGGTAATGAGCTAGTCAGTTTAGGTATAAGATTCTTTTCCAAACTAGCTGCCACCTATATATTGACAAAAAGTAAAACCTACTTCATTTAAAGTGAATTCACTTAAAAAAAAAGAATATGATATTATACCAAACATGAAATGGCGAAGAAATAAAAAAAGACAATATCATACAATAAATGTACTATGGAGCACAATGAATATTAATGCCTAAGCATTGCTAAGAGAACTTTAAAACCCTTGTGTGAAAGTCAAATAAATATTCTACCACTATAATCATAAACTGACTTAACCAAAACTGTGATTATTAATACAGAATCTATTAAAAACATCTGGAAAGATACACACATCTGACAGCTAAATTACAAATGCTCTAAAATAAAGCCTTATTTTATGTAACAGAATTACATAAAGGACATCATAATGAGTCTATGAAACAGGGAAATTAATTAGGTTACAAACACATAAAATAACATGGAATCAAAAAACTCAGCTAAATATAATAAATATAAAATACTTTAAAAACAAACCTGTTGAGCTATCTGAGGATGATCGGGTTGTATAAGTTTGTGGAATAAAAGCCTAGCAGCATTCATATCAACCCCTGGAAATCTGGTACCTGTTCTATAGTGATCATCATTGCTGAAAAAGAAAAAAATTACAATTAAAAAAAAAAAACCAAAAACTTTTTAACATTATTTCACCTTAATATATATATATATATATATATTTTTTTTTTTTTTTTTTTTTTTTGAACCAGGGATTGAACTCTGGGACACTCGGCCACTGAGCCACATCCCCAGTCCTATTTTGTATTTTATTTAGAGACAGGGTCTCACTGAGTTACTTAGGGCCTCACTAAATTGCTGAGGCTGGCTTTGAACTCGTGATCCTCCTGACTCAGCCTCCCAAGTCGCTTGGATTACAGGCGTGCGCCACCACGCCCGGCCTTAATATATATTTAATACAATAAATTAAGAAAGTTTCAGCAAACCAAGGAATTGCCACTTACCTAACAGCTAAAAAACTTCCATTCAGGCAACCAGATGAAGAAAATGTTCCATCTATCTCACTAAAAAGAAATTTTTTTTAAAAGTCAGAAAAAAATGACTTTCTTGTCATTTTTTAACAGAAACGAAAATAGTCAATCTTATATTTAATGGTACACAATACTCCTCTAAACAACATCCAATTAAAATGAATCAGAATTATGTAGCTTACTGAAGATTATGTAATATTTGAAAAGGTGTTAACTGTATGCCCTAATTTTCTCAAGTATGCTTTTCATCTTCTGACTTACCAAACAAATACAATATTCCTGCATTATTTTTACTTATTTACTTTTGCAGAACTGGGGATTGAACCCAGACCCTCACATGTGCTAAGCAAGCATACACTCCCCAGAGGTACATTTCCTCCTCCTTTTATTTTGAGACAGGATTCTCCCTGAATTAACCAGCTGGCCTCAAGTTTACAATCCTCCTGCCTTATCAGAGTAGCTAGAATTGTGGGTTTATGACACTGTGCCTGGCCAATTTCTTATATTTTTTTTGTAAGCATGCACATTTAATTTGTAAGATTCTACATGGTTTTGATAATCTTGGACACTGGATAACCCTGGATATTTGGTAACCTTGAGTGCTATTTTCAAGGCCTACACTGGGATTTTCAGAATAATTTTAGAAATCTAAAATAACAACAGCTTAAAGAGTCATAAATCATTTAACAAAAGGGCACGTTCTGAGAAATGGGTCACTCAACAATTTCATCATAGCCTATGACACACCTAGGCTATGGAGTATATATCCATAGTTTATTACTCCTAAGGCTATGATTGACAAAACCACACAAGATTAAATAAAGCACAAGAAAAAGTGATGTACTCTACAGAGATTCAGCAAACATAAGATGTATGAAACTGCTGACAATGTAGTGTAACATATTGTTGTACTACAAACTATTTTTTATGAGTACACTCTAAAATAACAATATAAGGCACAACATAAACACACACAGTAGTAACATAGTCATTTATTATCAAATTATTACCCACTATACATAAATGCATGTGCTCCACTTGTATAAGCACAATATTCAAGAAAAAAGGAATATTCAAGTCTTTCAGAGAGTACAAAAATTAAGAGTGATTATTATGATGTCAAAGGGGACATATTTCAAACCAAATCCTAAAATAGCTACTTTCACAGTTTACCATTTAACATACCTTTATATGTTAGAACTGAAACTTGTACAAAGTTAAATGAGATCTTTAAAAATGCTAATTATGAAAATTATAGATATTTCAATTTTTACATATATAAACCATGCAGTGAGTGAAATTCAATGAAATTAATACTGAAATGAAAATTCCCAATAAAGGTTACACTACCACAGGGTTGAGATGTTGAGTTTGTCTTTGTGTTGGGTTAGGTAAATGCTTTCCTTACTTAGCTATCTCCACAGGAAACCTTCCAGGGGGGTAGCTTAGCCATTTTTGAATTAGAGCTTCATTCACTGTCCAGATCTGCTTTGAAGGATCCGGACATCTGAAGTCATCTGGTGGCCCACAAGTCTAAATTATAAAATTAAGGATGTAAGTCAAGAGAAGAAACATTATCTATAATTCAAAACTAAGAACCTCCTAGTATGTATTTGTTTTTCTTAACAGAAGTTAATCCAGTAAATACATGAAATAACTCAGCATACAGATCAGAAAAATAAATTTTGTAGACGTGAGGGATAAAAATTAAAGCCACTACTCTGTAACATGTAAACAACATAATGAGTTTTAAAGTTACAAAATTATTGAGCTACAGTCATAAAAAAGAATGAAATTATGGCATTTGCTGGTAAATGGATGGAACTGGAGACTATCATGCCAAGTGAAATAAGCCAATCTCCCAAAACCAAAGCCCGAATGTTCTCTCTGATATGCAAAAAATGCTAACACACAACAAGTGGGGGAGGAGAGAATAGAAGCTCATTGGATCAGACAAGAGGGAAAGGAAAAGGGATAGGAGTAGGAAAGACAGCAGAATAAACTGAACATTTCCTATGTTCCTCTGTATGAGTACACAACCAGTGTTAATTCCACAAGATGTACAATCACAAGAATGGGAGATTATACTTCATGTATGTATAATATGTCAAAATATATTTTATTGTCATGTATAACTAAAAAGAAGAAATAAAAAATTTAAAACAAATTATTGAGCTAAATAATTTACAGGACTCTATTATTACCTGGGGACTAGAATAATGTGAAAAGCTTTGATCTCCACCTGAGAAAATTCTTTTTACACAGAAATATTCTTCAGAATCTGCAATAAAAATAAAATGCAAAAAATTAGAATAGAAGACATATCATATTTTTCCAGAGCATCACATTGCTATCAGATTTCTCTTAATCGTTTAATTTAATTTGACCTCCCACTCATGGAATATTCTGATTGCTCTGAGGATAAGAGAGACCAAAGGATAAACGTTAAATGATTCCACAAGCATAAGCAGCATTTAATAAGTTGACAGTTCATTCTTCTGGCATACATGCAAGAATCAGTCTACCTCATTTACATTTCAGTTTAAACTAAAGATATAAAAACAGAATGAAAGCTGCAAGACAGCTTAAAATAAAATAAAGAATATTCATTCTTTAAAAATACGGTAAAAATTAAAACTTGAGTGAATACTTTATAATCCAAAATTAGTTCCTCTTTCAATGTATCTGCTTAACAGATGACACACATAGCTCCCTATTATAAATTAAAGCTAGGTATTTCCAAATATAATCCATGATCCCCATCTCTGAAGTTTTCTGTTTATTCACCTTATATTATTAGTGACCATAGCCGCTACAGAGAATTACAAATTCTCTTCAAGGAAAAGGACTACATTTTAATTTTCTTGATTATTCCCTACTAAAGTGTTTCATTTGTAAAAGAATTAAGTAAATATTTGGCAATATGAATAAACAATAAAAATAAATTTCAACTAGCTTAGCATATAGAAATAAGCACTTCAGAGTTCAGAACATTAATATAAATCAAAAATTTCATAAGTTACAAGAATGCCCTACCACCAAAACACATTTTAAGAACAGATTAAGCTGATCATTTAACAAAAAATCACATTCTTCTCACAAGTCTACATGAAATTGTTCATTTCCCCAAAAAATCTGTTAGTAGGTTGTTTATTTGTTCCCAAGTGATTCTGTCCCCTATAAATTTCCTAGACAATGGATAAATAGAGTACATGAACAGGTTTTCAGGAGCTGAGTTAGGCATTAAGTTAATTTCCTTTCAACTGCAACTCCAAGAAGTTTGAGAAATCTACTCATTTATCATATACAACTTCCTGCAGACTGGATTGGTTTCTCCCAATATTTTGCCTGGTCTTCTATATTTCCTATTCACCAGTAGTTAGTTCTAGACAGGCTTCAATCACACCTTAGTTCAGTAAAACTACTACACTGAGGATTTGAGGGTATTCTTCCATCAGTAAACACAATGTCTGGTTGAGTTCCTTTTTTGTGATTCCTGGAAGCACTACTGCTCAATGCTTAGAACATTAATTCATTGTAGGTTTAAAAATGGTAATGTAGGCTCCATTATTTCTTCGTATTGTAGCTAGACAATTAGCTTCCCCCAATCTACTATACAGTGACTCTGTAATAGGAAATGTTGGTACACATTTATTAACTATCTTTTTGTTTTTTAAATTTACATTTCTTTGATACTAAAGAGGGCAATAATTTCTATTTTTTTAACATTAACATTAATTTCCTTTATCTATTAGGTATCTTAATGTTTTCCTCACCAACATGAAAAAACACCTTGGATAGTAACAATACAAACTTTAGGTTGTAATTATTACAAACATTTTTTCCAAATAATTGTTTCCTTAGTTTTGACTCGGAGCTTTTATTTTTTCCACTTAGTCAAATTCTTAGATTATCTAATTCTTTGGGACTTTCATTGTATTTATGCTGAGAAAACCTTTCTCCATCCTCAAAACAGAATTATTTCCTTCTCTCAAGAACTTTACTCTTGCTGGGTACAAAGATGCCTATCTGTAATCCCTGCAGCATGGTTTGGAATAAGGTGTCCCCCAAAAGCTCCTTTAATGTAGGAATGTTCGAAGCTGAAATGATTGGATTTTTGAGAGCTGTAATCTAATCAGTCCATCCTAGTTTTTTTTTTTTTTTTTTTTTGGTACTGGGGATAGAACCCAGGGGCACTCCACCACTGAGCCACATTCCCAGCCCTATTTTGTATTTTATTTAGGGTCAGGGTCTCACTGAGTTGTTTAGGGCCTCCCTAAATTGCTGAGGCTGGCTTTGAACTCGCGATCCTCCTGCCTCAGCCTCCCAAGTGCTGGGATTACAGGCGTGCGCCACTGCGCCCCTGCTTAGTCCATCCAAGTTTGAATAGGACTGAATGGGTGATAACTGTAGGCAGGTAGGGAGGGGCTGAAGGGTTACTAGGGGCATGCCCTGGAAAGGTCCATCTTTCCTGTGGCCTGGCCTTTCCCCCCTTTCTCTCTTCCCCTCCCTCGCTCCCTCCCCCAACCCCCTTCCTGGTCACAATGAGGTGTTTTCCTCCACCCTGCCCTTCAGCCATGATGTCTGCCTCTTCTTCCGCCCACGGTAATGAATTTGGCTATCTATGGACTGAGACCTCTGAAATGGTGAGCTCCAAATAAACATTTCCTCCTCTAAATTGTTGTCAGGTTATTTTGGTCACAGCAATTCAAAACTAATTAATATGCCTAGTGACTTGGATGCTGAGGCAGGATGACTCCAATTTTGAGGCCAACCTCAGCAAGTTGGTGAGTTCCTATCTCAATAAAAAATAAAGGGCTTGGGATGTAGCTCAACAGTAGCTACTGATGTTACAATGGTAGTCCCTGGGTTCAACCCCTAGTATCACAAAACAACGAAAATATATACTCTTGAATATATTTCGATGTAAACTGTGAGATTAGGACCTAAATTGACATTTCTGTCCCTGCTATTTTCATGTGTTGAGTAATTCTTCCTGATTTTCAGAAACTTAGTGATGTCTCGTCTACAACACACAATCTAAACAATTATGGCACTTTACCTCTACCCCCAAACTGTTCTGTAAGTCCCTCTTGACAATTATTCTAAGAACCCATTGAACTGGAGTTTGAACTTGAAATAAATCCTAAATGTATATATAAGGATTGTATATACAAGGATTCACTGAATGTCTACATGTGTACCAATAATTTGATTTAACTCAGTTTTATAGTATATGATGCCACATTAAGGAAGGCTAATTCATTCTCTCCTTACTCTTAATAAAATTTACTATTAGAGAAAACTGTGAGCTTTTGAAATAAGCAAAACAAAAACAAAAAGTTTTTTTTTTTTCTTTGCAGAGCGAGGAATCAAATCCAGGACCTCATGTAATCTTAGCATGTGCTCTACCAGTGAGCAACACCTCAAGCCCAAAAAAAGAGCAGTTTTAAAAAAGGTACAGTGATACATGCTTATAATTCTAATGACAGAAGAGGTTCACAAGTTCAAGGCCAGCCTGGGCAACTGATAGGTACCTTGTCTTAAAAAAATAAAAAGGGTTGAGTATACCTCAATGGTAGAGTACCCCAGGTTCAATCTTCAGTACTGCAGAAATTTTTTAAAAAGAGAAGGAAGGGGGCATTCTGATGGTCTCTGAAACAATCTATTCCCTTGGGACTTATTTAGCACCCCAACAGGCTTTATTTATGTGAGCTTAAGCCATTAATACTTAACCATATGAGAACTTAATCTTTTAAATCTTTTTAAAATACCTTCATTTTATTTATTTTTATGTGGTGCTAGGGACTGAACCCAGAGCCTCACACCTGCTAAGGAAGCATTCTACCACTGGACCACAATCTCAGCCCCTTAAAGTTTTTTAACACTGATTTATTTGAAGATCATCAACAATGAATGCACTACATGTTAACATAGAAAACATCTTAAATACAGAAACTATTTTGACCTCACGAACACTGACATAGAACCACTACTCCTAAGCCAAGTGTCACTTTTTTCTAGAATGTAAAACTAAAGACAAAATTTGTATTTGGATCTTATTTGCCTTCATTTATATGTGATTCTGAAAGAAGATTCAAAAAAGGCTTAAAAATCTTAGCAAAGTTCACTTAATTTTAAAAAGGCTGTTTTTTTGTTTACCAATACATGCCTGTAACAGAAAATGTTGCTGTAACTTTGTGTAATCTTCTAGGCAGCACATATTCTTACTAGAATAATTTCCTATGTGTTATGTTGTCTTTATAGTCTTTCATTATTTAAGGAGGAAAATAACAAAGGTTTCTCACTTATGAGAGTACTAAAGTTATTTTCAACCATATTACCATGTCTATTTTTTGAATCATTTTTCACTTTAGTAAAACAAGTAACTGAGTACTATTTTTTAAGCACACGTGATTATTTTTTCCTTTAAAATCCATACATCAGTTATTAACTATTTTGTATGTGTCTGTGTGTGTGGCAAAGCCATCTAATTTTTGTCGTTTCAAGAAAGAAAGGGAATATGAAATAAGACAGGAACAAAAGAAAAACAGGAATTTTTATAAAGGTAAAAAGTCATTTCACCCATTTCAGAGATCTGGCCATCTACCTTAAAGTTTTAACTGGAATTTGATTCCTAATTCTAAAACTCTTTTTTTCTTTAAAGTTTTAATCTATTTTTAATGGGTGCATTATAATTACACATAGTAGTGGGATTCATTACACCATATTCATACATGACATGACATCATTTGATCAATCTCATCTCCCAGTTTCTTCCTTATCTCTCTTGTGAAGCAAATGAACTGTGACTGTATGTGTCTGAATGAAATGTACAAATCTCCTTCACATTGATTTTTGCCTTCCTGTGATGGGCTGAATTATGGCCCCACAAATAGTTCACATCTGAAGCCCTAACCCACAATACCTCAGAATGTGACCATATCTGACATTAATATCTTTAAGGAGATGACAAGTTAAAATGTGGTCATTATGCTCCCCTAGCCCAATATGACTGGTATTTTTCTAAGAAGAGACACCAGGGATATACAGAGAGGGAGGAAAGAAAGGAGGAGAAGGGTGGGGAACTATCACTCTTTAAAGGAGAACACAGTGAGAAAGTAAGCACCTGAAATCAAGGAAGTTAGAAGAAATCAAACCTTCTGGCACCTTGATCTTAGTTGTTCCACCTCCAGAACTGTGAGAAAATAAATGTCTTTAAGTCACTGAGTCTACGGTATTTTGTTTTAGCAAATACACTCCCAAAAATAGAATCTTATATACAGGACAAAAAATGTCCAAGATGCTTTACAAGCCACAGAAACAACCAAATTTTCCTGTCTATTGTATTATTCTTATTATGAACCTTCATCAGATTATACTAATTGATAATTATCAGTATAAATTAATGGTCTCATTATTTTACCCAGAATGGCCTTGAGCACAGGAGCTCAAATGATCACTGTGCCTTAACCTCTCAAGTAGCTATACCTACAGGTGTGTACAAACATAGCTAGGTAGGCTACAGTAATTTTAATCCTCTGTAATCTATTAATACAGTTTTTGTTCACTCTCATGCTTGCCTGAAGTTCCTATATAAGCTTACAGATCACAATTTATTTTTTCAAAGAAGGACCTAACCCAGAGCCCTGTGAAAAGAATTATATTAGGTAACTGACACAACTTATATATTAAAAAAATAGACATTTACGTACAGGCTTCTGAGGAAATATTGAAAGGTAAAAAATGCAAACACTTATGTAAACATAAGTCCTTCCCAAACTGCCCTCAGCTTTAAAAAAAACTACAAAATGTTCCCGCTCCTTATTTTGTCTATCCTGCAAAGATGGGTGGCTATCCACCCTTCCCCTAGCGGTCAGGCTGACCCAAAACTTAAAATGCTTCATATGTGATTTTCCATGTTAACCAATCAAAAAGAGCATTGTAAACCCCCCCTTAACCTGTTTTGTATTTTATTATAAAAACCCTGCTAAATTTGAGCTCGGGGCCTCTTAGCATCACCGGTTACCGAGTGCGCGGAGGACCAAGCTCGAGCTTGCTAATAAATGACTCTTTGTTGCTTGCATTGACCATGGTCTCTGGTGGTCTTCTTGGGGGTCCCGAGCCACAGGGCACAACAATATCTCTTAGATAAATTTCATAACATACCAGTGGACTACACTGGGACTCTTTTTGTCAGTGAGAAGCAGAACAGTTCATGAAACTGCTAACCCACCCAAGATACAGCAGAGCAATAATTCACTACAGGAATGGATAAATGATGAATAAAAATTTATTATGATTATCTAAAATAATATTAAGTTTTAATGACATTCCTTTCTGAATATATACAAAAGTACTTCCTCCTTTGTAAAGTTATCTAGTACACAATAATTTTGTAAATTCCCCTTTAGAAAATTAACATTAAACACTAAAAACTTCATTCTCATTGATCTCCAGAAGCCAATGAGTACTCTTGCTAAGGTTCCTTTTTTTTCCAAAAGTAATGAAGTTATTTGTAAACTTCAGAAAGAATCACTCCCCTTACTAGGGCAAAATTAATGACCAGAGACTTATCAGAAGAGTCATAATTAAGAATGATGGCTACTAAACCAAGAATGACAAGTCATTTTAAGAAACAAAAGTTGGGCTGGGGATATAGCTTAGTTGGTAAAGCAAACACAAGGCCCTGGGTTCAATCCCCAGCACAGGGAAAAAAAAAGAAAAAAGAAAAAGAAACAAAAGTTGTCTGTTACTTGTGGAGGTGATGCCTATAATGCTATTGTGGGTTGAACTGTGTCTTCTCAAAATTCCTGTGTTGAAAACCTAATCACCAGTACCTCAGAAAGTGGGAAATAAAGACACTATAGATGCAGTTAAGGTGAGGTCATAATGGAGTAGGGTGGGCCCATATGTCCTAATCTAACAACTACAGTCCTTATAAAAGGGAAACCTGCAAGCAGACATACACACAGAGAGAATGCCATGTTAAGAAGAAAGCAGAGATCTCTGTATCAAGGAACACCAAAGTCTTCTGGCAAACCACCAGAGCTAGAAGAAATATATGACAGATTCTCCCTCATAGACTTCAGAAGGAAGCAATTCTCATTTCAGACTTCTGGCCTCCAGAACTGTGATACAATTAATTTATGTTGTTCATGCCACCCAGTTTGTAGTAGTTTGTTATAGAAGTCCTTGTAAACTAACACAGTTGTTTAAACTTTCACATTCTAAAGAAAGATAAGTTCCTTGTCCACCTCCAAGAAGATATCTCTAAACCACTGGAATATCCTGTTTTGCCCATGAACTTGGTCACACCAGGGAGTTCTTGCTAACCATGAAATTCATGGATCTTTACAGGGGGTTAAACAGTAAATTAAATTCACATTTAAACAATATGTTAAATAAAATAAAATTTTAAATAAAAAATTTTTGACAATGATTATCAGTAAGTTTTATTATAGCAAAATACACAACAAAGTGCACAATTCAGTAGCATTAAGTAAATTCACAACAGTGCAATCGTCACTAATCAATTCCAGACTTTCTCATCCTCCCAAACAGAAAATCCATTAAACTAACAACTCCTCATTCCCTCCTCCCTCCAGCACCAGTAATCATGAATTTAAATGCTCTAACTACTTCATGTAAGTGAATCATATAATATTGTCCTTTCCCCTATGTCTTCTTTCACTTAACATAATACTCTCAGGGGTCATCCATGTTGCAGTATATATGCAAATTTCATTCATTCCTTTTTATGATTTAATAACATTCCATCATATGTATATAATATCTTTTGTTTGTTTGTTTTGGTACTGGGGATTGAACCCAGGGGCACTCCACCACTGAGCCATATCCCCAGCCCTATTTTGTATTTTTTATTTAGAGACAGGGTCTCACTGAGTTGCCTTAGGGCCTCGCTAAGTTGCTGAGGCTGGCTTTGAACTTGCGATCCTCATGCCTCAGCCTCCCAAGTGCTGGGATTACAGGCATGCGCCACCGCGCCTGGTTCAACAATTTTTTGATGAAGCTAAATTACAGATATAATTACCGATTACAGAATGCCATCTCCTTTTTCATGTTAATGCAAATAATCTAAGGTCTGCAGTTTCAAAGGTGACAAAATAAATCCCTAAGTGAGTAAACTTTATGAACAAAACATGATTCCTTATAGTATTTATAATGCTTAAAATTATAAAATCTTTTTACTATGTTCCTAACAATGCCTTCTGTAAAAGAAATTGATTCACGATAAAACACCAACGTACTTGCTACGGATACAAGAAAAAAATACTACTAAAAAAGAAAAACGCACGTTTTGAAACTAAGAAAGAAAATGAAGCCATATTATAAATACAAAGACAAAAACAAACCTCAACAAGAACATTTGGTAGGATCCTATGATGATCTTTGCTAAATAAGAGCATGACAAACAGCCTTTAAATCTCTTAAATTAAAAAAGAAACGTCAAAATTATTCACAGTAAAACGTTATGGGTTTGGGGATATGGCTCAGTTACTAGAACACTTGCTAAGCAGATGTGAGGTCCTGGATTCGAACGCCAACACAATTCCTACACCTCCCAAAAAAAGTTTTGGACCACCAGGTGTGGTGGCGCACACTTGTAATCCCAGTTACTTGGGAGACGGAGGCAGGAGGATCCCAAGTTCATAACCAGCCTCAGCAGTTTAGTGAGGTCCCAAACAACTCAGTAAGACCCTGTCTCTAAATAAAGTATAATAAAGGGCTGGGGGAATAGCTAAAGCAATTCTTAGCAAGAAGAGCGAAGCAGGGGGTATCACAATACCAGACCTTCAACTATACTACAAAGCAACAGTAACAAAAATGGCATAGTATTGGCACCAAAATAGGCAGATAGATCAATGGTACAGAATAGAGGACACAAAGACAAACCCACATAAATACACTTTTCTCATACTAGACAAAGGTGCCAAAGACATACAATGGAGAAAAGATAGCCTCTTCAACAAATGGTGCTGACAGAACTGGAAATCCATATGCAGCAAAATGACACTAAACCCCTACCTCTCACCCTGCACAAAACTCAATTCAAAATGGACCAAGGACCTAGGAATTAGACCAGAGACCCTGCACCTAATAGAAGAAAAAGTAGGTCCAAATCTTCATCACGTTGGCCGAGGACCAGATTTCCTTAACATGACTCCCAAAGCACAAGACATAAAAGCAGGAATCAATAATTGGGATAGACTCAAACTGAAAAGCCTTTTCTCAGCAAAGGAAACAATCAGCAATGTGAAGAGAGAGCCTACAGAGTGGGAGAAAATCTTTGCCACACATACGTCAGAGAGAGCACTAATCTCCAGAATATATAAAGAACTCAAAAAACTTCACCCCAAGAATACAAATAACCCAATCAATAAATGGGCTAAGGAAATGAGCAGACATTTCACAGAAGAGGATCTAAAGCAATCAACAGGCATATGAAAAAATGTTCAACATCACTAGTAATAAGAGAAATGCAAATCAAAACTACCCTAAGACACCATCTCACCCCAATCAGAATGTCTATTATCAAGAATACAAGCAACAATAGGTGTTGGCGAGGATGTGGGGAAAAAGGTACACTCATACATTGCTGGTGGGGTTGCAAATTAGTGCAGCCATTCTGGAAAGCAGTATGGAGATTCCTTTGAAAACTCGAAATGGAACCACCATTTGATCCAGCTATCCCACTCCTTGGCCTATACCCAAAGGACTTAAAATCAGCATACTACAGTGATGCAGCCACATCAATGTTTATAGCAGCCCAATTCACTATAGCTAGATTGTGGAACCAACATAGATGCCCTTCAATAGATGAATGGATAAAGAAACTGTGGTATATATATACACAATGAAATATTATTCAGCCATAAAGAATAATAAAATTATGACATTTGCAGGTAAATGGGTGGAGTTGGAGATGATCATGTTAAGTGAAATAAGCCAATCCCATAAAACCAAAGGCTGAATGGTTTCTCTTATAAGTGGTTGATGACACATAGAGGGGGTGGGGGGAGGCATGAGGAAGAACAGAGAAGGGATGGATTGTACAGAGGAAAATGAGGGGTGGGGAGGGGGCGGAGAAGGAAAGATAATAGAATGAGACAAACATCTATATGCTATGTATATGTATAAATATGCAAATTGTATGATTCTACTTTGTGTACAATCAGAAAAATGATAGTTGTACTCCATTAGTGTACAATGAACCAAAATAATTTTTTTTTTTTAAAAAAAGGGCTGGGGATGTGGCTCAGTGGTTAAGCACCTCTGGGTTCAATCCCCAGTACTCCAAAAAAAAAAAAAAGTTATGGACCTTTTCAGAAGAGATCAGGCATGTTCAGGGTGGGATAGCCATAGACAATTATGGACCTTTTCAAATGTCAAATGTCAACCTTCATAGTATGTTCAACACCAAAATACATAAAATCTGTAACACAAACAGATTTTATACTGCTTTATACGAAACCTAGGCTTCTACCAATAGATAAAACACATTAGAACAATAATTCTAAGGGAAAGTTTAGGATGGTAAAGAAAATTTTATAAAAGGGAAGTACATCTTCATTATAACATGTAACCAAATGAATGCAAAAATAGCATCAAATATTTCATAGTACAATGCCAACGGAAAAAAAAAAATAACCAGATCTGCTCAAGTATTGAAAATAAAAATACACATTTGGCTAAGCAAAAAGAATATATAAAAGCAAATTAAAAATTTAGTATCTTGAATAGGAGTAGACTTATATACTTCAAACTTTAAAAAATTAGAATACGATATACAATTTAAAACTCCTATAATACCCCCAAAATAATTAAAAGCAGAACTGCAAATGTTTGTATGCCCATGTTCACAGCAGTATTATTCACAATAGCCCAAATGGTATAAGTAAAGCCCACAAAATGTTGTATATACATAAAATGGAACATGAAGTATTAAAAAAATAAATTCTGACACATGCTATAATATGGATGAACCTTGATAACATTATGCTAAGTGAAGTAAGCCAGTTAGAAAAGACAATACTGTATGATTCCATATGAGGAACTTGGAGTCAAATCTAATTCAAAGAAAGAGAATACAATACTTGTTTTTTGGGGGGGGCGGCGGGGGGCAGGTAACAGAGAGCTCTTGTTTAATGGATATGGAGCTATAGTTCTACAAGATAAAAAGAGTTCTGGAGAACAGTTATACAACAATGTGAATGTTTTATATAATAACTGTACACTGTTGAACTTAAAAATGGTTAAATTAGTAAGTTTTATTATTTTTATTTTACCCCAATTTAAAACAAAAATTCCCTCTCATTGGTATTTAGCCATCACCTAGTTCTCACATTACCCTCCCTCTAAACCACTTTTAATTTATCCAGAATTTCCTTAACCATATATAATATAAACAAATTAAGCAACCATATGCATTGTTCTTAAACTTGCTATTTTAACTTAATATATCTTAGAATTCTTGCAAACAGAAAGCTTCATGATTAAGAGCAACATTTTATTGAAAACTTTAATATGTGTAACAAAAGCTGTAACATATTACTTACCACTATCTAGTGAACATTGCCCATTATAAGGAAACCAATTTCCTTTCACAGTGAAAGGACTTTTCCTGTTGCTTGTTGAACCAGTTCCCAGTTGCCCATTACCACCAAGACCGAAAGAATAAATTCGTCCTGATGAAGGGACAAAAGCAGAAGTATGCTGCCTAAAATGATAGAAAACCTCAAACTTAGTGTTACCTTCCAAACAATTTACATTAATAAAAATATAATATTAACAGGTTAATTTTTCTCTTCAAAAATAAATAAAAATAATTGTTATAAATCTGTACAGAATTATCAACAACCTTAATGTATAAAAATCAATTCAATATCACGCAGGTAGGTTGTATAAGCATGGTTCCGAAAATGTTCAAATTTAAAAAGACCCAGGTCTATAATGAAATCCCTTACAACACATGATTAAGCACAAAAGTAGCATCTAACTAGAATGTCCAAGGAGGTCCTTCCTCCCCTTTCCCTGTTTCTCAGGTTCTCTGGGCACCACTCAAAAGTTTTAGGCAAAGAACTAAGCAAGTAATCTAGTATCCATCACAACAGAAATTATGTCTAAAAGATATCCCTACCTTGAACTTGCAATCCTCCTGCTTCAGTCTCCCGAGTCACTGGGATTACAGGCATGTGCCTCTGCTCACATCTCAAACATGGAACTTTTTAGTGAGCTTAAAATTTAACTAAAAAGTTAAATTCTTAGAAAAACACCAATTCTAAATAACTGACTTAAGAAGAAATAACAAAAGTGACCTCTGAAGCCACTAAATAAAAAAAAAGAATATTTTTAAAAAAGAAAATGCCAAACCCAGCTGGCTTTTTTTTAAAACATGTTGATAGACCTTTATTTTTATTCTAAAAAATGATAGAGTAAGATGCATGAAAAATCTATTTCTCCACCTACATAACAATTACACTGGCAGAGTCTATCTGATATGCCCATTTTAAAATTATGCAGTCTATTCAACTTCTAGGAGATGAGTTAAATGGGAAATGGTAGCTAATTCAAGGAAATTTCAGTTCTTATCCTAGCAGTAGCTATCCACCTGGCATCTCTACCTCAGACAACCATGAACACATTCCAGGAATAGCTTACAGGTGCCAGGGTGGGCAATAAGGACCTTGTCCAGATATTGGGATTGGTATTCTGATCACTGATTATTATTTCTGATTGCCAAGATGCTGAGAGGTAGGTAGCTATTGTTATACCCCTCTCATTCTGGTTGAAGACTGATAAGGCTGGTGCAGTCTTTTACTTTCTTTATTCATTCTCTTCACTCCTTTTATCCTTCCTTCATTTTTCTCCTTTTTCCCACTGGAAGTCAAATATTTAAGGTCTATGACATTCAAAAGCAACCACATATATTGAGGGATATAAGTCATAATTACATATCCAAGGAAAGGTATAAGCATGTAATTTTCTTGCACAACCAAATTATGCAGAGTTTCAAAAAATTCTTCAGCTATCTTTATATCAGCACTCAGACTTAACCACTTTCACATGATGTAATAAATAATGATTACTGAATCATTTAAACCACACAGAGCTAGTAGTAAATTTGTTATAGTTAGGTCTAGCCTTCTCTTTCAATAACACAAATAAACTTTGTTTCACTCATGATCCTCATGGTGCTGATAGGGATATGCTTCTGTGTCTGGTCTACAATCCAGGTCATTAGAAGTTTCCCCAGTAACAAACACAGACCTTTTTTAAATTTCTGTTTATCTTTTTGCCTTTAATAAAGCAGGTCCTTTAACAGCTTCTATTCCTTTATTCTTTTTTTAAACAGACACATAATCATCATATGTATTGACAGGATACAGTGTGATATTTTAACACTTATATACAATGTGCTACTGCACATCAAACATGGTAATCAGCATATCTATCACCTCAACCATTTATCATTTGTGTATTGTAAGTATTCACAAAACATTGTTTCCTGAAATATACAATTAATTATTAACTAGAATCACCTAGAACTTAAACCTGTGTGTTTCTGCCCCCTCATTTACCAACTCTTTCCTATTTCCCTTTACCTCTACCCTTCCTAGTCTCTGATAACCACTATTCTAGTCTTCTATAAGATCAACATTTTTAGTTTCCATATGAGTTGAGTACAAGTATAATTTGTCTTTCTTTCTGTACCTGACTGATTTCACTTATTATTCCATTGCCATTACTTTGTTCCTGTTCTTCAAAATCATAGATATGATGGAAAGGGATATGCCTGCCTGGCACAGAAGAGCCAGCACTGAATTTCCATCTTTGTAGTCCTTACTTATATTTGTTTCCAGGTCAATCATTCAATGTGGCCTCTTACTGGCAACATTTGCAGTGGATTTTGTACACATAGGGGTCATGATGAACAAAATACAAAATTAAATCAAGCACAAGAGAAAGATGATAAAACCAAGAGGTTCAATAAACATGAGATGTAGAGGCTCCTGCTAGAATAATATGACAGTGTTTTTCATTAAACATTTTTATTTAATACGTAAAAGGAGCACACTATCAATAATATAGTACTCATAGTAAACAACTGTAGCTTATGTATTTACTATCAAGTCTTACATACTATATATAATTGTGTTATATTTGTGCAACAGGTTTGTTTACACAAGCATCGCCACAAACATATGAATAATTTAATCTGCTATTATGTCATGATGGTTATAATGGCTACAATGTTACAGGTGATAGCAATTGTTTAGTTCTATTATAATCTTTTGGGACCATTGTGTCATACATGTAGCCTATCATGACTAGAACATTGTTATGTTACATGTGGCTATAGACATTCTCTTCAGGATACTCATTTTAGATCTGAGACATAAACTAGCTGAAAAATGAAAGTCTGGAAAAAATATTTCATGCAAATAATAACTCAGAGAGACCACAGTAAGGCTTAAGGTGTAGCTCAGTTGTACATGCCTGGCATACACAAGGCTCTCAGGGGGATCCCTAGCATCTCAGGGGAGAGGTGAGGGAGGCTATGTTAATATACAAAATATAAACTTTAAAAAAAAGTCATGAGACAGAAAAGGTCATTATGTATGTCTGAGAATGTGTTTTGTTGCTTCAACAGAGCATCTGAGGTTGGGTACTACAAGAAAACTACAGATCATTATTCCTTGCTAACACTGATGCAAAAGTCCTCAACAGCTTGGCACAGTGGTAAATATCTGTAATCCCAGTGAGGTGGGAGCTTGATGCAGGAGAATTTCAAGTTCCAGGACAGCCTCAGCAACTCAGTGAGACCCTGTCTCAAAATAAAATATCAAAAGGACAGGGGATGTAGCTCAGAGGTAAAGCACCCCTGAGTTCAATCTTTAGTACTACAAAAGACAAAACAAAATCTTTGATAAAAACACAATAAAATCTTCAATAAAATACACCACCACATTAAAAGGATTGTACGCCGTGACCAAATGAGATTCATTACTAGAATTCAACAATGGTTCAAAATACCGAAAAACAAGGTGGTATACCTTATTAACAGAATGAAGAAGAAAAGCAACACATTCTAATTCAAACAACTAGAGAAAAAGCACTTGACAAACTTGAACACACTTTTTACAATAAAAAAAAAAAAACTACAAAAAAACTGACAAAGTAGAAAGGAACAGAGAAAAACTACCCTAACACAGGGAAAGCCAAATGAAAACCCAACGGTGGACTGTCAAAAGTGGTGGGTTAGAGGAAAGTTGCATTCCTCATTGCTCTGTGGTTCAGGATTCAAGCAGCAGGAGTACTGCTTATCAGCAAGGAGGGTGAAAACAGGATTTCACTAAAACTCAATACGGGACAGAGTGTCTTAAAGACTAAGAAATCTGGCTACATTAAACAAAGAAGAAAGACCACATTAGCCAGCAGCAGCAGGAGCAGTAGCTATGCTAGCTTCAATACAGATGGAGAGATAACACGGAGAGAAAAGTAACAGATTTAGTATGGAAAAACCTGACATCAGAAAGGCAGTCTGCCCTTAGCTGATTCAGAGGCTGCACTGTGCACTGCTGCTTAAAGAGTACTCAGTGTTTCCCAGCTGGCCATGGAGAGCTGAGACCAGAACCATCCTGGGGCGGCCATAATGGAGCTCCTGCTGTGGAAGCCAGGAGATGTTAGCAAACATGTCTATGCTATCCCAGCAAGTGACTACTGTATGGCCTAGGGTGTACTTAGTGGAACAGAAGCAATACAGGCACAGAGAATATATTACCTAGGAAGATACAAATTGGAAAAGCAAAGGGAAACCCAACTTGCTTCACCTTTGAGTCTGGCATGCACGTGACCAGATTAAACACACCAGGAATCTGAACAGGTGGATGTGAATATACTCAGGGACTAAGCCTGGGAAAGGGTTGAAGGACCAGCCCTTCCACCCCAGGGGTAGAATCCTTGGGAGGCTCCTGATATTCAGACTCCCAGCAGAGATAAGCAACCACCAGGGATATGGTGATCACATCTTTCCAGAGCAGATGCCACCCAACAAAACACCTGAGGCCTGATGAGACATAAGTCCCACCATAGAATTCCCTTCATAGAACTCTGCAGCAGACCAACCCTGGGAGTGCACCATCTGCATGTCTGCATGTCTCTGCAGACAAAACTCCACCTGACAATACTTCCCATCCCATCCAACCTACCTCATACTGGGAAAAGAGAAGCTGAGAAGTATTTGAACCAGCTATGGTCTTAGGCCACTCCAAGTAGTTAGCTTAGTGAGCACGACAAAGAGAGTAAGGGGTTAATAATCCTCAACCCTTGCTCTCACTCTAAGATCTGAAGAAGAAATTGAAATAAAGACAGACAGGCACAGTCAGTGACCATCTATTCTCGTCCACTATTTTGACCACCTCAGTGGACATGATTCCTTAATTTTTCATTAAGAATCATTTTCCTTTTTGTTTTTGATTTTTGTGTGTGTTTTGCTGTTCTGATTGGTTCATGGGCATAGATTACATGTTTATTTCTTTTTTCTCATTTTTAGCATTTTTAAAAGTATTTTTCCTTGCCTTGTCTTTTGAGGGTTAGGGTTGTTTATTAGTATATTTTGGTTTTGTTTTCTATTGTTTCTCTTTTCTTCTGGTAACAGTCAAATTCTATTACTCTTTCACTCTCTCTTCACTTTGTTACTTCTATTTTTTTCTACTTCCTTATAACCAATACATGCTATACGTTTTCTGCATTCCCTCTTATCACTTTTTGAAACTATAAACTCTTTTCTACCTTTTTATCACATTGTTTTCTCTTAATTAACTGTATTCTTACCACTTTTAGCACTAATTAACTTATATAACTCCTGCCCCCCACCATTAATGCTGTTCCTCTGGATGACACAGTTGACACCTGCTGTTTGCTTTCATGCCAGATAGTTAATGGTTACTATTGTTTTTGCTGTTGGCAACTGCTGTCCATACTATTTATTTCTTGTGGCAATTACCATTATAGATATCACGGTAGAAACCAAGTATTGAGTTTAATGTTATAAGTCGTCTGCATTGGGTTATTGCTACTGATTGTTTGCCCCAACTCTGTGATGTGTTGGAACCTACAGGGACATCACAAGTTTACAGGGAGAAACTCTACTGCTAAAATCAACTCAATCAAAAGACAGTGCATCTTGCTCCACACACAAATTAATGACACTCAATCTTCAGCTATACTGAGGTAGGAGGATCATGAGTTCAAAGCCAGCCTCAGCAAAAGCAAGGTGCTAGGCAACTCAGTGAGACCCTGTCTCTAAATAAAATTAAAAAAAAAAAAAGGCCTGGGGATGTGGCTCAGTGGTCAAATACCCCTAAGTTCAATCCCCAGTATCTCCCCCCCCCCCAAAAAAAAAAACAGAAGAGACAAAAAATCCAAACTAACAACCGGGCCCCAATTACAAATGTCTAGAGGTGGGCCCCCAGGTCCCACCTACAGATAGCCATTGCTATAGCAAAAAGAGAAGTAAACAAAGGCTTTGGACACCACACCTAAAAAAGGGGTCTCAATCTAGATCACTCTAAGACAGTTTAGCAAGTAAAGACTGTGCCTTAAAAAAGTTCACACTTAAGAGCAGAAAAGAAATCCTTCCCAAAAGATGCAAAAAACCCAACACAATACAATATGAAAAAACAAGCTAATACCTCCTAAAATTCGTAATTCACCAGCAAATGACCCCCAAAATATTGAAGGAGATGAAATCTCAGATAAGGAATTCAAAGAACCATTATAAAAATCAACAATAAAATTCCAAGGGAACAGAGAAAACAACTGAATTGAAGGAAGTGAGTACAGAATATGAATGAGAAATTCAATGAGGAGACAGAAGTATTGAAAAAGAACCAAACACAAATCTTGGAAACGAAAGACACTAAATCAAATAAAATGTTTAGATGAAAGTCTCTCCAATGGCATAGACCATGCTGAAGACAGAATCTCTGAGCTGGAAGACACAGTGGCCAGCACTGAACATTCAGACAGTATTTTAAAGGAAGAAAGAAAGGAAGAGGGGGAGGGGGGGAGGGAGGAAGAGAAAGGAAAGGAAAGGAAAGGAAAGGAAAGGAAAGGAA
>JAJEJO010000808.1:538316-684424 GCA_020662805.1 Glaucomys volans
GGAGGAAGAGAAAGGAAAGGAAAGGAAAGGAAAGGAAAGGAAAGGAAAGGAAAGGAAAGGAAAGGAAAGGAAAGGGAAGGGAAGGGAAGGGAAGGGAAGAAGGAAGGAAGGAAGGAAGGAACGAACAAACTGTGACTATAAAAGAACTCTGGAAAAACATTAATAGATGAACTTTAAGAATCATTGCAATTTAGAAGGGCTGTGCAATATGGGCTAATGCAATGGACAAACTCTTAAGGGAAATATTAAGAAAGTTTTCCAAACCTTCAGAATGAGATGGACCATCCAAATATAGGGGGCATTCAGAAACCCAGAGACAAGATTTAAAAAGAACCACTCTATAACATATCATAATTAAAACGTCTAATGTACAGAACAAGGATAGAATTTTTAAAGCCTCAAGAGAAAACCGTCAGGTCAAATTTAGAGGCAAGCCACAGATGGTGGTGGCACATGCCTGTAATCCCAGTGGCTTGGGAGGTTGAGACAGGAGAACTGGGAGCTCAAAGTCAGCCTCAGCAATTTAGTGAGGCCCTAAACAATTCAACAAGATCCTGTTTCTAAATTTAAAAAAAAAAAATTAATTAATTAAAATTAAAAAAATTTAGAAGCAAGTCAATCAGAATCACTTCAGATTTTTCAGCACAAACTGGACAAGCCAGAAGGGCTTGGAACAATGTGTTCCAAGTCCTGAAAGAAAATAACTGTCAACCAAGACTGCTATGTACAACATAACAATCCTTCAAAATCAAAGATGAAATAAAAACCTTCCAAGATCAGAAGAAATTAGGAGAATTCATAACTACAAAACCTGCACTGAAGAATTTCAATAAATACTGTGCACAAAGGAAATAAACAAACATCAAAGCTCACAAAAGAACAAATTCCACTGGGCAAATAGCTAAGCAAATGAAAAACAGGACCAAATTAAACATGATAAAGAAATCAAAATGGTGGGAATTAATAAGCATCCCTCTATTATAACCCTGAACGAAAATGATCTTAACTCTCCAAATAAAAGACATAGGCTAGCAAAATAGATTAAAAAACAATACCCAACTATATGTTGTTTGCAAGAAATGCAACTTACAGGAAAAGACAGTCACAGGCTGAAAGTAAAAGGATGAAAATTGATATACCATGCAAATGTCCTCAAACAAATAGGAGTAGCTACTCTCACATCTGATAAAGCAGATTTCACATCAGAATTAATCAGAAGAGACAAACAAGGTCACTTCATATTGGTAAAGGGAACAATCCAACAAGATAAAACAATAATAAATATTTATGCCTCAAACATGGGTATAACTAATTACATAAAAGAGACACTACTCTAATTACATTAAAGAGGCAAATTCCAGTACCATAATACTGGGTGAATTCAACACACTTCTCTCACCCTTAGATAGGTCATCCAGATAAACTCAGTAAAGACTCTTTGGACCTGAAAATATTATAAATTAAATGAACCTAACAGACATCTACAGAATATTCATCCAACAACAGTTGAATACACTTCATTCTCAGCAGCTCATGGAACCTTCTCCAAAATAGACCATACATTTAAGCCATAAAGGAACTGAACAAATGCAAGAAATTGATAAATTTCTTGAATCTTATCAGATCACAATGGAATGAAATTAGAAATATAGGGCTGGGGATATAGCTCAGTTGGTATAGCTCAGTTGCAAGCACAAGGCCCTGGGTACAATCCCCAGCGCCACAAAAAAAGAAAAAAAAAAATTAGAAATAAAACAAAATACTACAGAAATTATATAAACACATGGAAACTGAACAAATAGTCTTTTGAATGATGATGAAGGGGTGATAGAAGGAATCAAGGGAGAAATTAGGAAATTACTAGACTCAATAGAATAGTGATACAACATACCAGAACCTCTTGGACACTATGAAGGCAGTTCTAACAGCAAAGTTTATAACTATGAGTGCCTACATGAGAAAATCAGAAAGATCCCATGTAAACAACCTAATGATGATCTTAAAGCCCTTGAGAAAGAACAAAACAATTCTAATACCAGTAGAAGGAAATAACCAAGATCAGAGCCAAAATCAATGAACTTGAGAATAAAAAAATACAAAGGACAGATGAACCAGAGTTGATTCTTTGAAAAGACAAACAGGATTGATAAGCCCTTAGAAAAAATAACCAAAAGAAAAAGAGAAAACCCAGATTAATAAAAATAGAGATAAAAAAGGAGAAATCACCACAGACATCTCAGAAATCCAGCAGATCATTAGGGAATATTCTGAGAACTTATACTCCAATACACTGGCATAACTAGAAGAAATGACTATATTTCTAGACAAACAATATCTCCCAAAAATTGAATCAAGAAGATATAGAAAATCTAAACAGACCACTAACTTGTAATGAGATATGAGCAGAATTAAAAAGCCTTCCAACAAGAAAAGTGCAGGACCAGATGGAACTCACCTGACTTCTAACAAACCTTTAAAGAATTAAGCCAACACTCCTCATATTAGTTCATGAAATATAAAGGGACAGAAAAGGATGAACACTTCCAAATTCATTCTATGAAGCCAGTATCACACTCATACCAAAACCAGGTAAGAACACATCATGGTAAGAAAACTACAGACCATTATCCCTGATTAATTTAGATGCAAAAATACTTTAATAAACTATTAGCAAATTGTGTACACATTGACCAAGTTGGTTTTATTCCAGAGATGAAAGGATGGTTTAATATATGCAAATCAATAAATGTAATTCATCACATAAATAATACTAAGGTCAAGATGACTCAGTTACCTCAACAGATGCAGAGAAGGCCCTTTAACAAAATTCAGCACCCATTCATAATAAAAACAATGAAGAACTAGAGACATAAGGACTTACTTCAACATCATAAAGTCTACTTAGGAAAAACCCAAAGCCAACCTCACAGTAAATGGGGAGACACTGAAAGCATTTCCTTTAAACTGTGGGACAAAACAAGGATAGTCCACTGTCACCACTCCTATCTAATATAGTGCTAGAAATTCTAGCTAGGGCCATTAGGCAAAAGAAAGAAATAAAAGGGATAAAAATACAAAAGAAAGAGGTCAAATTATCACTGTTTACAGATGATATGATCCTATATCTAGAGAAAAAAAAAAAACCCATACTCCAAAGACTGCTAGAGCTAATAAACAAATTTGGCAAAGTAGCAGGTTACAAAATCAATATGCAAAAATCAATAGCTTTCCTATATACCAACAATGAATGTGCTGAGAAAAATTAGCAAAATAATCCCATTCACAATAGACTCAAAAAAATAAAATGCCTAGGAGTGAATCTAACCAAGGAGGTGAAAGACCTCTATAAATTATAGAACACTTAAGAAAGCCTCAGAGGACTCAAAGACCTCCCCATGTTCATAAATAGGCAGAATTAATATTGTTAAAATGGCCATACTACCAAAGGCAATATACAGATTCAATGCAATGCCATGAAAATATCAATGACATGTTGCACAAAACTACAAAAAAGGTCTAAAATTCACTAGGAAAAATAAGAGACACAGAGGAGTCAAAACAATTCTAAGCCAATAAAGTAATATTGGAGGCATCTTAATACCTGACTTCAAATTATACTACAGAGCTATAGTAACAAAAACTGCATAGTATTGGCATAAAAACAGACATAGAGACCAACAATACAGAATAAAGGTACACAGACAAACACATATCTATTGTCATCTGATCCTTGACAAAGGTGCCAAAAACACACTGGAGAAAAAAGAAAGCCTTTCTAACAAATGGTGCTGAGCAACTGGTTATTCATATGTAGAAGAATAAAACTGGACCCTTATCGCTCACCCTGCACAAAAATCATCTAAATCTAAAAATGGATCAAAGATATCAGAATTAGACCTATGCAGCTCCTAGAAGAAAACATAGGGTCAACATTCCAGTTTTTAGGCACGTATGTCGACTTTCTCAATAAGAACCCTAAAGCTCAGGAAATAATGCCCAGATTTAATAAATGGGATGGCATCAAATTAAAAAGCTTCTGCAAAGAAAACAATTAGGAATGTGAAGAGAGAACTTACAGAATGGGAGAAAAATCTTTGCTAGCTACTCTTCTGACACAGAGGATTAATGTCTAAAATATATAAAGAGTTCAAAAAACAATACCAAAATAAATAAAATACTCAATTAATAAATGAACAAATGAATTAAGTAGACACTTCTCAAAAGAAGATGTACTGTAAAAATGTTCAACAAAATCATATCTGGGGAACATCATACTCAATGGTCAAGGACTGAAAGCTTTCCTCTTCTCTAATCACAAACAAGGTAAAGATTCTCACTTTCACCACTTCTATTCAACAGAGTCCTGATGTTCAAGTCAGAACAATTTGGTATGAAATAAAAAGCAAAGTGGAAATGGAGAATTAAAATTACACATGTAGGTAAATGAAATCATTGTATATGTAGAACACTCTATGAAGTATCCACGCACACATACACACAAACACACACATACACACAAAATCCATCTGTTACAATAAAGAAAATTCTGCAAAGCAGCAGCATAGAAGCTTAAAGAAGTTAAAAGAAAATAAGCATCCCATGTTCATGGACAGAAGGCCATATTAAAATTTATTTATGATAAACAAAGCAATGTGTAGATTCTATACAATTATAACTATTAAAATTCCAACATTTTTTGCAGAAATAGAAAAGTCCACCCTAAAATTCCTATGGCATCAAGAGATTACAAATAGTTAAGATGATTTTGAAAAAGAAAAAATCGGTGAATTCACACTTTCTGATCTCAAAACCTACTACCAAAGGTGTAGTAATGAAAACAAAGTGGGCTGGCATACAAACCAATGGAACAGAATAGACAACCCAGAAATAAATTCTAGTTTACTATGTTCAAATGATTTGCAATAAGTGTGCCAAGAACATTCAATGGGGGTAAGGACAATCTTTTATATGAATGGTCAGGGAAAAATGCACATCTACATGCTAAAGAATGAAGGTGAACCCTTATTTCATACCACATACAAAAATTAAATCCAAATGAGCCATTCATCTAAATCTAAAAGCTAAAATTATAAAACTTAGAAGAAAACAGGGAAAAATGGATTTGGTGATCTCTTCGTGGATATGACACAAAAGACCTAGGAAACAAAAGAACAAAATAGATGAACGGGACTTCATGAAAAGTAAAAATTTTTGTGCATCAAAAGACACTATTAGGAGCTGGAGTTGTGGCTCAGTGGTAGAGCACTTGCCCAGCATGTGAGGCACTGGGTTCAATTCTCAGCACTGCAAATAAATACATACATAAATAAATAAATAAATAAATAAATAAAGGTCTATCACCATAAAAAAAAAAAAAAGACACTATTAGGGCTGGGGCTGGGGCTCAGTGGTAAGTGCTTGCCTTGCATGTGTGAGGCACTGGGTTCGATCCTCAGCAACACATATAAATAAATAAATGAATAGATAAAATAAAGTTATAAAAAGAAAAAGACATTATTAGTCAGGTGCAGTGGTGCATGCCTGCACCCAACTACTTAAGAACAAAATGGAAACCAAAATTAAAAAAAAAAAAAAGAAAAAAAGAACCAAACGGAGGCCAGGAGCCTGGGGTCAGTGCAGACAACACAGCAACACCCTCATAAAATATATATTGTAAAGATAATAAAGAAATAACAGCCAAGAGGATGGGGGGGAGACACTATCAACCTAATACAAGAGCAATCCAAAGAATGGAAGAAAATAGCTCTAAGTCTTATATTTGAGAGAGGATGAACATCCAGAATACAAAGAGAACTCTTGAACAAAAATCCAAACCTAGGTTCAAAAATGGGAATAGAATTTGAACAAACTTTTCCCCAAAGATGTACAATAGTCAATAAGCACATGAAAAGATACTTGGCATCACTAAAGATCAGGGAAATGCAAATCAAAACCACAATGAGATACCACCTCACACCTACCGGGGGGCTACCTGAAATGATGAACTGGGAAGGGGGTGGGAATAGGAAAGACCATAGAATGAATCAGACATAACCTGCCTATGTTCAAATATGAATATACAATCAGTGCAACTCCACATCATGAACAACCAAAAAAATGGGCAGTTATTCTCCATTATGTATGATATGTCACAATACATTCTACTGTCATATATAACTAAAAAGATCAAATAAAAAAATAAAGAAAAACTAACAAATGTTGTTATAGATATGGATAAAATAGAAACCTGTGTACTGTTGGAAATATATAATGATACAGCCACTATGGAAAACAGTAGAGCAATTCCTAAAAAATAAAATATAACCACTACATAAAAGATGGTTCTCCTTTACTGATGATTCCTTAAGAGCAAATTAGGCATTCATGGGGAAACGTCATCTCAGATTACTATATATCTAAAACAATTTACTAAAAAAATCCCTAAATAATCAAAGTATTTATGCTATAACACCTTACCTTCCACAAGCAATCTGAGTGACGATGCTCCCCATAAGTTCAAAAACTTTCCTTGGGTTTATTTCATGACTGGTAGAGTTATGACCCAACTGACCATACCCTCCAGCTCCAAAAGTAAACACTCCACCTTCCTAAAAACAAAAAGACAAAACTGTGTTTAATAAAAGGCCTAATATAAGAAAATAACTAATCTTCAGAAAAATAAGCTGATCTTATATATGGACTCAATTCTCTTACATTGTCTTCAAAATTTAACAGTTAACAGATGATTCATTGAAGAAAATAGAATGTCTTCAAACTAAAAGAATTCCAGATTGAAGGGTATATAATTTTCACGTATTTTACATTAAAAACATCAAATGACTTCATGTTTTGGGTTTTTGTTTTTTTGTTTTTTAAATTCTTGCTGATTACTTACTTGCTTGCCTCTCACCATCACTACACTGGAGTTCAAAGTACACATATAAAGTTTCCCAAATACCTAAAAATTGTACCACCTTCAGTTTGCAAGCTAGTAATGCTTTGAAAATAAATCTCTACATAAAGTGCATGCAACCAGAGTACACAAATAAAATGATTTTAGGCATGTAGTGCAGTAATACAGATATTATTAAAAATTTTATTATAAAAACACGTAACTGGATTAGGTCATATATTTTAAAAAATAATCTATGATGACAACAGAACCACCATCAGTATTTTTCATTTCAGCTACTTTTCTTCACAGCTGTAGCTACATATGCAATTATATATCCTTTCATCACCAAAGAGCAATTTTTACACATTCCAATATAAACAAATTTTTCCTTTTTAAATTTATAGAACGTGCCAAACGTACAAAAGTAGAAAGAAAATATAATTATTATATAGCCATCACTCAGTTACAATAAGTGGTAAAAGGATGGGTATCTTATTATATTTTTACCTTTTTTGAGGAGTACTTTATGTGAAAAAACAAGCACTGGAATGCTTTAAATTGTGGTCATCAAATCAATTCCCACATAAAGGTGTACGTATGTATTTGATGGCACAAGTCTCTAACAAAAATACAGAACCTCAATACTATTACCACACTCACAAAATTAATACTAATTTCTTAAGACATCTAAAACCCACATTTTGTTTTTAATTTTTGCTTTTTGCAGTACTGGGGCTCAGTCTGAGGGCCTCATGGATACTAGGCAACCACTCTACAAGTGAGTTATAGCCCAGTCATTTTATTTTTATTTTCAGTCAGGGTGTTATTTTCATAACAGCACTATGTTACCCAGGCTGGCCTCAAACTAACCCTCAGCCTCCCAAGTAGTTGTTGGGATTACAGTTGTGCAATTGTGACATTGTTTTAATAGCAAAACTATGACCTTTGATGTAAAATTTTAATATCTCTGGGGTAGATTCTTAAAAGGGGGATTGCTAAGTCAAAAGGTATATCTATGTGATTTACATAATGAATTTGCAAATGAATTCTAAATAACTTCATGTTTACATTGGTGTCTCTATAATCATTAATACTGCATATCTTTCCACTTATTGTTTTTTTTAAATCAGCTTTTAAATCTTTCCTAATGTAGTTTTCTTAATGGAGTCATCCTAATGTAGGTTTTGCATAAGGAAGCTGCTTCATAAAGCAATGCTAATCTATGCACAAGAAATTCTTCCACAAAAGTAAGATATATAGATATGGGACATATATTCTAACTTATAGGAAAACAAAATATTTACTTTTGGGATTCTTAAATCTAGTTTTCTTTAAAATAATGTATGCTAACAATTCTAGTGAACAAACATCACCAATCATTGTCTTCTGAAAGATGAATGTGGAAGAATGGTAGAGAAAGCTTTTTTAAAATTTCCAATATATAGTTACTATCCTGGGATATTAAGTGGTTATTTGATAGACTGAATTTGAAAACCATTAGACTTCTATTACAAAATTGCCACATGAAATTAGATACCATACAAAACATCTTTATTTTGACACAAAATATTTTTACTATTACTTCTACATAGCATTATTTCTTCCACATATCAGACAGAATGACTAAAATTTATAAAACTTGCCAAAATTAATAAATAAGACTTCAGTTATTACATTTGTAATTTAATTTTTAAAAATCAATAAAATATAACAGGATTGGTAAGTAGTTACAGTAAAAACTTCCTTACTAACAGCTAGTAAGATAAAATATTTAAATGTTAACTTTTAAAATTGGTCAGTTTTTAAAAGTTCACTAAATTTGATATTGACTAAGAATAATCTTTGTCATGACAAAATTCCCAACATGAGAGTAAGAGTACAGAATTTTAAAAGTCTATTAAAAGATAATTCCTTCTTAAGTTTATCTACTATGCAAAGATAAAGAAATAAAAATACCATTTTTCATTTTAGCCAATGAAAACCTTGCCAAATTCTTTATGTTCACATGAAAGACTACAATAAATAATTTTTCAATTAAGGTTAATGGAATGGGTTTTTTTTTTTGCTATTGCTTTTTGTTTTTGGTGCTGGGGATTGGTGCTCTCTCATGCTAGGAAAGAGCTCTACTAGCCTGAATATATTCATTTTTATATAACTTCTAGTCACTAGAAAACTAAGTGGTACTGATAGTGAGTTGGCACATACCCAAGAAAATGAGAAATGGAAGTTTAAAATCATCAACAAACTACATTGAAAGCTCATTATAATTGCGCAACTCAGGCTATGAATAACAGAAATTCCGTTATAAAATGTAAGCCAAATAGAAGTTAAATTCAAATTAGGTAAAGCTATGTAATATAAATGGGACTAATATACATATAGCACAGCAAGCCTGATGAACTAAAATGGGATAATTTATTCAAAAATATTACTGAAACAGTTATTTCATGTAACTGCTGAGAAACAATATAAGTATCATAACATGTAAGAAGTATATCAATTCATATTTTATAATGTTAAAACTGAAAATTAAGGCAAGTTGTTTTCAAGAATAAATAATAATATCTAGGTCTTTTTACTAGAAAAGTTATTTTTGAAACACCAATATCAACCTCAAGTTTTAATACAAAAATCATGAAACATTTACTAATTATGAAAGAACTACTATGAGTAAAAATAACAAAGTTTTAGAAGTATAATACCTTGGTTAGCGCAGCTGTATGATCTTCTCCGCAACAAATATAAACTATTTTCTGAGATCTTAGTGACTTTAGTAAATTAGGAACATACCTATCTGAAAATTCCAACAAGAGATGTTAACAATATTTTTTAAATTGAAATTCTTTTGTGTTTTCTCTACAGCTTCCCAAGCTCAACAGAGTGATGACTGAGTAATATTAAATATGAGTCAAAGATGTTATAGTAAGTACAAGCCTACTAACTTGGGTTCTAGGCCTGCCTATCCATGCTACTGTGATAAAGAAAGGATTTAAACAGTTAAGTGATAAGCAACCTATATGCCAATATGCACAGGACTAAGCAATCAAGGAAGTTAAAATTTATTTAACTGCTTCTAATTTTCTACATATAAACCATTCTTCATATTTGCCTTGTGATTATGCTCACAGGATTCTACTTCGTAGCCTGAAAACCCTACTTTCTGCTATTTTGTAGCAGTAATGATATATACTGTCCTATTTTGGCATATTTTTCCTATATAGAAATATTACTTAATTTTTTGAGGGTATTGTTTATCATTATCAGTTGTTAATTGATCAACAACTCACTTTTATCCATTTCAGTCATCACAATTATGCTGAACTTTATGAAATTACAGTTTTTGTATGTCACATTTTGGCTAACCAAGTACAGTTATAAAAAAATCAGATCAAAGATTCTCATTGTTTCAGATAGTTAAGCTGGTTACCAATCTGAAGTAATACTATTCAACTGCCCTTTAAGCAACATCCAAAAATGTTGTCTAGATATCCTTTCTATAATTTACAATAAATATTTTATTTTTTTTGTCTCCCCACCATTCCCCCAAAATGCTATCAAAAGATATTTTTAAATTAACATCTCAGTCTTATCCTCTGAAGATTTGGGCACATTTTCTCTGACACACAAAGAATCATTCATTCAACTCAAAAGATCATGTCTTTTTTAAAAAGTACATTTGAACTATAATGAGGACCTACCATTTTCATCATTAAGACCTAGCTGACCAAATTTGTTTCGTCCCCATCCAAAGATAGCTCCAGAAAGGGTAAGTACAAAACTATGGGCTCCTCCAGCAGCAACTTGCATGAATGGAATTCCAAGCAAAGACTTGATCAATTGTGGTGAAGCTTGCTTTTTACAGTCAATGCCTAAACCCAACTGGCCATATTTATTCTGTCCCCAACAAAAAACTTCACTTGCTGTAAAACAGAAACAAAACAAGCAAACAAATCACAAAATTACTATTAATAGAAAAAAATTCATTTGAAGATCATGCGCTATTTGGGGACATTCTTTCTCTCATTAGATGGAAACATATTCTTTTTAGCATTTATTTCTTATAAACATAAGAAACATTAATACTTCCTAGAGCATTACCTACAAGAACATTCTACATTAATACATTTTAAGTTTGATTATACTGACAGTGAATTACATAAGTAAGGGTAATCTCATCTTCATAATCCTCCACAAAGGACTATCTTTTTTTAATGTTCCTCATTTTAATATTCCTCGATGTCTCCCAAGAGGTACTCATCTAAGGCTCAAAATTTCAGTTATCAACTGTGTGGTCACTTTCAAAATCTATCACTAGCCCAAACCTCTCCTGAGCAAAAATTCATATAACCCAGTGTTTACCTTATATTTATACTTGGATATGTCAAATGCACTTCTAACTCAGCATGTTCCAAACTGAATTCAAGATCTCCACCCTATCTCCCACACCTGTACCTCTTCTTAGTGTTGCCCATTTCAGTAAATGACATAGTAACTTATTCAGTAGCATGCTAGGGAGCCATCATTAATAACTCTTCCTCTCTTACCTCATACACATCCAAATCTATCGTGTACCACTAGGTTACATATAATTTTCTTTCTGAAGAAAAATATGACAAAATAGGTTCATTCTTCACCATTGTACCAGGTTATATAATAGTTTCCCCAGCTTGTCTGTTTAACTCCCCCATTGCCAGACTATTTCACAACTTAGATATCCTTTTATTTTTATTAAACCAATAACTGGCATTAAACTAGTTATGTGCTTCAGGACACAAGTATTTTTTTAAAATTCCTACTACAAAATTGTACACACTTACAACAAGCTTCTACCAGGTACAGTAGCACATGCCTATAATTCTAACAACTGGGGAGACTGAAGCAGGAAGATCATAAGTTTGAGACCAGCCTCAACAACTCAGTGAGGCCCTAAGAAACTTAGACAGACCTTGTCTCAAAAATTAAAAAACTGAAAAAAACTGGGAATGTAGCTCAAAGGTAAAGGGACCCTGGGTTCAAGTCCTAGTATGAAATTTAAAAAAAAAATTTTTTTTAAAAGTAAGCTTCCCTCCAAAACCTCAAGTCCCTGAATTCTTCTTCCAAGACAACTATTTCTACCCATTACTAGTAAGTCCTCTCAAAAGTGTTCTATACACATACAAGGAGACATTTACATATCTGTACAGGAATATTATTAAAAGACAGATTTGATAATTTTGTTTGCCTGAAAAAACGTTTTTGGTGTTTTCTCATGCTCTTGGGACAACACTTCTAAGAATGCCTGTATAGTTTTGTATGGTCTACATGCTTCCAATCTCATTTCATACCTTCCCTCACTCACTATACTCCAACCATATTTGCCTTCTTTTAGATTTTTCAATAGCAGCTCCTCACACACTTGTTGTTCCATACTTGTTGTTCCCTCTGCCAAAACCTTCTCCTCATCTTTATCTGGTACACTTCTCTCTACCAGCACAAGTCTTCATTCCCAGATCACCCAGATTAAGGAGAGTCCCCCCTATTAAATGTTCTGGATACTATACTTCAAACTTTTTCTTTACAACCCTTTTGGTAGTATATATCATTATTTGTATGGCTGCATTATGCTGGCTTGTGTATGGCTTATCACTGTATACTGTAGTGTACCTAATTCACACTAAATGTTCAACAAATTGTCAGATGGCTGTCATACGGTCTAAAGCATAAAGCTGTGTAAGACTCCCCAAAAAAACCACACACACACACACAAAAAACAAGATCAAAATGGAAAACTGCCCTCATTTGTATATTCTTGGGATATGTATTTTGCTGGATCTACCTACCAAAATATCAAAAAAGGAGCCAGCAGAACAACAGCAAAGAATACAGAGATGCCATGTTCCTCAATGCCTACAGAACCCAAATTCCTCAATACAACATTTTAGGTCCTTTTTAATACATTTCTATTTTTATTGCAGCCTCAACTGACATGTCTCCCATAACCTTCATAATACATAAAATCATATGCCAATATTCAATTACACCACTTTCTTCGATCCATGTCCTTACTAGTATTATCCCCTTAGTCAATACCCCAACCACTTAATATTTCTATAATTCTTAAATTCCATTTATCTTTCAAGACTCACACCAAATAGCAATTCTCTCCTTATGCTACCAATTCTATCAATCAGAACTAATAACTTTCTGTAAAGGATTTTATTTCCACCTTAATCAAAATATTAACTATTTTTTTCCTTTCTCAAAATATTTGGATATCTGCCCCTCTCACTAGACTTTTCAGAGTCCCTAAAACTGTCTTGATTTGTTTGTTTCCTCACAATTCTAGGCCAGGATCTATGTTTTATTCATAGATCACCCTAGACATTTACTGAATTTAATAATATACTAATGATGATAATCAAAAAAAGTCCAGGAACTTATTTTCATAAGTGGTAAAAAAAAAAAAAAAAAAAAAAGAAGAAGAAGAAGAATACCAGGTTCTTTACTAACCTATATCCTAGTCCTTAGCTGGCATATGAAGATTAAGTCAAATCAGTAAGAGAAGAACACAAAGTTAACAGTAAGTTTAGCTACCTTCTCTATTTTTTGTTACAAAAACCTTATCTGTGAGCTTAAAATGAGACTGGAGGCCAATACTCCCGAAATATGAAAAAATAGCTTTTAATTGTGAAGTGAAAAATTAGACACAAAAATCAATTTCACCACTATAATAAACAACTAAAAATGACACCATTCACAAACAGGAAAAAAAAATTAATACCTAAGGGAAAAAATCTAATCAAAGGGCTGAGGTTGTAGCTCAGTGGTAGACTGCTTGCCTAGCATACGTGAGGCACTTGGTTTGATCCTTAGCACCACATAAAAATGAATAAATTATAAAAAGGTCAAAAATCTAATAAAAGATGTATAAGATCTCTTCACATAAAACAAAATAATAAATATTTTAAAAGACTTAAAAAAATGGAGAGAGATGTTCAAGATCTGAAAGACTCAATAAAGACTCAATACCACAAGGATTTTCCTCAAATTCATTTAGACAACAAAATCTCTATCAAAATCCCAGCAGGTTCTTTCTCTAGGAAAACTGACAAGCTAGTACTAAAATTTGTATGGGAATGAAAAGGATCAAGAAGAACCAGAACAATCTTGGAAAAGAATAAAAAGTCAGAGGTCTTTCTGCTCAAAGCACCAAGTGATAAATTGGAAGAAAAGAAAATAAAAACAATGCTTACCTTTAGAAAGTGCAAGTGAATGATAGTAACCGCAAGCAACCTGTACTATCTGGATATCTGACAAACTTTTAATATTTCTAGAAAAGAAGAAAGAGCAGGATCAATTCCATTTAATAAATGGATCTTGAATTGCCACTTATGCTATTTACTGAACATCTACTATGTGCAGAGTTTCGTACTAACCTCAATCAAGGCCAATTTGCCAGAAATTTATGTTAAAAAAAAAAATCAGTAATCAAGATTTAAATATAAAAGAAGTACAAGGTATGATAAGAAAATACCCTCAAAAGACAATACTTAAGCAAAGTGAAAAATGTTCACATGTCAAATACTCCTCAGAGTGCTCTTATAATTTAGAATTTCCTTTTATTGTAATTTTTGTAAATCTGTATTGTGTGAAACTAGGCAATATATTTATAAAATGTACATCATTTAACTTGTCTAAAATTGCTGTTTTGTCTAGTTTGATGCATGTTCTTTATCAGATTCCTTACAACCAATAAGACTTCCTTCCATGTTTTCCATCAATTCACAAATTATGAAATCTGTTCCTTTTAGGCCACCCTTTTGTTTACTTCTCAATCAGTGACAATACTTCTTACTAGGGAAATTTAATCAATCACATTTATTATGATCACTGATACGTTAAATATTTCTTTCTGCCATCTTATTTTTTTCTAATACTTTTATAATCCCACCCCCTTTCTAATGTTTGCTTAATTGCAACGCAATTGCGTTACTTAATTGCAACACAATTTTTTTAACTAGAAAAAAAAATACAAAAATCTATTAATCTTGTGCACCAAACCATCCCAAATCATCTTATATACTTTCCCTTTATCTGGTCTTTCTACTGTTTTTCCTGAATGAATGTTTTCAAGGAAAAAAAAGGGGGCAGGGGAAAGAAACATGTTTCTTATTTCCCTTTACCTGATACTGCCATCTGACCTGATTCTGCCAAATGAGAGTCCAGAGCAAGTTCTGAATAGAGTGTCGATACCCATGATTTTCGGGAAGCAGCTTCAGCAAATCAAATTGTGAGCAGGAAAAAGGAGAGTTACTCTAATTCCATATTGTTTTATTAGATATATTTTTATTTAGTGGATTTATGTTCTTAACTACAAAGCTTGAGAGTTTGTACTGCTAAAATTTAGCAGAATCCAACAAATTAGCAGGATCCAAAGTACTTTCAAATTTTCAAATGTAACAAAATGCCTTTTCTTTTTTTGCAATAGCAAAATTAAACACTGGTAATGTAGAAAGCATTAGGAATGAAAAGTACATAGAAATTAAAACTATGCATTTATTCTTTGCAAATAGTAATATTTGCTACTATTATTATGTGTGCCAGAAGCATCTTATGTAAATCTGTTAACTGTATTTAACATTTTGAAAAAAAAAATTCCAGTTATCAACTCCAACTTGTAAAACCAAACATTTTCAAAATACTATATTTTCATAAGACACTGTTTTTCTCCTTCACAGCATGTTAGTACTAATTACCAGTGTACCTAGTATTCATTTAATGTTAATCTCCTCTGCTAAACAGTAAGTTCTATAATGGGAGACTATGTATCTTATATGCATGAAAATCCCTAATACCTACCACAGTGCTTGGCAAATACTATGTAAGGAATGCATTGTTAAAGGATAAATGAATCAGTAAAGTCTTGGAGGCCTTAGTATTATCAGTCACAAAGTTTACCAAAAATCTTCTAAATCTGCATAGCAATTTAAACTCAGTGATTCTTCTTTCCAAAATATTGCCCTATAACACAAACGCTAATTTCTTTAGTCATATATACTACACAAAGAAATACATTTTCCTGTGGCATTACTATGTTGAAGAAAACAGTATCTCCTTTCATCTTCCAATAGATTTATTAATACACTAACAATAGAGATGGGGATTTGCTTTGTTTCCTCAGCTTTCAGAAATTTCTAAATAAAATTATTGTGAATGGTACCAATTTACTACATTGTTTTCTCAAGTCCCATTTTCCCTAGATAACAAATTAGAAAATACTTAATTACAACAGAATTTTATAGAATTCATCACAAGTAAACTTTTAAGATTTTTAATATGAAGATAAAAACCAAAACAATAATGATCGCATTAATGTAAATAGAAATAAATATGTAAAATGGGACATGAAAAATTCAAAACATGGGTGGTGTCAAGTGTAGTATTTTTTTAGTAGTGTTTTTTCTTATCTTTACAATCATGTTAAGATTATACTTGCTATGCTATAAGGTATTTTTATTGTAAGCCTCATGGTATCCACAAAAATCTACAAAGACAACCAAAATTAATAAGGAATCAAAACACACTACCAGAGTAAATCACATCATCGCAAAGGAAGACTATAAGAGTGCGAAAGCAAAAAACAAAGGAACAAACAAAAAAGAACTGCAGTAACACCAGAAAACAAATTACAAAATGGCTGTAGTAAGACCTTGCCACCTATTGATAATTACCTTCAATATCTCTGGTTAAAAGATAACAAAGTGACTAAATGTTTACAAGAAACTTCACCTCTGAGGACACACCTACACTGAAAGTAAAGGGATGTAGTAAGATATTCTACAAATGGAATCCAAAAGAAGTAGGAGCCATATTCCTATCAGATAAAACAGACTTTAAATCAAAAGCAATAAAGAGACAAAGGTCATTACATAATGATAAAGTTGTCAACTCATCAAGAAGAAATAATGATTCTAAATACATATGTGCACAATATAGGGGGACCAAATGCAAGGCAAGTATTAATAGGGAAAGATAGATTCCAATAAAATAGCAGTAAGGGACTTAACTATCCCCCTTTAGCAATGGATATCTCACTCAGACAAAAAGTCAACAAAGAGCAGAATTAAATTGCACCCTACAAATAATGGACCTAAAAGACATCTACAGGACATTCCAACCAACACATGCAGAACACACATTCTCTTCATCAATAGGTGGAACAGTCTTCAGAGCAGATCATATAATAGGCCATAAACCAAGTCTCAAGAATTTTTTTTCAAAACTGAAATCAAGCTAAACACAGTGGCACACACCTGTAATCCCAGCAGCTCAAGAGGCTGAGGCAGGAGGATCAAGAGTTCAAAGTCTGCCTCAGCAAAAACAAGGTGCTAAGCAAGGGTATTTAGAGACCTCATCTCTAAATAAAATACAAAAAAAGGCTGGGGATGTGACTCAGTGGTTAAGTGCCCCTGAATTCAATACCTGGTATTAAAAAAATAAATAAATAAATAAAAAAAAAACAACTAGAAATCAGTAACAAGAAATACTTTGGAAACTCAAACAAGTAAAAACAAATCCCACCATCATGTACAATTATAATGCACCAAACCATAAATATGAAATAAAATAAAATAATTTGAAACTACATAAACATAGAAATTAAGGAATTTTTTGGGGGGGAGGGCATGGGGGATTGAACCCAGGGCCTTGCACATGCTAGGCAAGCATTCTACCACTGAACCACACCCCTAGCTTATTTAACCACACCCCACAAGAAGCTTATTCCTGAACCACCAATGGATCAGAGACAAAATCAAAAAGAAAATTTAAAAATCTCTTCAAATAAATGAAAATCGAGATACAACATGTCAAAACCTATGTAAGACAATAAAAACAGCACTAAGTGGGAATTTTTAAGCAATCAACATCTATATTTAAAAAGCAGAAGGAACTCAAATAACCTATCTCTGCATCTCACAGACTAAAAACAAGAGGGGAAGAAATAGCTGGGCTGGGGCTACAGCTCAGTAGTAGAGTGCTTGCTTAGCACGTGTAAGGCACTGGGTTCAATTCTCAGCACCACATAAAAATAAATAAATAAATAAAATAAAGATATTGTGTCCATTTACAACTTAAATAAAAAGCTGAGCAGAAATAAATGAAATAGTGAAAAAAAAATGAAGAATTGGTTCTTTGAAAAAAATGAGGCCAACGAACCCTTAGAATAACTGAAGAGAGAAGACAAATTAAAAAAAAAAAAGAAAAGGGAGACATTACAGCAGACATCACAGAAAGGTTCAAAAGACGTTATTATGAATGACTCTTCACCAACAAAATTTGATAACGTAGAATAAATGGACAAATTCCTGGACACCCACGCCTTACCAAGATTAAACCATGAAGACAAAAAACCTGAACAGAACAATAACAAGTACTAACACTGAATCAGTAGGACTGAGAATTCAGTGGTTGAGTGCTTGCCAAGGAGGGTCAGGGCCCTGGGTTCAATCCTTAGCACACCCAAGAGAGAAGTCTCCCAGAAAATAACAGCTAGGAACAGAGAGCCTCACTGCTGAGTAAACTTATGCCAGTTCTTTTCTTGATTTTGTTTTTGTTTATGGCAGTGCTGGGGACTGAATTCAGGGACCAATGCATGCTAGACAGCTCTCTACCACTAAACTATACCCCCCAACACCAAATTCTTCTTAAATTATTCCAAAAAATTGAAGAGGAGGGAATTCATCCAAATACACATTACCTTGACACCAAAACTAGACAAGGACACAACAATAACAAAAAAACTAAAGTACAATAACTTTGGTGAGTGTAGATGCAAAAATACTCAACAAAATATTAACAAAGTGAAGATAATGACACATTAAAAAGATTCATCCCAGGGATGCAAGGAGGGGTCAACACATACAAATTGATAAACTCATTTGATAAAATCCAACATCCCTTTATGATAGAATTGCTGAACCTAAGAGGTATGGAAAGAACATACCTCAGTATTACAAAGATCATATATAAAAAGCCAACAGCTGGGCTCGGGATATGGCTTGCCTAGTATGCACAAGGCCCTAGGTTTGATCTATAGCACTAAAAACACTGCACTAAAAACAAACAAAAAAACCTATCATTATACTGAATGGAGAAAACCTGAAAGCTTACTAAGAACTCAAAACAAGGATGCCCACTTTCACCCCTTTTATTCAACATAGTACTGGAAATTCTAGCCAGTACTATGTTGAATCAGGCAAGAGAAAGAAACAGGTGGCATTCAAATTGGAAAGAAGGAAATCAGATTTTATCTGCGGATGACATGTTATGATATAAAGACCTCCAAAAATAAAGAAAATATTGTACATGTATACGATGGAATATTACTCGGCCTTAAAGAAGAATGAAATTATGGCATTTGAAGGTAAATGAATGGAATTAGAGAATAGCATGCTAAGTGAAATAAGGCAATCCCCAAACACCAAAGGCCAAATGTCTTCTCTAATAATCGGATGCTGATCCATAGTGGGAAGTGGGTAGGGAAGAATGAAGGAATTCTGGATTATGCAGAGGGGAGTAAGGGGAGGGGTGGTGTGGTGGGGATAGGACAGACAGTAGAATCAGACAGACATTATTATCCTACATACATGTATTAAAATTTTTCTTTTAAATAAAAAAAGAAAAAGAATTTAAAAATAAAAGGACCTCCAAAGAGTCCAACAAGAAACTATTATTATAACTAATTAAAGAATTCAGCAAAACTGCAGGATACAAAACCAACACATAAAAATCAGTAGTGCTAGCTGAGCATGATGGCACACACCTGTAATCCCAGAGACTGGGGAGGCTGAGGCAGAGGATTACAAGTTTGAGGCCAGGCTCAGCAACTTAGCAAGACCCTGTCTCAAAATGAAAAATAACAAGTAAAAATTCTAAGAACCGCTAGGTTCCATCCCCAGTACCAGAAAAATAAAAACAGTAGCACTGCTATATATGCCAACAAAAAACTATCTGAAATGGATATCAAGAAAGCAATTCCAAATTTTCTCTCTCTCTCTCTCTCTCTCTCTCTCTCTCTCTCTCTCACACACACACACACACACACACACACACACACACACAGAGTTAAGGACATCTGAGTTCATGATTTAGGAAAAAACAAAATACTGTGAAAATCTCCATGCCATTCAAAGTGATCTATGCATTCAATGCAATCCCTATCAAAATATCAATGACATTTTTCAAAGAACTAGAAAAAACAATGCTAATATGTGTATGGAACCACAAAAAAAAAAAATTCCAAATAGCCAAAGCAATCTTCAGCAAAAGCAACAAAAAAGGAGCTATTATACTACCCAAAGTCAAAGTATATTACAAAGCTATAATCATCCCAAAAGCCTGTTTCTGAAATAAAAACAGACACAGAGGCTACTGAAACAGGATAGAAAGCTACAGCCAACATTCAAAATGCTAAAAAGATACATTAAACCAAAAGGACAGTCTTTTCATTAAATGGGTGCTAAAAAATTGGACATTCACATGCAAAAGAAAGAATGAGAATAGAATAGACCTCTATATCTCACCAGTTACAAAAAAAAAACCTCAAAATGAACTAAAGATTTAAACTTAATCCATGCATGTATGACTATATTAAAATGAACCCCTCTCGCATGTATAACTATACTGCTCAAATAAAAACATTTAAATATAAGAAATAATGCAATATTAGAAGAAAACAGGGGAAATGCTTCAGGACACTGGAATGGGAGAAAATATGTGTAAACTATATATCTGACAAAGGGTTAATACCCAGAACATATAAAACTCCAAGGCAAATACCCTGATTTTAAAAGAGGCAATAGATCTAAATAGACAGTTCTCAAATGAAGACATAAAAATGTCTACCATACATGTGAAAAACTGCTCAACTTCACTAATTGTCAGGGAAATGCAAATCAAAACCACAATGAGCTATCACCTCTCTCCAGTAAGAATGGCTATTATTGAAATGACAGCGCTGACAAGGATGAACTCGATGAATACTGTTGGTGCAAATGCAAATTAGTACAGCCATTATGAAAAATCTCACAAAATTTAAAAAATGAACTATCACATGTTGCAACAATCCTGCTCCTGGGTATATATCTGAAGGAAATGATACCATTATGTTAGAGTTATCTGTATTACACAACACTACTCACAACAGCCAAGGAATGGAAATATTCTGTGTCCATCAGCTGATGAATAAAAAAAAGGTGGTATATAATCACAATGGAATACTATTCAGCTATAAAAAAAAAAAAGGGAATCCTATCATTTGTGAAAACACGAATGGAACTGGAGATCATTAATGTTAAGTAAAGGAAGCCAGGCACAGAAAGACAAGTACTTTATGATTCACTCTCGTGGAATATAAAAAATTGATTTCATAGAAATTGAGGAGTAGAATGGTTGGTTACCAGACTTGGGAAATTAGAGGAAATGAAAGGATTGGGAAAGGTTGATCAATGGGAACATTATAGTTTCATTATAGTTTACTGCCCAGTATGATGACCATAGATAGTAACTACATAATGTCTACCTCAAATAGCTAAAAGGAGGGGCTGATGATGTAGCTCAGTGGTAGAGTACTTGCCCAGCATGCACAAGGCCCTGGGTTTAAACCCCAGCACCACAAAAAAAAAAAAAAAAAAAAAAAAAAAGGGAGCCTAGAAGGATTTTAATGTTTTTGCCACAAAGAAGTAATAAATGTTTGAGGAGATATGGTTAACCTAACTACACAATACATGCCTGTACCAAAACACCACAATACCTCATTAATATGCACAAAATTTTGTTTGTATGTGTTAATTTTAAAAATAAACTTTTAAAAAATTCTTTAACAAGTAAAAAAGATATGCCTTATGTTTTCAATTTTAATTTAAAAGGAGTTAAATGCACTTAACAGGAAAATAAAATAAAATTTATAAATAAGTATAAATATATACATATATTAGCCAGGAATGGTGGCGCACGCCTGTAATCCAAGCGACTTGGGAGGCTGAGTCAGGAGGATCGCAAGTTCAAAGCCAGCCTCAGCAACTTAGCGAGGCCCTAAGCAACTCAGTGAGACCCTGTCTCTAAATAAAATACAAAATAGGGCTGGGGATGTGGCTCAGTGGCTGAGTGTCCCTGGTTCTAAAATAAATAAATATATAAATATATACATCTGTATGCACACACACACACATGAAGATTCACAAATAATCATCTCTGAAAAGGAAAAAAAAACTCATACCTCTAGAGCAAATAATTTATACAGATTATAAACTTCAAATAACTCTAAAGCTTAGAGCATATCAAACGTTTTAAATGACTGACATCACTAAAATAATCCACTGTAAAGAATTGAGTCATTTCGTGAATTAATTTTGAAGGGGCTTGAAATTTTAAGAAAAAAATAAATCTTAAAAATCAGAGGTATACATCCTTCTCTTGGGATATGGCTATTTCTGGGCTAATTAAACACCATCTGAATTGCCATTTTGGTCAAAAGTAAAATTTTCTTGACAGTTTGCTAAATATTAGCATACTCAATATGTTTAGTACTGTTGTATTGTTCTATTTGTCCAACAGAATGTACAATGGCAATTTAGGCAGAAACTAAGCACTGCTACTAGTTGGGTTTCTAAAGACAAAATTACAACCACTGCTAACAAAGACTAGTAAAAAGTTTTACATTATATAATTAAAATTTTGAAGAACCAGCTGGGCCAGGTGGCACATGCTTGTAATCCCAGTGGTTCAGGAGACTGAGACAGGAGGATCTCATGAGGCCAGCCTGGGTAATTTAGCAAGATCTTGTCTCAAATAAAAAGGGCTTGGGATGTCAGAGATAGAACTCAGGTAGAGCACAGCCTGCCTTCAATCCCTAGTACAAAATAGGAAAAAGAAAAAATTGAGGAAACAAAGCATTAAATATTTTTCCCATAAAACACAAGCCAGATGCAGTGGTACATGCCTATAATCCCAGCAGCTTGGGTGACTGGAACAGGAAGATCCCAAGTTCAAAGCCAGTCTCTGTACAAAAGAGGTGCTAAGCAACTCAGTGAGACCCTGTCTCTAAATAAAATACAAAATAGGGCTGGGGATGTGGCTCAGTGGTTCAGTGCCCCTCAGTTCAATCCCTGGTACAAAAAAAAAAAAATGCACACACAATGAATGGGTCTGGGATTGTAGCTCAGTGGTAGAGCACTTGCCTAGCACATGTGCGACACTGGATTCGATCCACAGCACCACACAAAAACAAATAAATAAAGGTATTGAGTTCATCTACAACTTACACACACACACACAAATGAACAATTTTATTTTTCCCAGGTAAATAGTAACTTTCCTAGTAATTTTAGGTTAAAAAAAATCTTAACATTGGCGCTGCTAAAGGTGTATTTCAGGGATAGATGCAACACCTGCCTAGAATGCATGAAGTCCTGGGTTCTAATCCTAGAACTGTCAAAAAAAAATTATTTTTAAACCTTAGCACCAAGTCTCTCTTCAACTTTGCAAAATTTAGGCTAACAAATTATCTAGTTTCTACCATTAAGAAATACACTGGACTGGGGGTATAGCTCAGTGGTAGCTTACCTAGCATACGAAAGGTCTAGGTTCAATCCCCAGTACTGCCAAAACAAAACAAAAAACAATTTTTCCTTTTAATCTAAAATGTTTCTGAATTTTCAAGTATTAAAATTAGGCAGAGATTATAAAATATTTTAAATGGTCAAGTAAATAAAATTTTGGAACAAGATGACAATTCAAACATGTTTAGTCCAGAAATAGTTGCATGTACTCATGAGAATTATCATTGCTGTCATTCTGCTATAATTTTTGCTGATAGTCTGAGAGGCTGGACTTTAAATATTAAACTACAAATTTATTGTCAACAACTTTTTCTAAGATTTGTAAGGAAAATTATGTATTCCCCTTGTATAAAAAAAGACAGTAAACCAGGCAAAGTGGTGTACACCTGTAATCCAAGCTACTCAGGAGGCTAAGGGAGGAGGATCACAAATTTGAGGCCAGCCTCTTCAACTTAGACTATCTCAAAATAAAAAATAAAAAGGACAGGATATAGCTCAGTGGCAAAGTGCCCCTAGGTTAAATCCTCAGTACCAAAAAAAAAAAAAAAAAAAAAAAACCAGTAAAGAAAGAAATGCAAAATTAGATTTAAGTTTTTTCCTACATACAAATATTATGTTCTACATTTTTTTTAAAAAATCTAGCCAGAAATTCAAGTCTACAGGGATCACTGTAGGTGATCTAATTTCAGACTTTTCCCAAATAGCAGTGACTTCAAAACAACACAAAATTATAAGTAGGAAAAAAGTAGCCAAGTAGTAAGAATTTCAGATATAACCTATTTATTATTGCCACATTCCTTAATTCTGAAGTGTTGCTTAATTTTCATATCCTTATCTGCAAGCATGAATATGGTTTTGGGAGCTGGAAATGTATGTAGTGGTAAAACATGTGACTACCACACATGAGGCCTTAAATAGGATCACCAGCACCAAGCCAAAAAAAAAATTTGTGGTCAAAAAAGTAATATCCTGCCAGAGCCAGGCTGCCTATAATCCCAGCAGCTCAAGAGGCTGAGGCAGGAGGATCGAGAATTCAAAGCCAGCCTCAGCAAAAGAGAGGCGCTAAGCAACTCAGTGAGATCCTATCTCTAAATAAAATACAAAAAAAGGCTGGGAATGTGGTTCAGTGGGTGAATGCCCCTGAGTTCAATCCTCAGTGCCAGAAAAAAAGGAAGGAAGGAAGGAAGGAAGGAAGGAAGGAAGGAAGGAAGGAAGGAAGGAAGGAAGGAAAGGGAGGGGAGGGGAGGGGAGGGGAGGAAGGGGAAGAAGGAAGGGGAAGAAGGAAGGGAAGGAAGGAAAGGAAGGGAGGGAGGGAGGGAGGGAGGAGAGAAGAGAAGAGAAGAGAAGAGAAGAGAAGAGAAGAGAAGAGAAGAGAAGAGAAGAGAAAAGAAAAGAAAAGAAAAGAAAAGAAAAGAAAAGAAAAGAAAAGAAAAGAAAAGAAAAGAAAAGAAAAGTAAAGTAATATCCTGCCAGGTATGGCACACACTGGTCATCCCAGCTACTCAGGAGGCTGAGGCAGGAGGGTAGCAAGTTCAAGGCCAGCTTAGGCAACTTAGTGAGACCCTCTCAAAATAAAAAGGGGGGTGGAGTTGTAGTTCAGTGGTACAGCACTTCCCTTGCATTCATGAGGCCCTAGATTCAACCCCCTAGAGTGGGCAAAAGGGAGAAAAAGCCTAATGTCAATCTTCAGTTTTCTGATTATTCATATGAAAATTTATGAACACTAATTTTCAGAAATCCTCTTACAGATAATGTATATAACACTTATAAACTGGTTTAACATTTGGTACCTATAAAAAACCTTGTATCTAAAAATGATTTGATACCTAAAATTTAAAAATAAAAATCACTTGTAGTCTTTTATAAAACCTAGTATCAGTGAAAATTATGAACATGTTCATACAAAGCAGATCCAATACATAAAAATTTAAAAACCTGAGAAGGATGAACAGTATGAATACCTACATTAATACAGATGGTTAACACATACAAAACCAGACAACTAAACAAAAGAACTCAATTCTTTTTCAGGGAACTCAACAGCAGAGTCCTTGCCTAACATGCATGAGGTCTTGAGTTTGATCCCCAGCACTGAGAAGTCAGTAGGCAATCCTCAAATAAAATTCTCAGATAATAAAACTATCTCCTCATAATTATCTTCTTTCCATTTACTATTTCACATACATAGTACTGACTGAAATCCTTCATGCCAGAAGTGAACAGCAACAAAATATAAGGATTATGCAACTGGAAGAGTAAAATTAAGGGAAACTTGAAAGGTTTGCCATGAATCATGGTTTTGAGAATACTGACTCAGAAGATCTAACATGTAAGTCCTTTCTCATCCAAAAAACCCAAACATTTTTTAAAACTTAACTTAAAAATCCTGTTCTACAGCAATTACTTGGAAGAAGAAATGAAAGTAGCAGAAGGTAAGTTAAATGTAAGGTCACTATTTCTATGGATATTATCTACCATTTTCTGAAAGAAGTCAAAACTGAAATTCTAAAGAAATTCAATTTACTTAGCTCAAGGAAAAATGTTTTTCTCCCAACAGCCCCATCAATAAGGAACATCATAAGCAAAACTGGGAATTCTGTTATTTAGTTGTTACTGCAGAAGAACAACAGGGACCAAATTTGAGGAGTTTTGCAGGATTTGGTTAAATGTTCAATAAGGAAAACCTGTGAATGTGACATATCCAGAAGTCTCAATGGATAGTTCAATAATAGAACATAAAATGTTGAACTGCAAACTCCTGTTCTGAAATATATCAGCTCCTGTGCTCCACTTTATCCTAGTAGTTGCAACTTTTTTTTTTTTTGAGGCACTAGAGATTGAACCCAAGACCTCAGACATTACTAGGTTAGTGCTTTACCACTGAGTTGCATCCCCAGTCCTGTCACAAACTATTCTTAAATCAAAACAGTTCTTATCAATGTTAAAAATAAAACACATAAATATGTGTAAAATAAATTTTACCTAGAATAAATCTAAAAATAGTTGTAAGAATACCTTAGGGTTCCCTGGAGAGTTCTTTTGTCCCTATTAACTATACCAGGAAGAAAAAAACAAAAGAGGCCAAAATTTGTATAATTTAAAAATCCAAGTTCAAGTCAGTAACTTATGTATCTTAAGAAATAAATACTTCTTTTTAAATCTTTATATTTTTAGCTAGATTTGTTCAAGCTCTCAGTTTTTAGTATTAAAACAATGATTATGTCCTATATAATTCTGTAAGACTACAACACTAATCAGGCATCATTTTTAAATTATGAAATAATTCTGCAATTCTAAGTTAATAATACAAATTAAATTGTGATCACTGTTAAGAAAAAAAAAACTGGAAAGCAAAGTCTTCTTATTACAAGCACATTTAGACTTCCATATTCAATAAAAACCATACTTTTTAAAAAAGTATCATGAACCATGTTTAAAAAAATTTCAACAGCTGGGATATTGAAGATAATGTATTTATTTAGTTTAAACCAGTCCATGCTACTGAAAGAAAAATTATAATACAGTAAGAATTCCCTGTCCTTTTTCTTTATAAACATAAAATCTGTTGATTCTGAAGAACATAAGAATATATAAAAAGTAGCCAATCAATAGCTCAATCCAAATTTAATTTACCTAGAAAATTCTTAAAAGGATTCAAAGGACAGAAATAATTAGATGACAATGCTTACATGCTCACAGTAAGCAGAATGATTTAAATAAACAAATATAATATAAAAAGATTAAGGACCTCTTTGTGGTCACCTTTGTTACCTGGGTACTCTGATACATTCCTCTGATCCTAGTAGGCCAAGTTGTCCATCAGAATCGAGACCCCAAGCATACACCTGGCCCTTGTCATTAAGAGCTAAAGTATGAGCTTCTCCACATGAAACAGCTACGATATTTTGGGCATCCAGGGCAACAACCTGCTCTACGGAACAGAAGTCAAGAAGAGAGACATTACATTCCAGTTTTGAACTTCCAATAAGAATACATTCAATCTTGATTTTATACTTAAAAAAAAAAAAAAAAGCTAAGGTAAATGCTTAAACACATACTACAAATAACCAGTTATTTTGAAGAATCTAACAAATTCATGCTCCATATGTAATACTTTTGTGGTAAAACAGATAATAGTGGATTATGCCATATAATGTTAAGAGTCCTGAACATCTTGGGAAAGAAGAGTTCATAAAGATTCCCTCCGAATGTATACTCCATTCAAAATCATTACCAATAAAGAGTCTAGGTAGGCCGGGCATGATGGCGCATGCCTGTAATCCAAGCGCCTTGGGAGGCTGAGTCAGGAGGATCGTGAGTTCAAAGCTAGCCTCAGCAACTTAGCGAGGCCCTAAGCAACTCAGTGAGACCCTGTCTCTAAATAAAATACAAAATAGGGCTGGGGATGTGGCTCAGTGGCCAAGTGTCCCTGAGTTCAATCCCTGGTTCCAAAAAAAAAAAAAAAAAAAGAGTCTAGGTAAAAAAGGAATCATTTAAATAACTTGGCTGTTTGATTTTAACAATAAAATCATGACTGACCCACATAATATCACACAGACTGCAGTGAAGTGATTCTAAAATTAATGAAATAATTTGAATTGGTAATTTTTAAATGAAAAATAACTTCTTTACATATCTTATTAAAAAAAAGCATCTGTTGGATATACTGATTAAAGAACAGAAAGACAACATGACCATAATTGATAGGTTCTTTTATGGACTGCCATTTTAACATCAACAAATATGAAACTCCATATGTGGTTAAAATGTGCTCAAATTTTACACCAGAAATTAATTTAAAATATTGGAGTTCAACAGACTGTCAAGGAGTCAGCCACTGACATATCAGTATAGAAATTTTTTCTCTAATTCTTAGTTTCCTTGAGATGTGCAATGTTTGTCAGTGTTTCACTACTACCAGTACAAGTTTGTTTTTTTAAGATGCCATTTAAAATTAATATTTTTTAGTTTAATAAGAGACCTATAATTACTGACTTCAATAAACTAAAAGCCTAGTGTCAAAACGTGATTAAAACTGGATCAATTAGGGTTTCTTGGCACATTTTACCTCCATTTATAAATGTAGTCATTCAATAATGAAACAAACTGCAACAGGAGGTTCATATTCTTTCACTTAGAGCAATTCAAATTGTACCTGGATTACTATAATTTGCATTTTGGAGTGGGAGGTTAGGCCGAGATATCCTCTAAGAAACTCTACAACTCTAATGATTTATGGTTTTAAGTACTTACCTTAAAGTACTGAGTTAATAACTGAAAGCTGGTGACCAGCACACTGAAGTTCATTATACTTAATCTCATTTTTGTATATAATCTGAATGTTTTTATAAAATTATATTGTAGAAACACACAAAAAAGGAAAACAAGATATAACCACATTGTCTCCCCCCCCATACCAAAACAACAACAACAACAAAAAAAAAACAACAGGAAAAAGAACTTGGAATCATCTGCTTACATCAAAACATTCCTATAAATTAGGAAGAAAAAAGTGAAACTTATAAAAGATCGTAGCTCTCACAGAGGATCCCAAAATAAATCAATTTCTCTCCAGAACAATCCTCAAAGGAAGTAGCAAAAAAAAAAAAAAAAAAAAAGACAGGTAAGACTAATTGGTTCACCAATAACAAATTAAGAGTACTTAAATTAGATAGCAATGGCTGTAAAATCAAAGTGCAGGAAATAAAGAACAACCAATTACAGTAAATATTATTATTATTAACACTAGTGTATACTCTTTGTGCTTCGGACACTAGATACACAAAAATGAATAAAACATTTCTGATCCTCAAGGAGTTTACAATTTGTGGATAAACAGGTGAAATAAGGATGTACTTAATGGTAAGACAGACAAAAGACATAATAGGAACAACGGATACTTATGTAAGCCTTAAAAACATTAGGCAGAATTTTGGAAGGCAGTAATTCTTAAGCTAGGTCATAAGCTAAAGAAAGAAGGGAGATTTCATGTATCCATTTGAGGAATTAAAATGATTTGTTATAGCAAAATTTACTATTAAAGCAAAGTTGAGAACCTGATAAGAAAAATGAGGGGAAAAAATATTCCTCATCTGGACAAACTAACCTCTGCAATATTTAAAGACTTCTGAGGAGAAAAAAAGATCCATAATTCATATAAGATATGAATTGCAAGTTCACAAAAAAATAGAAACAGCCAGGTGTGGTGGCGCACACTTGTAATCCCAGTGGCTTGGGAGGCTGAGGCAGGAGGATCGAGGGTTCAAAGCCAGCCTCAGCAGGGGCAAGGCACTAAGCAACTCAGTGAGATCCTGTCTCTAAATAAAATACAAAATACAAAATAGGGGATGGGATGTAGCTCAGTGGCCGAGTGCCCCTGAGTTCAATTCCGGGTACCAAAAAATAAAAAAAAAGAAAAAAATATATATATAAACAGCCCTTAATCATGTACATTTATTTCACGTACATTACTTTTAATCAAAGCTGTTCAACTTCACTAATGAATGAAATATACAAACTACACTGAGAAGCCAACATTATACTTTTCTTTATGGGCTAACTATCAATAAATTTATCAAGAGAAGGAGGTAAGTCACAGAGCAGAGGTAAATACTTACAAAAGACAGCTAATAAAGGATTTATCCAAAATATACACAGATTCAAATTCAACAGTAAGAATACAAAGCAACTCAATTACAAAATAGCAAAAGACCCACACAGGTATCTCATCCTGCAAGATTTTCAGATGGCAAGTAGGCATAAGATCAGATGGTACAACACTGGATGCCATAAGGGAATTACAAATTAAAACAATGAAATACCATTACACACATACCTATTAGATTGGCCAAAATCAATAACACTGACAACACCAAATTCTGGCCAAGATATGAAACAACTTGAGTTCTTATTCATTGGTGGGGGAGAATGCAAAATGGTACAGCAACTTTGGAAGATAATTTGGTGGGTTCTTACAAACTATAATCAAACACATGATCCTATAATCAATTGTATAAACAATCGCATGCCTTGGTACTTATTCGAACTATGTCCACACAAAAACCCACACATGGATGTTTATAGCAGCTTTAATCACAACTGTTGAAACTTGGAAGCATCCAAGCATAACCTTCAGTAGTTAAATGGATAACAAACATTGGTACAACCTGAAAACAGAATATTATCCAATGCTAAAAAGGAATGGGCTATCAAGTCACAAAAAGACATGGAAGAAACTTAAATATATATTACTAAGTGAAAGAAACCAATCTGAAAAGACCACATATTATGAGATTCCAAATAGATGACACTCTGGAAAAGGCAAAATCTATGGAGACAGTAAAAAGATTGATTGGGCAAGGAAGGGATGAACAGTCAGAGCCCTCAGTATTTTTAGGGCAGTCAAACTATTCTGCATGATACTACAGGTAGTTACACACCACTTTACATTTGTTAAAACCCTTAGAACAGACGGAAACTATGGAATTTGGTGATACAACATGTGGATGTAGGTTTATTGATTATAACAAATGCACATTGTGATGGAGGATATGTGTGGATTTGGGGATGGGGGTATATGGGAACATTCAATGTCGCTGTGAACCTAAAACTGCTATCAAATAAAGCTCATTTTTTAAAAAGCTTGTTTTCAAAAAGAATCCCACATACCTGGATACCAGTTTTCACTTTGGGGAAAGGCATGCTTGCATATTGTTAGTCGGAGTACAAAACAGAACCACTTCTATGGAGAAAATATGGCATTATCTAACAAAACACAAGAGTTTTTCCTTTCCACCTTCTAATTCTATTTCCAGGAATTTATCCTACAGATACACCTAAGAATGTGTGTGTGCACGTGCATGTGCTCATTTGCAACGCTACTTAAGTATCCATAAAAGGATTCCATCCACACACTGAATAGTATACTGGTGGGGTACACTAAAGTAATGCAAACTTTACTTTGTATTCTGATATGGAAAACTCTCCTGGAATATGTTATCAAGATGGGGTAGGGAGGTGTCAACACAGAATACACAATTTGCTATTTTTTGTATAAGGTAAGGGGGAATATGAATATATATTTATATTTGCTTATGTCTACATGAAGAAACTTTGGAAAGATAAACAAAAAAAACTAACAGTCACCTATAGAGGATACAGGTAAGGGGGGAATTAGCAGTCAAATACAAAAGCTTCTTGATATATATTGCTTTGATCTGAACCTGTGAATATATTGCCTATTCAGAACAATTTTTAAAATATGGGGGGGCTATGGGTGGAACTCAGTGGTAAAGCACTTGCATAGCATCTGTGAGGCCCTAGGTTTGAGCGCCAACCCTCAAAAAAATAAAAATTTTAAAATAATTTTTAAATTCGAGCCTTAGAGAAATAGTTAAAACAATGTATTAAAATCAATTTTTTCACTTTAAAACTATTTTGGCTCTTTGCCCTTTTCTGCATACTAATAACAAAATCTCCAAATAATTTTGGTACTTTCAGAATTCTACCCCATTAAATTACTGAGATACCTATTTTGAAAACAGGTAACTACTTCAGAAATTGAAATACTAGGAAAAGAAATAAGATAAACAGAAGAATTAAAAGGCATCTATGTTGAAAGGAAGAAGTTAAATATCTCTATTTGCAGATGATATGATCCTTTATATAATAAACTCCAAAAAATACACCAAAAAAACCTGTTAAGACATAATAAATGATTCGGTTAAGTTGAAGAATACAAAAATCAACATACAAAAATCAGCAGCATTTCTATACAAAAATAATGACCTAAGCCAGGCCTGATGGCACACACCTGCAATCCCAGGAACTTGGAAGGCTGAGGCAGGAGTATCACAAGTTTGAGGTCAGCCTCAGCAACTTAGTGAGGCCCTAAGCGAGCCCCAGCCTCACAATTAGAAGGGCTAGAGAAGTAGCTCAGTAGCAAAGCACCCTTGGTTAATCCCTAGTACCAAAAAAATTTTTAAAAATAATGACCTAGCTGAAGCCAGGCATAGTAGTAGCACATGTTTATAATTTCAGCAACTCAGGAGGCTGAGGAAGGAGTATCGCTAGTTTAAAGCCAGCCTCAGCAACTTAGCAAGACTCTGACTCAAAATTCAAGGAAAAAAAAAAAAAAAAAAAGGGGGGGGGGGTGGTTGTTTAGGGGAAAACCCCCCGGGTCAAAACCCACAACCCCCCCCCCCAAAAAAAAAACCAACATAAAAAAAAAAAAAAAAAAAAAAAAAATCAAGAAAACAATCCCATTTATGGTAGCATCAAAATTATAATAATAATGTAATAATGACAAGGTAAAAAAATTATTCACTGAAAACTATAAAACATTGATTAAAAAAAAAACACAGAAAAAATAAACAGAAAGATATCCCATATTAAATGGACAACAATGCCCATAATGACCAAAATTCATTGGCATTCTTGAAATAGAAGAAACAATCTTAAAATTCACATGAAGACATACACACAAAAATCAAAAACACCAGTTAAAATAATACTGAAAAAGAAAAAGTTGGTAGCATCACACTTTCTGAATTAAAATTACATTATAAACCAGGCACTATGGTGTACACCTGTACTTCCAGCTACCTGGAGAATGAGACAGGAGGATCACAAATGTGAGGCCAGGTTCTGCAACTTGGCATCAGTGGTAGAGTGTTTGCCTAGCATGCATGAGACCCTGAGTTCAATCCCTGGCATCTCAAAATAAGTAAATGAATAAGTAAATAAATAAAATCAAGGATTTTATTCTGAAAAAAATAATAATAAAAAACAAAAAGGGCTCGGGCTATAGCTCAGTGGTAAAGTGCCCCTGGCTTCAAAACTAGCACCAGGACAAAAAATTATATTACAAAACTATAGTAATCAAAACATTATAGTTCTAGCATAGAAACATAGACCTATGGAACAGAACAGAGAACTCATAAATAAATCCAGAGTCAACTAATTCTCAACAAGGCCACCAAAAAGACATAATGGAACAGATATCTTTGATAAATGGTGCAGAAAAAACTGGATTTCACATGTAAATTGGAGACTTATACCATACACAAAAACCAAGTCAAAATGGACAATAGATCTAAGTACTGAAACCATAAAACTCTTAGCAGAGCCAGGCACAGTTGTGCACACCTGCAATCCCAGTGGCTCAGGAGGCTAAGACAGGAGAATCAAGAGTTCAAAGCCATCCTCAGCAAAAGGGAGGCACTAAACAATTCAGTAAGACCCTGTCTCTAAATAAAATACAAGAGGGCTTGGGATGTGGCTCTGTGCCCCTGAGTTCAATCCCCAGTAACCCCCCCCAAAACAAACAAACAAACAAACAAACAAACAAAACTCCTAGAAGAGAACACAGATGAAAAACTCCTTGATACTGGATTTGGCAATGTTTTTTTGGACACTTTATCAAAAACACATGCTACAGAAACAAAAATAAGTAAATAGAAGTACATCTAACTATAAAACTTCTGCACTGCAAAGGATATAATCCAAAACATGAAAAGGCAACATGTTGACTGAGAGAAATAATTGCAAATCACGTATCTCATGGAGGATTAAGATCACAATTTTATGAAGAACTCTCACAAGTAAAAAGGAGAAAAAAACCCAATAACCTGACTTAAAAATGGGAAAAGTACCTGAACAGAAATTTCTCCAAAGATGACATAAAAATGGCTAACAGATATAATGAAAATGTGTTGAAGATGACTAATCATACAGGAAATGCAATTAAAATCACTTTGCATGGGGCTGGAGGTGTAGCTCAGCGGTAGAGGGCTTAGGCATACGTGAGGCACTGGGTTCAATCCCCATCATCACAATATTTTTATATACACACACACACACATATATAAATAAAAGGAAGATCCATCGACACCTAAAAAATATTTTTAAAGAATCACCCTGCAATATCACCTCACTCGTGTAAGGGCAGATATCATCAAAAAGGAATAGCAAATGTTGGCAAGGGTGTGAAGAAAAGGATATCCCTATTTATTGTTGGTAGGAATGTAGATTGGTACAGGTTTTATGGAAAACAATATGGAGGTTCCTAAAGAAATTTTTTAAATGTAACTACTGTATGACCTAAAAATACCCCTTCTTTGAGAATACCCAAGAGAGATGAAATCATCTCATAAAGATACCCACACTCCCATGTTCACCGCAGCTTCATTCACAATAATCAGTATGACATGGCAAAAACCTAAATGCCTACTGACAAATCGATTTAAAAAATGTCACACGAGCCAGGCGTGGTGGCGCACGCCTGTAATCCCACACTTGGGAGGTTGAGTCAGGAGGATCGAGGGTTCGAAGCTAGCCTCAGCAGGGGCAAGGTGCTAAGCAAATCAGTGAGATTCTGTTTCTAAATAAAATACAAAAAAGGGCTGGGGACGTGGCTCAGTGGCCGAGTGCCCCTGAGTTCAATCCCCAGTTCCAAAACAAACACACACAATGGAATATTATTTGACCTCAGAAAAGTCATTATGCAATTACCCTGCCATTTGCCTCAACAAGGTAAAGTGCACTTAAGATCAACATCTAAAAATTTAACTTTAAAGTTCACAAGATACCATATTATGAAATTTAAAGTACTAGAAAATTCCACTTTTTAAAAAATGTTAGTCTTATTTTCTAGAGAGAGAGAAAAAATTGGAAAAATACTAAACTGTCAACAACTAGTTATTTTTTCTTTTTTCTTCTTTGTTTAATTAAACAACTGAATGTATAATTAAAGCATTTTATGATTCTCGCTTTTTCAAGATGAGGACATTAATCATTTGGAATTAGCAACTAGTATCATAAAGTTAAATCAGATTTATTTTCCCTTAAAGAATCATGCTGCTAATTTTATTATAAAGAAATTAGCAAAAGCTATTTCACTTAAGACACAAATTTCCCTATTATTGAAAAGATATAAAATTATTGTTTAGATACAATAAAGTAAAAATTATTTGACACTTTTGAAAAAATCTCTAACATCCAGCTTATAACGACCATAAGTTACACTACAAAACAAACTCAGAATTAAAGAAAAACTAAAATCTCAAAAAATTAAATGAAAACTTCTGCTCTCTGAAATTACTACCAATAATTACCAAAGGGAATTTAGAATGGTATGACCCATACCCAAGAAAATATTTTAATGAATTCCATTATAAAATTTAAAGTTAGGAGATAAGGGTGTGGTTCAGTGGTACAGCACTTGCCTGGCATGCACAAAGCATGATCCCCAGCACCACACACACAAAAAAATTAATTTAAAATAACTTACGTGTTAGTTTATAGCAAAAATTAAAAAAAATGTTTATATGGAGAAACATCTGAATTACGAAATTCACAATGGATATATTCACGAGTTCAACCCCCTATTATGCATTCTATTTACAAAAGACAGTTAACATACATAAAGCTTATTATGTGTCAAGCACTGTGCTAAAGACTAATAATTTAATCCTCATAACACCACAAAAATGGGTGTACCATCATACCTACTTTACAGATAAATGCACTGATATAAATGCTTCCCTATTTACTGACATGCTAGCCTTTTGCTAATAGGCAAATATAACAAGATTATGTTTTAATAACTTGTTTTCAGAATATACTTATTTTATAAATACATAGTGTTAATATTTTTTCTTTTGAGTACTTACAAGAGCGATCAGGGAGTATGAAGTAGATGGTATTTTAACCAAGAAGTTTCAAGAGACAAATGGAAATATGCTATAAGAAAGATTAACTTGGAATAACAAGGGTAAACTGGAAGAAGACCATCAGTTAGAAAAGTGTTGCCACAGTTCTTGCTTAGACTACAAATGACCTAACTAGAATAAAAACAAAGAATTTTAGATGGAGATAGGAGAAAACTAAGGGCCCAAGAGTTTAGCTCAAGATCACACAGTTAACCAACCAACTGCAAAGGTAATAAAGACAAGAGAGTTACTAAGAAAATAACTGATAAAAATTTTGCATCTGATTTAATGTTGGTGCTACAGGCAAGAAAGCAGATCCCAAAGTGAATCTAAGGTTTGAACCTAGGTGAGTTCAAGAAGCATTAACAAAAAGAAGGATGAGTGACTTTTTTTTGTTGTTTTTATTTAGTACTAGGTTTGAACCCAGAACTTCACACATGCTAGGCAAGAGTTCTATCACTGACCTAAGCCCAAAGATAAGTTGTTTTTGCAGTTTTGAAGAGAGGGAAGCCGCAGAACCTAGATGGTTTTCATTACCATTTCTATTTCCCACAATAGATTCCATTTCAAATGTTCCTTATTTGTTCTCCAAATTTATTAATTTTATATTTTCAGTAACAATTATTTTTTTTATTTTCTTGATGTATAAATTTCTCCCATAGTCCATATTAATAAATTCATACACAAAGCAAAAAATTTACTTATATTGGTATGGAAATAACTGCAAATGCAAATTAAGAGTAAGAAGGTATAATCAAATGCATTTATTTTATTTTAATTTAATTTTTTTGGTACTGGGAATTAAACCCCAAGAGCCACTTTACCACTGAGCTACACCCCGCCCTTTTTATTTTAGCAAGGTCTTGCTCAGTTGCTAGGGCCTCACTAAGTTGCTGAGGTTGGCTGTGAACTTGAGATCCTCCTGCCTCAGCTTCCCAAGTGGCCACTGTGCCCAGCAAATGCATTTATTTTAAATTTTAAGGTCAACTCAACATTTTGGGAGGGGCAGGGTTTAAAAGTGTGAATAAGTAGTAATTATTCAAGTGTCTATGCTCCTCAAAATATCAGTACACCAATTATACCTTATAATTATTCATCATTAAATAATTTATTAAAATCAAAAACCAATCTAATTTCCATTATTTATGTTCTTCTCACAAGAAAAATGGCATATTTGATTCTTTTCTGGTCCTGTATCATCTTTTAAGTCTGAAGATAAAGAAACCCCATCCATTATATGTCTTTGTCCAAAATAGCATCACAAAATTTTTTTGAAATTTTAGCATAGTCTTTGAAAAAGAGCTCCAATAAGGTATTTAAACTCTAAAATGCAAAGTACTTTCATGGCTGGAACAATGTCAGAAATCCACTACAAAGACCTATTTGTTGAGTAAAAGCCTGAACCATAGCTATAAATGAAAAGACAGGCATTGTTTATCTGGAGGGAAGCATGTAAATAGGATAGTTTCTATGCTGAATAGGCATTGTTTCCATATATAACAGGCGTTTAGACAAATATGAAGACAGAATAATACCCATATTAATATATGGCAGATCTAAATTTAAATTCTCACTTTAATAGCCTTTTTAAGGAAACATTTATTGAATACTCACCACATGCCAGACATTATTCTTTGCACTACAAGTTATCTTACTTAATCCTTACAATCACTCTAAGAGTTGGCATGATTATCCTAATTCTATAGAAGAGAACATTTAGGCACACAGAGAATAAGTAATGTGCTTAAAATAACAAACCTAACAAGCAACAGAGCAGGATTTGTACATAAGCACTTTAATTCCAAAACCTACCCCTTACCAAACAGTAAATAAATAAATAAAATAAAAATATACATTCTAATACATTTACACTGTTCAAAAAAAAGGTAAACGGCGAAAAGTCCGTCTATCATTCATGCCTTCCACCAACCTAGTTCTCAACTCTTCTCCTCCCACTTCTGTATCAAGAATAACTAGTTATATGTATCCTTCAAGATTTTTTTATGCATCTAAATAAATAGAAATGTATACTTTTCCATTTGAATTACCGAAAATATAGTTTTCTATACAATGTTCTACACCTTGCTCTTTTTAATGTGTATTACAGTTCTTCCTGAATCAGTCCAAGAACTCCTTCATCCTTTCAAAACTAGATAGCATTACATTGCACTGATTAGATAGACCATAATTTATTTTACCAATTCCAAAAAGACATTAAGAATGCTTCTAATGTCTTGCCATTATAAACAATGCTGCAGTACATATTTTACAAATAGGCTAGTAGATAATTTCCTGGAAATGGGACCTTTTTTTTAGATAAAAAGGTATGCTCATTTGTAAATCTGACATATGGTGACAAACTGTCCCTGTAGAGGTTTCTCAATTTACATTAATTTCAACATCTGAATACTTGTTTACTGACAATTCTGACAGTGTTCTACCAAAACTAAGGATTTTTGTTAACCTTGTATGTGGAAAAATGGTTACTTTAGTATACAACAATATGTCTTTTAATGTGAATGTTAAACTGTACTCCTTTAAAAACCATTTGTAGCTGGACATGGTGGTCCATGCCTATAATCTCAGAAACTCTGGAGGCTAAGACAGGAGGATCACAAGTTCTGGGACAGACTTGGCAGTTTAGCAAAGCTCTAAGCAACTTAGTGATATCCTGTACCAAATTAAAATGCTGGGGATGTGGCTCAGTGGTTAAGCACCTGTGGGCACGATCCCTGGTACCAAAAAAATAAAAATTAAAAAATTAAAAATAAAAACCATTTGTACAGTATAGCAAACACATGAGGGGATGGAAAGGGAAAGTTCTAGGGGATGAGACTGATCAAATTATGTTATGTGCATGTATAAATATGACATAATGTAACCCATTATATCTCACATAATGTACCAATAAAAAAATGGAAAAAAAATTCTATTTCCTTTTCTGTAAAAATGTCTGTTTCATATCCTTTGCCCATTTTGCTCATTAGTTTCAGGACTGCTTTACTTCTAGGATCAGCACTTCAACATAAGTCATAAATGTTCTTCTAATTGTTTTTTTAACTTTGTATACAGTAATTTTAGCCTGGCTTATTATTTTTACTTTTATACTTAGGTTTTTTTTTTTATATACTCACGTTTTAATCAGAAAGCCCTCCCTGACCCCAAAATAAATTTGTTCATGTTTTCTTCTAGTACTTTTATTAGTCTTTACATTTAAATATTTGGATCATTGGGAATTTATCCAAATATGTACATGGAATGAGGAATTAACCCAGCATTTTTATTCTCTAGCTAACATTACTAAATAGTGCCCACCTAAATCTATTCCCTATTGATTTAAGGGGATATGAGTTTATGTCTTAGCTTTAATATTTGGTTGTGTTGGTTTAATATATCTACTTGAAGTAACTTTAACTATTACAGTTTTAAAATTAAAACATGTTATTACTGTTCTATTGTTGAGTTGTCCCAGCAACTTTAGGTTGTTTTTTCCATATAAATTTGAGCATCCATGTCTGGTTCCCAAAAAACCAATTGGAATTTATTAGGGTCACATTAAATTTACAAATTAGAGAAAATAGCTTAATGTGGCTGAGTGTCCCTATCCACAAACATGATTTTCTTTTGATGAAGTTTTTGTGTTTCTCAGTAATTCTTCCAACAGGTTTTGCATATTTCTTACTACTCTATTCCTGAGTTATTATACATCTTTTTTTTTTTTTCTATTACAAATGGTGCATTTTCTTTCATTGTTCCAACTGCCTATTGTTTCTACTAAGTGTTAATTTTGACTTTGGATGAGTTATATAAACTACTAAAATATTTTCCTCACCTACTGAACTGCAAATATAGCTGGGTGTGGTGGTACATGCTTATATTCCCACTGACTCAGGAAGCTGAAGAAGGACGATGGAAAATTTGAGGCCAGTCTCAATAACTTTGAGGACCTGTCTGAAAATTTAATTTAAAAAAAAAAAAAAAAAAAAAAGGCTGGAAATGTAGCTCAGTGGTAAAGCACTAGGTTTAATTCCCAATACTATAAATAAACAAACAAACAAACAAACAAACTTACTTTACAGGATGGTTATAAGACTTTCAGATAAAGGCTTCAGCATAGTACCTAGCACATTTCTTAATATCAGCATTATAGTTTCTCAAAATTATAAATAATATTTCATTAATTTTTCTTCAATAATATGGTTTGCATATTTCTTCTCATGTACAGTCATACCAACTTCTAAATATACACTTTCCTCCTTATTCACAGTTAAAGGGACTTACTCAACTTTGGAACTGAATAAACTTATGTTCTGGTAACACCCAATCCCCATTTTATCCAATTACTCTTCAGAAAAACTGTAGGTTCATAAGGTTCATTCCTATTAGCCTGGTTATGAAATCCACAGCCGAGTTACCCTTGGATCAGAAAGTACACTTGTGCTAACTGGTAAATACTTGGAATCAACTGTGGGAAACAATCTTAGCTCTGCTTTATTCTCATCATGCCATCCTTAAAAAAAAAAAAAAAAAAAAAAAAAAAAAAAAGTCAAACTTCTAATAACTAAACAGATAAGTAACAACACTTTTTTCCAGTTGTTTTTGGATACTCCTAATACTGTTTCTTAGGATCTCTTCTAGCCTATTCCTTCCCTGCCTCCCATTTCCCTGTCACAAAATAGCACTGCCTCAGAGGGCAAATTTCCCAGGAGCTCTTGCCTAAACTGCCAGCACATATCCAACTTATAGTTACAATTATTTCTGCTATTAGTCAACCAAAAACACCTTGTGTCTATGTTAGTACAAGCTTCTCCCCCCAGGAAAACCTGGAAGCCATGCAACATAGTAATTAACAGGTTGTGTCCATTAAATAAGCAAAAAAAACCTATTAACAAAATCCAAATGATCAGGCTAGCAGAGGGCACCTGACAGACATTCTCATTCATCTGTATATAAAAATTTGAACTTACAAAACAGATGAAGCATAATAGGCAATAATTCAGTTTATCTTAAATTTACAAAGGTATCCTATTTGCCAGGCATTTAAATAGTTTCTCAAAAGCACAAAATTAAGTGTTGTTAATGGATTTTTAGTTTCTTGATACAATGGATTAGGAGAGCAATTAACACTTGGAATGTTAGCCTACTCTAAACTTGAAAAAGCAAAACTGGAAATAAAATATTTTGTGCCTTTAGCCCTAATATTCTTCTCACATATGGTATAAATTCCTTACTACTCATTGAATATTGTTATCAAATTTACAACAAAATTTACTTCCCCAGAATCTTCTCCCCTCTTCTCTTCCTGAATTCTCATTTTGATTCCACCTAGAATCATACCTGGTTCTTTACACTTACTATTCTTTTTTTTTCCGCACTTACTTTTCTTTTCTTTTTTTGTACCCGGGATTGAACCCAGGAGCACTTAGCCAGGAGCCACATTCCAGCCCTTTTTATATTTTATTTTGAGACAGGGTCTCACTAAGTGACTTAGGACCTTGATAAGTTGCTGAGGCTGGCTTTGAATCTCAGTCTCCCAAACTGCTGGGATTAAAGGCATTTTCCCACAGTGCCCAGTTTACTATTCACTTCTAAACCAAACCTGTCCACTTTTTCTGCTTCCCTAATCTCTCCTCAACCTACCTGCTCCTTTATTGTTTTAAAGGACTACTATCACAGCCTAATTTCTTTACCCCAAATTCTCTCCTTTCCAATCCTTTATGTAATCCACAACCAAATTAAATTCAAGCTCCTAAATTTAGTTATATAATCTGACCTCAATTTACCTTTTTCACCTCTCTCTCCCTACCCTTTACTGGGTATTGAACCTGAGGTACTTTACACTGAGCTACACCCCCAACCCTGCTTATTTTGATATAAATTCTCACTATGGGGCTCCAGGCTTGCCTGAACCTGGGATCCTCCTGTTTAAGCCTCCCATGTCAGAGATTACAGGTATGCACCACCATGCCTGGCTTATTTTAAAATGTCAAGTACTGGGCATAATGGTGCGTGCCTATAAGCCCAGCAATGTGTCTGAGGCAGGAGGATCACAAGTTTGAGGTCAGCTTGGACAATTTAGCCAGACCCCATCTCAAAATAAACAGGGCTGAGGATGTAGCTCAGTGACAAAGCACTTAGCTAGCATGCGCAAGACCCTGGGGTTCAATCCCCAGCAACACACACACACACACACACACACACAAAATTAGATTAGATTCAGTTATTATTTCTTCTAGATGAGATAAAATTAAAGATTTTCTTTCCTAAAGAAATACAGATGCAAATAAAGACTAAATTAATATATTCATTAATATATACATTAATGGCAGCATTATATATAACAAAAATCTGGAAATAAATTCAAGAAACCCATATTTTTGGAATATGTAAATAATGAAATGTTAAATGATCATTCACAATATCCCTCAATGATATTTGAGAACATGAGAAAATACTATTTTTAAAAAAAAGTTGAGATAAAATAATATACTCTCAGACTATAATCAGAAACATGAGAAGAGAAAAGGTCCCAAATGATAATAGTACTTATCTATGTATGATGGCACTAGGGTCAATTTTTATATTCCAATATTTTCCAAACTTTCTACCAAGAACATGAAATAATTTCATTTGTTTTGTTTTGACTCAATGGTGGTACTAAGGATCCAACCCGAGGTATATGAGGCAAGTGCTCTACCACTGAGCTATATGCACAGTAGAGCAGTTGCCTAACAAGCTTAAACCCTCAAGGTTCAATCTCCGGCACTGCAAAAAAATTTTAAAATAAAAATGATTAGGAGAGTTCCAACTAATTTGTGAAAAACATTACTAAAGGCTTCCAGAATGCTTTCCTCATGGTCAAGGAAGGCTAAATTAAAATCCTGCCATGCTTAAAAGCAAGGCAAAAGAGTATATATGCAGGTTTAAAAAAAATACATACACATACGCGCACACATATGATTTAAAGAGTGATCAAAATTCAAGAAATTTCTTTTGCCTACAGCAACATGAATAAATTTTTGTACACCAATTACACTCAGTACAGCCTTTATTGCACATGAAAGAACTGTCATAATTCATTAATATTTTAAAATTATTGCCTTTTCAATTCCATCAGCATGAAAAACCAAGCCCAGAGAAGCAGAAAGGAAATATGTCATGGGCTCATTACATGGTTTCTTCATAAACACTTTTTATGTTTTACCATTTTACCAACACAATTTTAATCCATGTGTTCACTGAGTACATCTCCTCTATAAGGTTTTTAATATGTCATCCAAGTACTAAGGTTTTTTTATAGTTTAGGAAAACAAAGTAATTTTAAAAATAAATGGGGTTTGTGAGAATAAACTTAACTGTACTACATTCATATAACATACAAGGGACATGGAATGCTAACAATCTTCTAAGATGATGGACACTGGACCACCTAGGCTGCCCCTTCCAACAAGAATGCTTGATAACTGCCTAAACCCTGAAACCGAAATCTTCCATACTCCTGTTTATTAAGGAAAGTATGTGGTTCATATTCAATCCTATAAAAACACATAATGAAAACTCTGATGAAGCTGCCATTTGTTAAAAACTGCTAAGATTAGGCATCTACTGTATCACTATTTTCTGTTTGGTCTGAGTTTCATAAGGCATCACCAAATCAATACATTCCAGAGACAGACAAATGTACATGATAGCCTTGATACAACATAAGTAACCAATCTAAGTTCTAATGTTAGCCACCAAATCAACCTTGCACAGCAATTTCTATAGACCTTAGACAGTTAACAGCATAGCAGTTAAGACAACAAAGGGGAATAAGACATGTAAGAGAAATGAAAAGGACTAGGTGTTACCACAGTAAGTTTTTATTTGTTTTATCTAAATATTCTTGGGCTGAGGGGATGTAGCTCATAGGTCGAGTACCTGCTTAGTATGCAAGAGGCCCTGGGTTTGATTCTCAGCACCACAACTAAACTCAATACTCATCAAATCACACAGCGTTATGACCATAATGCAATCTTCTCAACAATTTATTCCGCTAGGCCATCAGACAGAATGGCAAGGAAACAATTTGTGCATTAATATTTGATCTGCCTCAAACAGAAAATATTACTGTAAATAATTCTAAACATAAGCACAATTTAGTGAATAAGGTAGGAGACTGGTAGGTTAAACTTTCACTCATTATAGCTGTTCACCAGTCACCTGCTGTTTGACAAGTTACTTACCAACTTGTGCTGCCATTTCTCCGCAAATTTATCCCCTAAGATGAGGATAATTCTTGCAAATTGTGTCACAAGCATTTTGAAAGGAACCATGAATTATTGTGTAATGCTCTTGAAATTCCTCAGATGTAGGGTCCTACACAAAGTAAAGTATTATTATACATCTCTCTAACAGTAGCATCTGTTTGCATTATGGGTTTTTCTTTTCCCTACACTTGACAGATTCTTGGCTACTAATGTTTCTCAGGGTCCAAAGCAAGCCTCCAGTCCTGACCCAAGTTATTATTTTTTTCAAGTCTTCAAATCACCTACATCTTTTTCTTCCTTAGCAGATGCTGTGAAATTTGTAAGTTATAAAACACAATTAATTTCTTTGGTTTTATATACTTTGGTTCAGTAAGAAAAATCTGATATTTTTAGCCCATTCTCCAGTAAATAATTTCCCATGTTTAGACTTTTTAAATTTCAACTCTTATTTTATGGAACAACTGATCTACAGATTTTTGTTTTGTGAACAGAGAGAACAGTTAGAAAATGAAGACAGCAAGTAAGTTATTACTGCTGGGTGATTTAAGTACTGAAGGGACCAACAGAAATTACTGTTACAGCAACACAGGAAACAGAATCAATGCTCATCATCTTTTTATCTTCTATAAATGCAGAATATAAACTATAATCAATTTTATCACATTATTCAAAACTTTACTTATTACTGGCTTTCTGAATCAAGTGAGTCTTCCATCCAAGAATAAACTATACATACTTGGATTTTTAGTTTGTGATGGCATAATATTACAATTTGAAAACTCTCAATCTTATATGGTTCTTAAAATGACTTGAATTTATGCACAAGGGGTGGGTAAGAAAACATGGTGTCTTAATTGTATAATCTTACAAAATAGTAATTTTTGAAAGTTTTTTTTCAACCCTCAGAATTACTTTAAAATACCAGTGGCAACTATTTTCCTCCTAGGTGAACAAATATTCTACCTTTTCACTATGGTAGGAGAAAAGCTTTGTGGGATAAAAGTAAAAACTACAAGATTTACAGTGGTGTCCTAATGTCTGCTAGTCTAGTAACCCCTAGTTAGTCTCAATTTCTTTTAATTTCAGTTTCCTCATCTGTAAAATGGGGAACATAACACTTGCATTAACTACAAGACTGTTGAGAGGACTAAATGAGATAACTCATCTGAAAGAACTTCGTTATCCACAAAAAGCTGCTGATACAGAATTATGCCACAGTATTTACAAATTATGGTCACAAAAGTTTAGTATTGCTTCTAAAATGAAATAAATGGAAATAGACGTACAAAACATTCAGGACCAAGGTCCCCAAGCTATAGCTATGCCTGGATATACACTGAGTAAAGAAACTTAAGGAAAGTACACTTCCTACCGATTATCTTACAATTTTCAGAAGTGAATTTGGAAGGAAGTATAAAAAACAAAATTCATTTATATGGACTGATATGGCTTACTGAAGGTTAAATTATTCACTTGTTAGTTATGAATTAAGAAACTGAGGGGCATAGCTGGGCATGGTGGCACATACCTACAATCCCAAGAATTTGGGAGGCTGAGGCAGGATTGTTAAATTCGAGGCCAGCCTGGGCAACTTAGTGAGATCAATCGCAAAATAAAAATAAAAAGGGCTGGGAATGCAGCTCAGTGGTAAAGTGCCTGTGTTCAATCCCTAGTACCAAAAGAAAAGATAAACCAAGATGCACAGTGGCCCACGCATGTAATCCCAGAGACTTGGGAAGCTGAGATAAAAGGATCACAAATTTGAGGTCAGTACTGGCAATCGAGTAAGACCCTCAGGACCTCAGAAGACCCTATCTTAAAATAAAACATGAACCAATGAGGATGTAGCCCAGTGGTGCCCCCTGGGTTCAATTCCCAGTACTGAAAAAAGAAGAAATTGAAACGCTACAAAAAAAAAAAAAAAAAAAGAAGAAATTAAGATACTAGCTTAAAAAGAGTAATTAAAAAGTTCTGAACATACGCCCTAACACTCACCACCTCCCCCCAAAAAGTTCTTACATAGGAAAAGTACATGTGCATGAAATAGACATTCACTCCTCTGGAAATAATTCAGAAAAAGCTACTAGTGATAGCAAGGGAAATATATATACAAGAGAAATGAGATGAACGTGAACTTAATCTACATTCTTGGTACAATAAATCAGTTAAACCTTTCTATGTGGATCAGAAAATGTCTAGAATGGAAACACTCTCCCAACACGCCACAGGCCAAATCTATTTACTACTCTACAAGGCCAAGTACTCGAGTAAATTATTGTGATTCAAGAATGACTTATTGTTAATGAGGCTTACTCTTTCTCTTTCTCTCCTTATTAGTTATAGAATATGTTTATAAAGCCAAACTATGTTAAGAAATAATTCTTAGCTCCATTCCTTCTGCTTTCTATAACACAAATTTAAAGCTCTGATGAAATGAACTATGTTTACTTACTACATGATCCTAGAAATATAACTAGACTGCTCAATTACTAGAAGACTTTAAAATCAAATAAAATCCACAACTTGTTATATTCTAATCCATTCCTCGAAATCAAATTTAAAAAGGATTAGGAAAAGGGCACATTTAAAGCATTAAGGAATTATTTCAAACAAGTAATTTAGTTAAAAACATTAAATTTACTACTCAAGCAGCTTAAACTAAGACTGAGGTTAAAAAATGAAGTCCCTATCACAATCACCTCTCCTTGAACTTACACTTTTTCCTACCTCTGAACCATCGGAATACTTCAATACATCACTGAATCAGGTCTTCTCATAATAAAGGCTTTCCTCAGGATCAGAATCCTCTAAAAAACTAAGCAATTTCAACTCCAGACTTTTTTTTTTTTGGGGGGGGGGGGAATGGGGGGAGGGGGTGAGTGGCCCAGGATTGAATCCAGGGGTGCTTAAACTCTGAGCCACATCCTCAGCCTTTTTATTTTTATTTTTTGTGACAGGATCTCACCAAGTTGCTCAGGGCCTCGACAAGTTGCTGAGACTGGCCTCAAACTTGCGAAAGTCCTGCCTCCTTCCACAGCCACTGGGATTGTAGGCGTGCACCACCATGCCCAGTCAGACTTACTTTTTAGCTATTGTGGACAAAATTAAACTTAAGTTCTCATTCTCTCCCCAAAATCTTATTTTAATTCTATCCCACAATGACATTTCTCATCATTTAAATTCCCTGAGCTCAAAGTATTCAACACATCATTTCAAATTTTAATTCTATCCAGTTATTTCATTTATGTTTGGTTTTAACTACCAACCCAGGATCAGTTTCTGAAAGACAAAGCTCATTTTGTCATTTTTCTATTTCAGACCGTGGTACATACCCTGGACAACAACGAGGCAATCCTAAAGAGGTATCCTAAGTTAAGGAAACCCACACTCCCAACTTTGTATTATTACATAATTCTTCCGGGATGAAACTATAGGATGATATAGATGTCACAATGTAATCAACACAATGTCAACAAGACCACAAAGAAGTGGCTAGTTAAGTTTTTTAGAATCTCATCTATAAAGTTAGAAGCTATTTCAGGCATTATCATCATACTGTGCATACGTAGCATCTACCCTTGTCTTGGACACAAAACAAGTGCTTAATAACTATAAAACTTTTAAACTTTAGTAAAGTGCAGTAACTATATTGGTAATTTTTACGCGCTGGCTTTGTGTTTTCTACTTGCCCTCCATCCTTTCAGAAATTACAAAAATACAAAGTTTCTATGGGGCATGTTAAGTATAAAGAACAGCATAAACCCCAATACCATGAAAATTTCAACCTGAGGCAACATTCCAAAGCTGAACAAAAAAAGTACAGGGCCCATTTGCCTCTTTAGCACAGATAAAAATCAAAGCCATTATCAATAAAGTGCCATTCATTCATTTCTACCAAGTGACCATCTCAATGCCTGAAATTATGAAAATCTTAGTGAGGTAGCGTACAAGAAAACTGCCCTTTACCTTGAGTTCTACAATAATTAAATCTATTGTATTAAGTATCACTATCATTAAAACTAAATTACAAATTAAAGGAAAGGCGAGAGAGATTAAGACCCTAACAACAAAGGACAAAAGCTACATTATTTGCAATTTTCATTATCAGAAAATCGAAGTTTGGCATAGTGTTGAGATGGTATGAAAGATGAAAGGTACCTTAAATGTAATGCCTAAATATAACTGTATTAACTCTCAAAAGTAACTAACAACAGAAACCACTTAAAAAGTGAACTGATAAAAAATAACTGCCATAGAAAATACTTGCAACATTACTGCTAAAGTTTAAAGAAACCAAATCAATACAGCTGCAGTCTCACCCAAATTTACCACCTTCAGATAGTAACTATTGTTAGTATAATTGAAAGCAAAAAATTATATTCCTAAATGTGGAAATATTTAATTTTAAGACATCCAGGAAAACAGAACATGAAAGGTTAACAAATTCCTCAAAATTCTCAATTTCCTAAAAAATTGTTTTAAGTTCTGCTTATCAGCTACTGAAAACTCAGATTCATAAAACCATTAATAGCACTGATACTTGAAAGTATCAAATTAAGGTAGTAAAATGATATTTCTGATTAAACCCAAAAAACTGTATATCTAAAATATGTTATGGGGATAAATAGAAGAATTAACATTTTAGGCAAATAAATGAAAATAGAAAGCTTTTATCCTGTGGGGGATTTTTTCCCCAGATGTCCAGAAACATCACAAATAAATTACAAAGCTAAAATCTTTTAAAGATGACTGTTAAAAGCATTAAAGAGCTCTATATACCTTTATGCCAAAGAAGATATACATACACTGCAGGCTGGTTTTCTCTATGTCACTTTTTATACACCATACAATAAGGGTTTATAATAATAGTAAAAAAAAAAAGTAAAAAAAAAAAAAGCAATTAAAATCAAGAAGCAAGCAAATGTCAAGGATATAATTAATTCCTGCTTTGCTTGGCAAGAATACAGGTTTAAGATTACAGAAATGTAACATTTCAAATTTAAAATAATTAGAAATAGCAATTAAAAATGTTTTTAACTTACCTGGTTTCTTTCTGGATTTTTCATGACCTAGCTGACCTAGATCATTACATCCACACGTGTACACAGTTCCATCATCCAGAACAAATACAGTATGTCTGAGTCCACATCCTACGTCTCGGACCTTTTTATTTACAAAAAAGTCACTTTTTCTGGGCTCTAATACAATTTCTTCATCAATTCCACCCAAACCTAGTTGTCCAAAAGATGCATTTCCCCAGCACAACATGCTTGCAATTATTTGGGTCTTCCAGTTTCAATACAAAATTCACTTCTGAAATACTGGGAAGTTGGAGGTACCCTATATCTGAGGAGATAGAAAAAAGTTAATATGGCTTCAAAGGAAACATGATGTATAACTAACTGCTCTTTGATCAAGTGATAGGCTACAATAATCACTAGACAGTAAACACTAAACATTTTAAACTATGCTACATAAAGTATCATTTAGCTTCTAAAGCCAATTAGTTGTAGCTTTTTTTAAAAAGCACCACACAGAAACACTTAGGGAAAATATATGGCTCCCTATGATCCTTTGCAAAATTTAAAACACTACCTAGTTTGGCTTTCTGTTGTCTTGTGACAGACTAAACTTAGGAAAATAACTGTTGATGAAATTAATCATACAGGTTTTTTTGTTTTTACTTTAAATAATTTCAATGGAAGCAGGAAATAGGACATCTTTCTAATACCCACCCCAAAATCAAGTATACAGTCACCGCAGAACACAACCTTGCAATCTCCCTCAAATCATAGCATGATTAACCTAATACCTACCTCCACATCAACAGAAAACTGAAGTTCTTTTCTGTAACAAAAATAAAACCAATAATGGAAAAATTTAAGTTTACCCCCAATTCAAATGACTTTCAATTATTCATAGGAGTAGGCCATACAGAAAATTAGAATTCTATTAAGTCATAACCTTAAAACACATAACCTTAAAACAATCACCTCCAAAGATCTTATTTTACAAGTCAAAATACTAACACCCCAACCTCACTGTAAATTTAAACACTAAATTAATGTAATTATAATATAGAAAAATATGCAATTTCAATATCAAGATTCTCCCCAAAATTCAACATTTTCTATTTCAAGTGGCAGTTGATAAAAAATTCTCTCTGAGCAATCCATGTCTATGTATATACCTCTGGGACAACTATTTGGAGATGGGGAAAAAACTGTTAATTACCCCACCAGGGCTGTTGATTTTTCAAGAACAGGAATGGGGGCTGGGGCACTGATAGTTTGGTGGCGAAATCTGTAGAACTTTCCAGTACACTGACTGAATATGTCTTCGCTTGCAAAGAAACAAATAACAAAGAGTCCACTTAGTCTAAACCTGCACAGATTTTCAAATGCATTACGTTATTAAAAAACACCAGTACTACACTATTCCTACACCTACATTTCTTATACCGAAACTTCAAAGTTTCAAATCCCAATTTTCCTACATTACGGCTAGCAAGTGCCGAAGGTGTCCCATTCCATGACCCATCCATTAAAAGAAGTTTGATTTCATTCTTTTGGGGCATCAGAACTCTACAGCTCCTGAGAGTTCGTCACTGTCTTCCCGTATTTTTTCCCCCGTTTAAGAGGAGGAGAACAGGAAAACATCCCCGATTTCAGCGCGCCTAGTTTTTTTTTTTTTTTTTTTTTTTTTTTTTTACTTTAAAAGTAAAAACAAAAGTCATAAGAGATACGGGAAAGGCGTTCTCTCTCCAGCAACAGGTAGAAAAATGAGAAGCAGTTTAGACCCATCTTTGCCTCCACAGGCACCCACAACAGCTCACGAGGGTCGGGGAAGAGAAATCGTCTGCACACACCCAACCTCGCGGGCCGACCAGTTAACTACCGCAGCTTCCAAGACGCAGAGGCCGGCGGACCAGTCTGGGCACCCCGCAGCCTCAGCCCAAGGGAGGTCTTCCCCCAGGGAGGTGCGACATTCCAGCCCCAGGGCCAAGGAGCACCGACCCTTCCCTAGTCCCCCGCCCCTCACCCCCAGGAAGCGCTGAGAAAGCGCCCTACGCCATGCCGGCCTGTATCCGCTCAGCCCAACCTGCCCCCTCCCTAACGCCGCCACACGCCCCCGAACCCACCGGGGCAACGACTCACCCGGCCCCTCAGGGCAGGGAAAGCCCAAGGCGACAGAGGGCGGCCCCTCTCCAAAGAGCAAGGCTGTGCGGCTGCTAAGGTACGTCTCCAGCTCCTGGGACCCTCCTTTAGCCAGTGGCGGCGATCAGCAGGGCTCCTTCGGCTTTGGGCCGCTGCTCCGCTGCTCCCCTGCCTGTTCCCTGTGAAACTTTACCAGGTTCCTCAGAGAAAAGCAGCAGCCACCACTGCCCAGTCCAGCAGCAGCCGTCAGCGACCCGGATGGAATGGGAGGGGAAGAACTGAAAGCGAGCAGGGCGGAGAGCGTGAGGGGTGGAGAGAGTTGAGGGAGAGGCTAGGGAGGAGAAGCGAGAGGAGGAGGTGGCTACGCGGGGGAGGGGGAGGGGCCGGCCGGAAGTGAACCATGGAGCACGCGCGCGAGCCCGCCCACTTCCCGGCACGCGCGCCTGCGCCTGAACCCTCCACACATGCGCCTGCGCGGTGGGAGCTTTGCGTTCCTTTGACAAGTAGGAACCGCCAAATACAGAAGCTGGAGTTTACGAAGACAAGAGAAGGTGTTTGTGTTTTTAATTAACGCTCTGTGGGCACAGGGGCCATTTTATGAAGAAAATCTCTTATTTTTTTAGTCTTTCTGCTCTACGTTACAGTTTTTTCATTTTTCTGCCTTTTCCCACAGAGATTTGAGTAAGCAGATGAAACCACAAGATGGATATATAAAGGCAGATGGCTTTAGACTCATCTAGAGCTAATCTAAGGATGGGAGATATAGTTAGCAATGGCTGAAGCGTCTCACGTTAAAGCCAACACCACCAGTCTTTTCAATAAGAAAAGTAAATAAAGCATATAGAGTTCCTGCTTCAAAAAACCTGGATTTCACGGGCCAATTTTGACACCATCTTGTTACCAAAACCAGTACGTTTACTCACAACTTGAAAAGATTCCAGGGAGTGGAGGGCAAGTTGTTGAGACAAGAAAAAAGGATTTTTTTCAAAACTGGATGTGGTGGCATGCACCGATAGACCTCCACACTTAGAAGGCTGAGACAGGCAGATCCCTTGAATCCTGTTGGAAATCAGCCTGGGCAACATAGCTAGACTCCAGGGGGCGAGGTAAGCCAGCAATATCAAGAAGAATGGCAGACCCTCTTCCTGAGAGACCATTAATACAGCTTTCAAGTTTCTTTTATCCTTAGGAGGAAATAGTTGAGGAAACCTGGTAACTGGTAATCTGATTGGCAATCAGTCTTAAAGTAGGAGGACCAGCAAAATCTCATGCAAATCATCCCTGTGCCGCAAGTTTAAATGATTAATGAGGGGAGAATGCTCAAGGATACACAGGCCTTTCTAGCAAAGGATAACCAGGAGAGTGGCTACAACCTCTTTTAAAACGGGAAAACTTGGAACAAAGCATTTTGAAGTTTTGTTAAGATTTACCTGGACCTGTGACTTTAGAGAATGTTGAGAACCTAGAAGGAATTTCACAGGCTGTATATTTTTCACTGAGAAATACATTTCAAATTGTGAAGTAGACACTTCATGTTCTATACAAGAATATGTTTAAATATGTGTGTTAGTTTCCTATGGCTGCTGTAACAAATTACCACAAATCAGTGTCTTGAAACAGCAGTTATTTATTATCTCACGGTTACAGGAGGCCAGAAGTCCAAAAGGTGATAGCTGGTTGGTTCCCTCTTGGAGTTTCAGGGAGAAATTTTTTCCCATGCCTCCCCTAGTTTTCTTGACCATCTTTGTGGAAGCATCACTTTAATCCTGCCTCCATCTTCACTTGGTGTTTCCTCTGTGTGTCTGTGTCCCAGTTTCCCTCTTTCTATAAGGATGTCAGTGATTGGATTGGATCCACCCTAATCCATTATGAGCTTATAACTTGATTGCATCTACAAAGACCTTACCTGCAAAGACAAAGTCACACTCACAGGTACCTGAGGTTAGGACTTAAACTTGTCTTATGGAGAAACCAAATTCAACTGACAACAGTATGTTAAAGAAATTAGTATAAAATGACAAGATGCTTAGCAAAGTATAATTTCAACATTAGGAATGGTGGGACTACCTACCCAACAAAACATACTATCTTATTTTAAACGCCTCCTTGTTCTTGTGGGACTTTTTTTTTTTTTTTTTTTTTTTGATACAGGGTCTCACTATTGCCTGTGTTGCCCAGGCAGGTTTCAAACTTGAGGTTGTCCTGTCTCCATCTCCAGAATAGCTGGGACTATAGCTAGTTTTGGCTTATCTGGATTCAGAGCCTAAATCCTACAGCTCACTTCAGACTTTGGTCCTTCTATCTCCTCAAACATACAGACATTTACTTATATTCTGCATTTCAGAAAACTACTTAGTCATAATTTCTACAATATGTCAATAGTACATATCTGAGTGGGTTGTTGTGGGAATTTAATAAGATAACATGGTGGGCTAAAAGGTTACACTTGTAATCCCAATTACTCAGGAAGCTGAGGCAAGAGGATAGCAAACTTGAGGATAGCCTGGGTAATTTAGTGAAACCTTGTTTCAAAAAAAAAAAAACAAAACAGGACATGAACACTAGTAGTAGAGAGTAGCTGGGTACAATTCCCAATAGTTCAAAAGACAGACAATAATAATAACAGGTATAGTGCCTTGTACATGGTGAGAATCTTGTAAATGTTAGCTTTTACCATTACTAGTATTATCTCCCGAACTAAAAGTAGTACAAGAATATTGGGAAACACATCCCATAGTTCCAGGGGGAAAATTTAGAACAAGAGTACAGTAGGTTTTTTTTTTTATGAATACAGTGAGTTTTTTACAGATCATGTTCAACTTCAAAAGATAATGCTCAATTGAGAGATCACTGAAAGAGGTATTCATTCTTGTTGAACTCTTCTTGTTCCTTTCCATCCATCCATACTGCTCCTGCTATATCTTATCTCCCTTCATTCAGATCTCCACTCACAAACTTCCCTGATCACCCTGTGCAAGAAAATCAGTCTCTTGTTCCCTTTTCCCTTATCCTGCTTTGTTTTCCTTCGCATTATTACTTCCTGACATTTTTATTATATAACACATAACTGTATAACATTGCATTCATTACTTGTAACATACAAATAAGAAAATAGATGAGCGATTATATATTATCCATACATTTTATTCCATATATTATATAAATAGATAACTTTGTCTCCTACACTAGACTGAAAACTCCATAAATGCAGGAATTTTGTCTGTTTTGTTCAGTGCTCTGTCCTTTAGTATCTTGAACAGTTCCTGACTACAGTGTGTACTCAAGAAATATTGAATTAGCCAGGCATGGTGGTCCACACCTGTTATCCCAGAGGCTTGAGGCAGGAGGATTGCAAGTTCGAAGACAGCCTGAGCAGTTTAAAGAAACCCTGTCTCAAAAAAAAAAAAAAAATGGGGGATGCAGGGAGAAGGGCTGAGCATGGTGATGCACACCTGCAATCCCAGTGTCTCCGGAAGTTGAGACAGGAGGATCATAAATTCATGGCCAGCCTCAGCAATTTAGTGAGGCCCGAAGCAACTTAGCAAGACCCTTAAAATAAAATAAAAAAAAGACTTAAAACTTAAAATAAAAAAGTATATATCCATATTTATATATGGTTAAGTCAAGCTTATAATTTTTATATGAAAATTTTAAAATATTGATGCTTAGAGGATCCCCATCTTATCAATTACATACCAAATTGTTTGGGTCCCTAAATAAGAAATTTCAATTTTGGTAAACATTATTTTAGAGATAGCAAACATATTAGGTCTCAGTATCTAGGAATACAAATTTGGGTTTATTTGTGCCACTGAAGGAATGGCACAAAATTGAATTACTCCTCAGTTTTCTTTTGATCTTTCTGTTTAACTTCCTAGAGCTGCTGTCACAATTGGGTGACTTAAAATAACAGAATTTAATCTAACAATTCTGAAGTCCAGATGTCGAAAATCAAGATGCGAGAGTGCCATATTCCCCCCAAAGGGTTTTAGCAAAAAATCTTTCCTTGATCCTTCTAGCTTTTGATGGCTTCTGGCATCTTTTGACTTGTGGCAGTGTAACTCCAACTTCCACTTCCAGTTTCATACAGCCTTCTTCCCTGTGTTTCTATTTTCTGCCTCTCCTTTCCCTTATAAGGACACCAGTCATTGAATTTAAGGTCTACCTAATTTAGATCTATAACTTAATTTCATCTTTAAAGCCATAATTTTCAAAGACAAATCTGCAAAAGCTCTTCAAAATAAAGTCACATTCTGTATTTCCAAGCACATGAATTTGAAGAGGAACACTATTCAACCTACTATGTCAAGAAATCATACCTATTCCTCCGTTTTCCTAATTTTCTGTAACCTTAATGTGACTGGCACCTTCTTTCAGGATTGCCCTAAAAGAAAACTGGTGACCTACAGGGTAAACATATTTTGAACACTTTTTCAGAGGTGTGAAAGACCAACATTATCTATGTATCTTCTGCCTGTAGATAATCTTTTTAGTCTGGAATTTTGGACATTTGTTAAGTATACAAAAGAACTTGTCACCAATTGTCACATCATAGATTCCACCTTGAGTGTGCAACTGGAAAGCCTCCTCTAGTCATTTTTACCCACTCCTACTTTCCAAGGTTAGGTCTACTCAATTAAGGAATTGTAAAGCCATATCTTGTTTGGTCCCTCAATGAGTCTCTCTAATCTGAAGAGTTTGCTTCTTTTCATCCTGTCTGTAAAATTTCATGGTTATCTCTTCTCCTTGGCTCTTGGTCTAGCATTATGGCATCAGCCTAAAACATGCACAAGGCAGTCAAATCTTTCACCAGATTCATTCAACAAGTCTTTACTGAGCACCTACTCTGTGCTGCACTCCAATTCTAGTAGAGACAGACAAAAATAATCAGGTAGGCAAATAAAAGTATATTATAAGTTGTAATTAATTCAAAAAGGATCAAGTCCTGTGAAGAGGTGAGAAAACACTATAGGTGAGGTAACAAAGGGAAGCCCTTGAAGCAGGAAAGGACTTGATGTTTTCTAGGAACTGAGAGAAAATTAGTGGAGATCAAGCACAGGTACACTAAAAATGCTTGGAAATAGGCAGAAGATGGATCAAGTAGGCATGTCCAAGAGTTTTATGCCAAGGGTAGAGGAAGGGTGGTTAGTGTATGTGCTAAGGGAAAAGATAACTTCTGTTGCTGAACAGGACAGGATTGCTGAATTAGAGGAGTGAAAATGGAAGAATAACACTTTTGCAAAAATCCAAATAGGAGATAATAGTAGCAGAGACTGTGGTGGTATAATGGAGACGAAGTGAAGAAGGTAGATTCAGAACACATTTTGGGGATAGGATTAACAGGGTTGTAACATGGGTGACCCACAGGTAACTTTTTGACTTGAGCAATTGATGAATAGTAGTGATATTTACAGATAAGTTTTGACTAGGAAAAATCAAGTGTTCTGTTTTTTTCTATTTGTTGTTGTCTGGTACTAGGGATTGAACCCAGGGGCCCTCTACCACTGAACCACACCCCCCAATCCCCTTTTATTTTTAATTTTGAGACAGGCTAAATTGTCCTGACTGGACCCAAACTTGCAATACTCCTGCTTCAGCCTCCAGAATTACAGGAATGACAGACACATGCCACTGTGCCTAGTCAATGTTCCGTTTTGACTTTAAGTTTGAAAAAAATCAAGAGTGTGTTTCTGTGTTAGTTTGCTATGGCAGCCATAACAAAATACCAGAGTGGGGAGCTTAAATAAAGGGACTTATTTCCTCATGGGCCAGAAGTCCAAGATCAAGGTGTCAGTAGGTTTGTTTTTTTTTCCTGAGGCCTCTAGCTTAGGCTTGTAGATAGTCACCTCCTCACTGTGTAACATGGTCTTCCTTTGGTCTATGTGTTCTCTGTGTCCTAACCCTGTCTTTGTCCTTATAAAGACATCAGTCATATTGGATTATGGCCTATTCTTATGACCTCATTTTGCCTTAATTACCTCTTTAAATGATCTATCTCCAACTACAGTCACTTTCCAAAGTACTGGGGGATAGGGTTTCAGCATATGAATTCTATCGGGGACATAATCATCTCATAGCAATTTCTCTCTTTCTTCTGAATTTCATTATTGAAAATTTTTTTTACTCTTAAACTAGATAGGTATGGGCCAGTCCCAGGAATGAATGAAATAGGAGAAATAACTCTCCTGCCACATAAATGAGAAAGCAGAAAGGAATATTTGGGCCTTCATTTTAGTACATGAAAGCAAAAAGAATTGTGTTGATTATATTATATGCTATGGAATGTGCCATTTAATCTAAACATAAAGAATAATAATTCTGAGCATTTATTATAGAACTCCTTCTCAACTTTCACTCTCACAATCATCCCAACCTCCTTTGCCACTCCACATTTATTTTCTGCCTTCAATTTCCTTCTCAGTATCCCAGTGTAAAACATTAGTATTCTTTATATATTGAATATTAAAAATACATTTAAATGCTCTCTTTTTATTACTCTGTGATTCTTTGTGTTTGTTTTCCAGCCTCTAATTACAAGAATTGAAATGACATTAAAACAGACATAAACCTGAAAAATCACATGTAATGTGGACCTTGACCAGTATGTGGGGATGTATTCATGCATTTGAAATCATAATGCAATTACTCCAGTTACCACTCTTATCAGAAAAAGTTCTTAAACTACTCGTTTTTGATGGCAGTGAAGAATGAAACTGCATGACAAACTATGCTTTAAAATTACTTTATCTCATGGCAATCTCAGATGAGAATTCTGTGAGTTATAATTAATAGCATTATTAAAGCAATGCAATATTTGCAATATTTACAATATTTGTGGGATCTATACTTATATGAATCTATTTATTCATGTGGGTACTAGATATTGAACCCAGAATCACTTTACCACTGAATTACATCCCCAGCTTTTTTTTTATTTGGAGACAGGGTCTCACTAAATTGCTGAGGTCAGTCTCAAACTGGCGATCCTCCTGCCTCAGTCTACTGAGTCACTGGGATTACAAGCATGCACCACTGCACTTATTGTGAATCTTTTAAATGTATGTGTTTTCTTTTTAAAAAAAAATTCAGATAACAATAACAAGGAAGAATCTTAAATATTAGAGCTTATCAGTAAAAACTTTCATGCAACACAAAACAGAACAAATAAAGTGCCAAGACAATTTTGTTGCTACTGATTTTGAAGGATCTTGTAAAGATATTTGAAACTGGAGGCTGGTGGGAGTATAGCTCAGTGATAGATTGTATGTGCCCTGGGATCAATCCCCAGCCCCCAAAAGATAGTTGAAGTGGGGAAGTTCTAATTAACTGTCAGATATATACAGTCTGGGAAGAATATATATTTTCATATGTATATTTTCATTTTTTCTTCTTTCTCTTTCCCCAGTGCTGAGAATCAAACCCAAAGCCTCACGAATGCCACGCAAGCACTCTACCACAAAGCTAAATTCCCAGCTCCCTTCATCCCTCACCCCCCCACCCCCCACCCCCGTTTTTTTCAGGGCCGAGGACCAAACCCAGAGCCTTTGAGTGCTAGGCAAGCGCTCTGCCACTGAGGTAAATCCCCAACCTTCATTTATTTTTAATGTATATTTCTATTTTTTAAATTTTTTTTTAATTTTTTTGCGGTGCTGGGGATTGAACCCAGGGCCTTGTGCTTGCGAGGCAAACACTCTAGCACTCTACCAACTAAGCTATATCCCCAGCCCCCTTGTATATTTTTAAATGGCATGCCTCTCTGCCATCAAATAGGATCAGGAATGAAATTAATTGTAATTACGGGTCTTTGTAAAATTAACAGTACTGCTTTTTTCCTTTCTCTAGTGCTGGGGATTGGATTCAGACCCTCATGCATGCCAGGAAAATGTTCTACCACTGAGCCATGCCCCCAGCCCCAATATTGCTTTTTTTTTTTTAAATAGAAATTAGCCAGAGCATGAATATTTTCATCTATTGAATCTTTTATTAATAACTTTCAAAATAATATTATAAAGGAAACAGCCTTGCTAAGCATCTTATTTGATGATCACTTTTTATAAATAGAATTGACACGTTCAAATTCTTAGTTAAGCAATAAAATTTAATGAAAGCAGCACAGAGAAGCATAAAAGTAAGGAAATGGAAAACTTTTTAACCCCTATCCCCCAGAATTTCTTATGTTAATTGTACATCTTACATTTAGAGAGCCAATAGTTGGTTGCCTTTACCATACAGATACTTTTCATGCATATTTTTTTAGAAAAATGTCTACTGTTACTTGTGCTTTTTTTGGAAAAATAAAAAAGATTGTCCTAATAGCTGGCATCAGAAATAAATAAAACACTGACATTTTTATGGACAGTTTTTATTAGAGTTTAAAAAATGTGTTCTTATAATCTCATTGTAAGATCTGATAGCCTGAAGGAACAATTGAGCAGTAATGACTAGAAGGACAGAGTGTTCCTAGAAGATAAATTATAGTTGCCACCTCCATGTTGTCTAAATACAGTTAACCATATTAAAATGACAGAAATGGGGACTGGGGTTGTGGCTCAGTGGTAGAGCACTTGCCTAGCATGTGTGAGGCACTGGGTTCAACTCTCAGCACCACATAAATAAATAAAGGCATTGAGTCCATCTACAACTAAAAATAAAAAAATAAATAAATAAAATAAAATGACAGAAATGTTTGCCCAAGAAAAACAATACACAATCCAAACTGTTTTTTTACCTACATATATATATGAAGCCAAACAAGAAACATAACTCTTTGTAAACATGGAATCTTAAGAGGTAAATTAAAGTGGTGTGTGCAATTTCCTCTTAACAAACAACACACAACTTCATCTGTTCAATGTTTAAAAGAAAGTATTACCCAGCAAGCTAAATTCCAAACAGTAGCTTTCAAATTGCTCCCATTCTCAAGTCTGACAAGTGCTGACAATAAAATAAAAATCCTGTGGAATTGTGACTGTTAGAGTTGTTCTTAGTTTGAAACATATTTTTAAAAAGTACTGCAAGTCAGAGAATTTAAATATATATGTACTAAAATTATAGTCAAGTGTGAAATGTCCTATCATCCTTTTCTTCCTCAGTTACCAGTAGAAAGAATGGGTAAAATGGTTTCTCTTATTTGATGTAAAATTATTCTGTTTTACATTTAAATTTGCTTAGCTCAGGGAACTCAGATTTTCAAACATTAAAGTAGCGTTTATTTAAAAATATTAGTGCTTATTGTTAACAACTTAATAAAGTAAAAGAAGAAAATAACAATAAAAATACCACCAAAGAGATGCATACTGCTAACATTATACTGATCATCACTCTGATATTTTTTCCAAGTATATTGTATAATATATACCAAGTATATTCCAAAGTATATTGAACAAATATAGAGGTCAAAGTAATTTTACTCAGTGAATATTGGGGTTTTGTAACTTATTTTTACGCAAGATCTCTTCCCAAGTACTCTTTCCATGTCTTGTTATATTGATAGTTGTCATCTGTACTTGGAAATCCTAGAATACTTTCTCCAGGTTTTTCCAATTCCTCCATCTCCATAGAATAGCAAAATGCTCAGGGGTGGTAGAAAGGAAAATTTCAGGATACTGAATGGAGTTTCCATATTGTCTACTGCACTTGCATACTTAAATCCTTTAAATTAATAAGCAACTTTTTGTTCATATTAATAACATATGAAGACAATATATGCTTTTCCCTTTGGATTAGTTATCTCAACCCTCATCTCTCCTGCCACACTCTCAGTTCAGATTATCATTCATTCAACCCTGAATTTCTGCCCCAGCCTGTGAACTACCTTGTCTTGACTCTTGGGTTCATCCTCCCAGTCGCTGGGGTGATCTTTCTCAAATGCAGATTTAATCATAGCTCCTTAAAATCTTTATCATTGGCATTCAAAGTTCTTCAAAATCAAGTCTTTATCATCCTCCACAACCTTATCCCTGACCACAGGCCCCAAATCACAAATTATCCTTGTTTTATGAATTATTAAATATGCTCTTTCTCATCTCCCTACTTTTTTTTTTTAACATTTGGGAGGGGGACACTGGGGATTAAACCCAGGGGTGCTCTACCACTGAGCTACATCCCCAGAAACCATACCTCTTTTAAATTTTGAGACAGGGTCTCAGAAAATTGCCAAGACTGACCTTGAAATTATAATCTTCCTGCCTCAACCTCCCAAGTTGCTAGGATTGTAGGCATGCACCTCCACACTCACCCCATCTCTTTATATTTTCATGTTGCTTCTTCAACCTAGTGAGATTCATTTTTCAATACTCACTTAAGCAGTCCTTCCTTTATGAAGACTTGCCCTATCTGTGTCGATTATGAAACTCCCTCCTCTCTGGTGCCATCCTCTGCTATAGAGCTTACCACATTACAACATAATCAATTGCCTATACTCTCCTTCACTGAACTGCAAGCTGAGGGTCAGGAACTTGGATCTTTTTAGATATGTACACCTAAGAATAAATGAATACAAGTTGTTTCATATTTGTCAGAAGCTCTAGTTGGAAAATGTTTATTTTTGATTAATAAAATATGAGAAATAGATTGTTAGCAAATTTTATTTAGTACATAAAAATCTTTCAAAAATATTTCTAGGGAAAAGGATAATTGAGAAGACCTTAGGGAAGACTGTGAGCATGCTGGGTGCTGTGGCACACATCTGTAATCCAAACAACTTGAGAGGCTGAGGCTGGAGGATTACAAGTTCAAGGCCAACCTAGGCAACTTAACAAGATCCTCAGCAACCTGGCAAGACCCTGTCTCAAAATAAAAAGGGCTGGGGATAAAGCTCAATGATAGAGCTCCTCTGGTTTAAATTCCTAGTCTCTCTCTCTCTCTCTCTCTCTCTCTCTCTCTCTCTTACACACACACACACACACACACACACACACAGACTATGAACACATATTCACTAAACATCCATTAAATATTTGTGAATAGAGCAATCGCTTTTTGTTTAGATTGTAATCTTTCTAAGGGAGGGACCTATAACACATGTACTTTTGTTTATTACTTCCAGTGCCCAGCAGTACACCATGTTCAAAGAATACCTCAAGTTCATTTTTACTGAGTAACTGAATGAGTGAATCTGTTTATTTTTGCAAAGCTAAATTTCAACAGGAATTTATAATTTGAATTTATTTGAATCACTCTATGTATTAAAATATCTGTGACCTAAGGAAAGAGGCTCTACTTACAATTTTTATATTCTGAGATCTTTTTCTTTTCCTCCTCCTCCTTCTCCTTTTAGTTCTAGGTATTAAACTCAGGAGGGCTTTACCACCTGACTACAGCCTGAACTTATTTATTTTTAAAATTTTTTTAGTTGTAGATGGACACAATACCTTTATTTTATTTATTTTTATATGGTGCTGAGGATTGAACCCAGTGCCTGCCACATACTAGGCAAGCACTCTACCACTGAGTCACAATCACAGCCCTATTTTTTATTTTAAGATAGGTTTTTGCTAAATAGCTGAAGCAGGCCTCAAACTTTTCGTCCTTCCAACTCAGTCTCCCAAGTAGCTGGGATTACAGGCATGTGCTACCAAGTCCAACTATATTCCAAGATCTTTTTAAAAATTTTTATATTTTTTTAGTTGTAGATAGACACAGTATATCTATTTTTTTTTAATTTATGTTTATGTTATGCTGAGGATTGAACCAGTGCCTCCCACGTGCTAGGCAAGCACTTTACCACTGAGCTACAATCCCAGCCCCTATTTCAAGATCTTAATAGAGAACACAGAACATAGTAGAAATTGTTAAATCTGTTGTCAAGATTTCATCAGTGAAATATATGTCTGCCTTGCCCATCACTGTATCTCTGTGACCTAGGACAACATATTATCCATAATGGGAATCTAATAAATATTTGTTAGATAAAAATGATTTGGAACTCTGGCTTCTGACAGGTACAGATAAAATCTAATATGGAACAGGACACAATGATGCATGCCTGTAATCCCAGCGGCCTGGAAGACTGAGGCAGGAGGATTGCAAATTCAAAGTCAGTCTCAGCAATATGGTGAGGCACGAAGCAACTCATTGAGACCCTTTCTCAAATAAAAAATAAAAAGGGGCTGAGAATATTACCCAGTGGTTAAGCACCGCTGGGTTCCATCCCTGGTACCAAAAAGCAAAAACAAAACAAAACTTAACAAAAATCTAATATGAAAATTTTTCCTTGATTGCTTGGATTTGAAGATAAATTCAGATCAGAGTGAGCATAATTCTAAAAGGGTTTGGAACTTTGTTTTTGTTTTATTTTGTCTGTTATTGTTTTGTTTTTCTTTTTGTTTGGTGCTGGGGATTGGACCCAAGCTCTTGCACAGGCTAAGTACAATCCCAAACCCTGAAAGATGTTTTTGATTTTTGTGTATGATATAACTCTACCCAGCCAGGCATGGTGGCATTAGCCTGTAATCCCAGCTACTTGGAAGGCTGAGGCAGGATGATCCCAAGTTTCAGGCCAGCCACAATTTAGTGAGACCCTGTCTCAAAATAAAATGTAAAAAGGTACTGGGAATGTAGCTCAGTGTAAGAGCACTTGCCAAGCACGTGTGAGTTCCTGAGTTTAATGGGAAGGAGTTGGGGAGAAAGAAAGAACTCAGTGCCACAGAGGTGGGGACGGAGAGGAAGAGAGAGAGAAGTTGGAAACAAACAAGTGAAGCTCATAGGAGAAAATAGCTCCTCTGAGGGGAGCCACATGCTCTGATACCCATGGCAGCGGCATGAGGGAGCAGCCTAAAATTAGCTGGATGGGCAAGCCCAGGAAGGGACAGTCATAGCAGCCTTCCCATTGCCCGCAACAAATGAGGTGAGGGGCTGGGAGTCCCTGGGGAAACTTCCTTAGCCTTTGGTGCACCACTGCTGTTTGTGCCAGGTATGGCCTGCCCTCAGAGCTCAAGTTGGGAGGCAAAGCTAGAGATTTCTTAAAGGAATGTCCAGAGAATTGAAAGATTGAATACTGCCTAGTAAACAGATGCCTTCAGGAATCTAACAGTTAAGAGAGCAAAACAGAATTATATGCATTCTCGTATTCATTCAAACGACTCACTCTTACTTCATTAAACTGGGGTTCTTTGGGGTGTGTAAGTGATGCTTCAAATGTTGGAGTAAAGAGGGAGGATGTCAGAAAGTATGTAAAATCATGTGGGAAAGAGGAATAAAAAAAGTACATCAGCAAATAAGAGGAAAAGGATGAGATACTATAGAGCCAGAAAGGAAGATTAGAGATAAAAATCAATAGGACTTAATGGGTAACAGAGGGCTTTTTTTCATGGATGAAGTACAAAGCATTGAGCTAATTGAGGACAGATGATAAATTCCTGCAAAGCCTTAGAATTTTCTGTTATTATTTCATAAAGTAGGAAATGGTTGATTATACACAAACTATCCCATCACGGTATTAATCCATCATTCTCTATTGGTTTTTTGTTATTGTTGTTTTTGTGCTCCTGGGGATTGAACCCAGGGCCTTGTACATGCTAGGAAACAGGTCTACCTCTAAACCAAACCCAGGGCCCCTCCCCATTATTTCTATAAATTCCTGTCTCCTGAGTTGGAATTCATTTTTATATTACCCCCCCCCCCTTTTTTTCTTGGCACCCAGGGGTGCTTTACCACTGAACAACATCCCCAGACCTTTTTATTTATTTAATTTTTATTTTGGAGTTGCTGAAGCTGGCCCCGAACTTGCAACTTCTCTTCTGTCTCAACTTCCCAAATTACTGGGGACTTACATGTGTGCATAACCATGCCCACTTTACCTCTTTATTTTTGAAGTTAAAATCTTCAGCAGCTGGGGACTCGGGATATAGCTCAGTTGGTAGAGTGCCTTTCTTGCAAGCACTTAAGGCCCTGGGTTCAATCCCTAGCACCACTAAAGTGGTATTAAGAGGTTTTCTCAGGAGAAAAGGAGGTATTGGGGAGTAAAGTTGATCAAATTGTTTTGATGTATGTGTGAATATTGCCACAATGAAACCCACCATTCTTCATAACTGAGATGTACCAATTAAAAACAACAACAAAAAAACAGGCCACACCTAGTGGTGCACATCTGTAATCCCAGAAGCTCCAGAGGCTGAGGCAGGAGGATTGCAAATTCAAAGTCAGCCCCATCAGTCTAACCTGGTTCAGCAATTTATTGAGACTCTGTCTCAAAATAAAAAATAAAAAGGGTGGGGGATGTGACTCAGGGGTTAAGCATCCTTGAGTTCAATCCCTGGTACCTGCCCCCAGCCAAAAAAAATGGGTTTCTTGCTGCTCACTTGGTTAATCTGAAGGGATTTGTGAAATTGAATGGCAGAAATTCAGAATTTAAAAAAAGATAACAATTTTATTGAGATGTAATTCACCTTCCATACAATTCACTTATTTACAATATATACCCCAGTGAATTTTAGAGTAATATTAGAGTTGTGCAAAAATTGCCGCAATTGATCTTAGAACATTTCATCATTCCCGCCCCACCAAAAAAAACTGTCCAATCCTGTCACTCCTTTCCTCCATTATCTTCCCACCCACAGCCTTCGGCGGCAACTACTAATTTACTCTCTGCTTCTGTCAATTTGCATATTCTAGGCATTTCATATAAATCGAATTATACAGTACTTAGTCTTTTGTGTTTTTTTTTTTCCTTTTTAAAGTAACAAGTATGTGGCAAGAGAAACCTCTTTTATCATAGTATCACCTGTTGATTCATCCTAAAGGGGAACTGCAATTGCTTCCCGTCTTCTTTTTCAGTGAACACTTACAACCATTACTCTAACTTTATTTAGTTTTAGTGGCACGTCAGTGTTGTGTGATTAAAGGATTAATAAATGATTTGCAATAATGATGACTTATTTAATGATAATCTTTGATACAACCTGATGGAATGAAATATATCCATTTATAGAGAATATATATGGTATACATTCTGACTTTTTAGTAAATAATAAATGAAGTAAGATGTAGTGTATCTGGACAGTAGGCAGGTATTAGATTCTTAGTAAACGGTCATATTTCTCTCCTTCCTAGGCATTATTCATATTATAAAACTTACAGAGCAATTTAAAAAAATTTTAACCTAGGAGAATCCTTTGAACAGATTACTCAATAAGTCAATGCTTATAAAAACATGAAGGGAAGATACAGTCATGGATATGCATATTATGTAGCTGAGATATTATTTCATAAAGGCCATAGAAAATAGTTTCATGTGCTCGCTAGACCAGGTGGCACATAATTATAATTTCGAGTTTGAATTGATAACAACTACAGTATTGAATAACTGATTTACTTTCTCTGGTCCTCAATTTTTCTATATTTCCAGATTATAAATAATAATACTGAGGCATGCCTGTAATCCCAATGACTTTAGGAGCTTGAACTGAGGCGGGAGGATTGCAAGTTCAGCACCAACCTCAGCAATTTAGCAAGGCCCTAAGCAACTCAGTGGGATTCTATCTCAAAGTAAAAAGTAAAAAGGGGTAAGTAAAAAGCGCCCCAGTACTGAGAGAGAGAAAAAGAGAAAGAGAGAAAAAAAGAGAGAAGGGGGGGGGGGGGAGGGGGGGAGGGGGAGGGGGAGGGGGAGAGAGGAGAGTAACACCAGATCATAGATAAAATGTCATACCCATTGTTTACACTGTGGAAATATTTTATGGTACGGTCTCTAAGAAACATCTGCCTTGTGTTTATTTCATGCTAAATGTGATCCATTGAATTAAGAAGTAAGCTTACTTCTTAGAGAAGTCCATGTGGTTGCCTGATATAAGGCCTTAAAGCTTGTAATGACATTGATGAAATCACCCAATTCCACTCCCTGGTTTTCAGCTTTCCAAACTTAGAAACGTAATTTTCCCCCCAAACATTCTTAAAAGTGATCCAGTTATTTTAAGCACTTACATTAACCAAACTCCCAAGAGAATATTGCATCAGTCATAACTCTAATTTGTTACCCAATGAGAAAAATGACTTTCACACAAACCAAATACTAAATTGCTGAGCTGAATTGCTGAGGCTGGCTTTGAATTTGTGATCATACTGCCTGAGCCTCCGAGCCACTGGGATCATAGGTGTGCGCCACTATACCAGGTCCATTGCTCTTTTCTTAAGGTGCCTAAATTTACATACGTTATTCATTGTATTTTGACTTTTTAGTTTAATTTTCAGAGTGTAGGAAGGCTCTCTGATGCGTCCATATGTTTCCTACAATATCCAACTCAATTATATGTCTCATTTTATTTTATATATCACATTTAGATTTTAAACACAATATGTAGTATCTTAACTTTCTACTCATTGCAGTCTCTTGAAATTAGCAAAACAAAGATTTCCCTCATTTTGCAGTCCCTGAGGTAACTAAAGTATGTAGAATGATTTGCCAGAGGTTGCAAAGCTAGTGAGAGGGCAGTTGGGGATCACAGGGCCTCACACATACTACACAAGCATGCTACCACTAAGCTGCATCCCCAGGCCCTAAAATAGATTTTTGATCAGCACCTTTACTCGCAAAATTGAAACAAAATGAAGTTATGCTAAGACATTTCATCTTTTGGTATAAATTGGGTTTGAGAGGGGCAAGTAATAATGTATACAAATCAATTGAGCTGGGCCTGGTGGCACACACTTATAATCCTGGTGACTCACGAGGCTGAGACAGGGGGAATCACAAGTTCAAGGCCAGACTGGGAGACCTGGCAAGACCCTCCCTCAAAATAAAAAATAAAAAGGGCTGGGACTGTAATTCAGTGTTAAAGTGCCCCAAGGTTCAATCTCTGGTACAAAAAAAAAATCCACTGATACTTCTAATAATTCCTAAATTATATCATCCTAGGTATGTGGACACAAATCACATTCACAACTTAAAAGATAAACTATGGTCTATGCAAATAATAACTCTGGTGTTTTTTGTTTGTTTGCTTTTGTTATTGTATTTCTGGTGGTACAGGAAATTGAGCCCAGGGACACTCTCCCCCTGAGCTACATCCCAGCACTTTTTATTTTGAAACAGGGTCTCAATTTAGCCGAGTATCTCGATACATTGCTGAAGTTGGCCTTTAACTTGATATCCTCCCATCTCAGCCTCCTGTGTCCCTATGATTACAGGTGTGAGCCACTGTGCCAAGCATGCAAATAATGACTCCTAAAACTCTTAAATTTTTTCTGGTGTTGAATGTTCATGTAAGTCTAATTGTTCTTTTTGTATGATTTTCCTCATAGGTAAAACATGAGTATTAAAGCATATCTGTTGACAGGATTCTGATGAGAAATAGCTAATAAAAACAAACTAATAAAACAGTTTTCAAATGCAATGTTAACACTTCATCATGTAAATAATATGTCATCACTGTTCTTTGTATCTGACATCTGCCCGATTCACCATCATTATCATTATGTGTTTACTTAGTAGGTCTAAATTTGCCTTGTCTTATTCCACATGGGATGTTAGTATGCATTCAACATTAATCTATTAGACAATTCAGGATCATGAAAAGACTAAGATACTCCCCACTTTCCTAGATTTCTCTCCTCTAAATCTCTTAACCTTAACAATAGCTTTGTTAGTCTGTGTTAAATACCACACTTATGTCGACATCATTTTTTAGATTAGATGAGAAATAAGATATTTACCAATACCCTCAATTATTATTTTCTTGTCATAAGGCACATACCGTAGAGTAGATATACTGCTCTGATATTTGTCACCACTTTACTTATTTGGCTGAAGAAGTCTTGTTTGATACCTGGGTTGTCAGATCAAATTATAATTTAAATCCTTTAGCTATGTTTAGCCCATTGGCAGTGAGTGAGTTGAGAATTTAGAATTCAGAAGTAGATGGTTCAGAGCATGGTAACAAGAAGCATTTTACCTGTATGTGATTGGATTGGATCTGAACTTGGTTGATCACTATCAGTGTTCTATACAAGATGTAAGGGATCTGATTCACATCTCTAATGGACAGCACCCCATGTTACGAAAACTCATCACTCTTGGCACTAATTGGCATTCTTGTTGTCAGTCTCAGGAAAGAAGCCAAGGACTGAATCAGTCTGGAAACCTGAACTGCTGTTGGGACTGAGTCATCAGTCTAGGAGGCCCATTCAGCCTTTGGCCTTTCCTTAAGTTTACAGCTCAGTGCAACTGTGTATACATGATGTTTATTTTAAAAACATTTTTATAATAATAATGGAAATAATGGTGGTTAGTGTTTATTGACTACTTGCCATAAGTCAGATATTATTCTGAGTGCATTAACTGACTTAATCCTTATAGCATTCCTAAGAGATAGTTCCTAGTCCCCTTTATTTATTTATGTATTTATTTATTTTTTGATGGGGTAATGGGATCTCACTATGTTGCCCAGGCTGGTAGACAACTTCTGAGCTCAAGTGATCCCCCCAACCCCCACCTCAGCTTCCCCAGCGCTGGGACTGCAGGCATGCAACTGATCCTGGCTCCTCTGTTTTAGATATGAGCAAGCACAGGCAGAGTTTCAGTAACTTCCTTAAAGTTTCTCAGATAAGAAGTGGCAGAGTTGGAGCCAGGCATGATGGCACACACCTGTAATCCCAGTGACTCAGGAGGCTTGAGGATTGCAAATTCAGCAATTAGCAAGGCCCTAAGTAACTCAGTGCTACCTTGTCTCAAAATTAAAAAATAAAGAAAGGGCTGGGGATGTGGCTCAGTGGTAAAGTGGCCATGGGTTGAATCCCTAGTTAAAAAAAAAAGAGAGAGAGAGAGTGGTAGAGTTGGAATCCAGTTCTAAATACAATTGTTCTCTGCCTAATTATAGCATTTATTTGATTTCTTATTTTACCATCTTCCTATATAGTTAGTAGTTATTATTTTTTGTTTCCAAAAAGATGATGTAAATTTCTTCAATATGATTCATGTGCATCATTATTCTGAATGTTAGGACCTTTAAGATCTTGATTTTGCTATGACTTTTAGCTCATCTACTTCTTGTTATTTTGAGTTAGACATTACCAGAGTTTGAAAACATCCTCTGCTCTTTGCTTTCTAAATTAACAGAGAAGAGAGAATTAAATAAAATGAAACCCTTTCAACCCTCCATCCCAACACAAATAAAGTGAACAATCAGCAAATAGACAGTCCAATCATATCTGTTAACATAGTAATAGGGTTCTTTCTACCTACCATTCATGCAAAATGAAAAGGCAAGTAATGCTGGGTAGGGTGGCACACACCTGTAATCCCAGTGACTCAGGAGGCTGAGGCAGGAGAATCTTAAGTTCAAGGCCAGAACTCTTCTAGTGCTTAACTTTCCTATGTACCGAATAATCATTGAAAAGACCAAACTCAAGGACAGTAGTGTTGTTTTGTTATTGTTGTTGTTTATATATGATGTGGTCTTGCTATGTTACCTAGGCTGGCCTTGAGCTCCTGAACTTTGGCATTAGCTACCATGCTCAGCTTGTTGTTGCTTTTATTGGAGTGTAGTAATCAATTGTAAATAACTTTAAAAAATGACATGTTAACCAGATGTCTACTTAAAATATATTAACTATATGGTCTCACATGCCTGAGTTTACTATGCCTAATAATTTGCAGATAGATTCATGGCAAGGATTACTTACTATTTATTGTTACTTCAGTGCCTCTATTTCTTTGACCAGTCAGAGATAGTAAATCTTCTGAAATTCCAAGGATTTGGACGTACTTTGGAGGGAGTTACCAAATCAACACAATCCCAATATAATAAGATGTCTTTCTTGTTACTCTACCTTTTCGGAGTTCCCCAACGCCCTCCCCCACAAAAAATTGACTACTAAATGGAGTACTAATGAGCGTGGATGCCTCTGAAAGGTGGCGTTGTGTAGAAGAAAAGAGCTTGAACTTTGGCGTCACATAGGCCTTGGCTATGAATCACAGCTGAGTGGCTTTGTGCAAATTTCTTCTCTGATCTTTAGTTTCCTCCTCCATTAAAAGAGGATAATGACACAGTATACCTTGGACAATCTCAAGGTGAAGTTCCTGAGACTTTTTCAGATCATTGAATTCACAAAAACCACAGTAGCATATAATCTTTTCAATTTTATCCTCCATAAAATGGAGATAATGGAGGTAATGACTTATACTTCCTGGGTTGTTCAATTAAGTTAAATTACATATTAAATACAAACAACAAGGCTTTGTTAATGTGGAAACTAGGCTGGGGTCAGCTAGTGTTACTCAGCTAAGTAATTCATTATGTTTATCTGCTTTATAAGAATTAAGTACAATTTGGAATCAGTCACAAATGGTTGAAATCTTGTTTTGTTTTGTTTTGTTTTGTTTTGTTTTGTTTTTGTACTGGGGGTTGAATCCAGGGGTGCTTAGCCACTGAGTCACATCCCCAGCCCTTTTTATATTTTTTTATTTTGAGACAGGGTCATGCTAAGTTGCTTAGGACCTCACTAGGTTGCTGAGGATGGTCTTGAACTTGCCATCTCCTCCTGCCTCAGCCTCCCAAGTCACTAGGATTATAGGCATGCACCACAGTGCCTGGTTACAAATGGATGAAATCCTGATTGAAATTATAGAATATTACGTGTGTTAAGTGTACTCTTTATTTCTCGGCAAACAGAAAGCTCAGTGCTGGTTTGAGCTGGGATCCTATAAACCACGACATGAGAATGAACAGAGCTATCCCTGAGCTATGGGAATTAGGGTCATGAAGTTTGAAACTCAAGAAAAGCAGCAATGGAAGCAAAATATGAATATGATCTTTTGGAGTTAGAGAGAAAGCAAGGACCTGATATAAAACAAAGGTTGTGGAAAGGTGGTTAGGCATAATGAGTAGAAAGCCAGTTCAGGAGGATGTAAAGATGTGCAAGTACCTCTTATAGGGCCCATTGAGAAGAACCTTTGAGCAAGGTGAGTATGGTAACCAGCACTACTGGGAGTGGAGCCCAGTGGTAGAATGCTTGCCTAGCATGCCCAAGGCCCTGGGCTCAATCCCCAGTATCACCGGAGAAAAAAGGTAAATAGTACCAAGCCTCTTCTGAAACCAGGGTCCCCTTTCCGGTTATCTCAGGAACTGTAAACATCCATTGAGCCAAAAGTACATATAGTTAGTTCTTCACTTTGTGACTGGTGCACAGTGAACATCCAATCTTTTTAGGCTCCTATCCTCATTTGACTTAATGCTTTTTTCCCCCATACTAGAGATTGAATCCAGGCCCTTGCCCATGTTGAACAAGCTCTCTGACCTGGAACTACATCTTCAGCTCTTATTTTATTTTGAGACAGAATCTCACTATGCCCAACAATCCTCTTGTCTTGGCCTCCTGAGTAGCTAGGATTACACAGGCTTGTGCCACTTCAACCTTATTATTATTATTATTATTATTATTATTATTATTATTATTATTATCAGTGTATGTGTGTGTGTGGTACTGGGGACCAAACCCAGGGCTTTATGCATGTTAGGCAAACACTCTACCACTGAGCTGCATCTCCAGCCCATTGATTTAATTCTTTTTTTTTTTTTTTTAATTTTTGTAGTTGTATATGGACAGAATGCCTTATTTTATTTGTTTAATTTTATGTGGTGCTAAGGATCAAACGCAGTGCCTCACACCTGCTAGGCAAACACTCTCCACTGAGCTACAGGCTTAGTTCCATTGATTTAATTCTTTTTTTTAAATATATTTTTTAGTTGTTAATGGATCTTTTATTTTATTTATTTATATGTGGTAATTAGAATCGAACCCAGGGCCTCATGCATGCCAGGCAAGCACTCTACTACTGAGCCACAGCTCCAGCCCCCAATTTAATTCTTGATAGTATTTTTGGGTTAAACAAATACCATAAACATTAATGATAATCCAATCAATGTTGCTTTGGTTTTGGGCCATTTGATCTCTGCTGGTACACAATAATGTTAAGTAAATATGTGTTAAATTGAGAGAATAATTTAGGACAACTCAACAATTTATACATCGTTTTTATGGCATGCCACAGACAAGTATTTTTGATATGACTACTTTATAACATGCCCCAAGATTAGAATTATATGCCTAAATTTTTTTTTTTACAGCTCTGATTCTCAAAGAGTTTATCTAGTTTGGTAGAAAAGCATAAATATACAGCTGGGCATGGTGGTGCATGCCTGTAATCCCTGTGGCGTGGGAGGCTGAGGCAGGAGGATCACAAGTTTAAAGTCAGCCTCAGTAACTTAGCAAGACCCTATCTCAAAATAACACATAAAAAGGGTCAGGGATGTGGTTCAGTGGTTAAGTGTCCCTGGGTTTAATCCCTGGTACCTAAATAAATAAATATACAAATGAAATGTTAGTTTAATTCAGCAATATAAGAAATATTACAACTGCTAGTTGTTGACAAAATAAGTGAAAGAAATAATGAACAAAGGCATAGGGAAAAGATAAGGAAATAGGTGGTGGAACTTTTGGGTTAGAGATAAGGATTTAAGTAGAAGAGGGGCCAGTAAGACCAGAATGATCATTTATGTTTTATAGGTTTGAGATGATCATATTACTGATTACACCTAGGTTTTTCTTATTCTTTTTTAAATTAAAAAAAAATTAATTTTGACACATAATAATTACATATATTTGTTGGGTGTAGTGTGATATTTCAATATGTGTCTTTTGTTATTCTTGATTAAAATTTGCACAATATTTTCAGGCCAGTAGACTATTAACAGATTTATTTCAAGTTCACTTTACACTTGACAAATTTCTGTGTTTAAATTTTCTGTAACAGCTGGGTATTGGTGGCACACACCTTTAATCCCAGCGATTTGGGAGACTGAGACAGGAGGATCAAAAGTTTGAAGCCCGTCTTAGCAATTTAATGAGACCCTCAGCAACTTAGTAAGAACTTGGTTAAAAATAAAAAATAAAAAGGGTTGGGGATATGACTCAGTGGTTAAGCACCCCTGGGTTCAGTTCCCAAAACCAAATAAAAAAAATATATTCTCTGTAATGTTGTCTGCTTACTTATCCCTTTTAGTGACGCTATCACCCACACTTTGAATTAAAGCTTACTGCCTAGGCTAGAAGATGAAAGTAAAAGAGCTCTAAGACATTAAAACACATAATAATTACGTTGGACTGGGAGACTTTGTTTAGACTAGACTTTAAATAACCCATTCCCAAATTGGAATGAAGAGCAATTTGGAGATGAGCAGAATGGATGAAAAAGCAAAACAAAAACATTTTGCACATCTCCTACATTAAGGTATGCTGCCTATATTCAACAGGAAGTTTGCTAAATCACAAAGACATCAGCAAGTAAAAAAATGTGAGCCTGGATAGGGATATAAAATACAAATTCATTTTGAATTTTCCACAATTTATCTTCTCCAAGATATTACTCTGTACACTTTCCTCCTTGGCAACACATTCATTCTGTTCACATTTGCAAATTTCATGACACATTATTTGTAATAAGATGATCACTTCTCAAAAATGTGTGTTGGGGCTGGGGTTGTGGCTCAGTGGCAGAGCACTTGCCTGGCACGTGTGAGGCCCTGGGTTCGATCCTCAGCCCCCATGTGAATAAATGAATAAAATAAAGGTCTATCAACAACAACAACAACAAAAATGTGTGGTAGCCCTTGCTATTTCAGTCAATCAATTTTATTGAGTCTTCTTTGTGAAAATGGCTCTAGACTTGGTTATATGCTATTCTTCTGTTCACTTCTTGTTTTAGTCAAACAGACACCAACTCCATAAAACCAAAGTAATAATGTTCACGATTTCTTCGCTGTCCAACACATATGAAAATCTAGATGAATTGCCTTTTCGGGGCTATTTCTGATTTCTTACTGAACTGAATAATTAATTAGTCTTCATGAGAAGGTAGTGGGAACCAGTGAAAAGAGAGTAAACTAGAAGACCTAAGTCTTCTAAACTTCTAAACTAGAATCTGCCCAGCTTTGCAGCCCACTGGTTGGGTACCTTTGGAAAGCTATATTTCTTTAAACTTAATTTCTTCCCAATATCATACAGATAACAGTACTTTGCAGGATTGCTGGGAATAAAATTAGAGTAACCCAGGCTACTCCCCAGCCTATAGTATACCTGCAAGAAAGGTGAGTTCCTTTTTTCTTTCCCTCACATTATTTAGTGTTGGTGTGATTACTTGGACATGAGTAAGAACACTGAATTTTGTTATTAGCTTTCTGAGATGTCTGTGCAGCCCAAAAATAGAATCTGAGTGGAATCACCCAGAGCCTGGCACACTGGCATATTCCATGCCAATATTATGAAAGGAGAATTCAAACTCATTTTCCTACCCCTAACTTTCAAAAATATTACTGACCCATATTGATTTGCTCAGAAATAACATTTAAGGCATTTAAATTTAGCTTCAAATGAATGAAGCTATTAAATTGTTTTGGCACAATGACTGTAATAAACAGAAACGAAAAAAAGTCTGCGAAAGCATTCTGACTGCCTTCCAGCATTAATGCCTAATGTTTGTCTGTATATCAAGTCACATTTCCAGCTAAAATATCACAGACAGAGTGTATTTGCTTTTTTTTTTTTTCTCCCCTAAATTTTCTCTTCTTTTTGTTTGTTTAGTCATACCAAAGAAACTTCAGGGTTGGTTTTGATCAGAAAAGTTAAAAACTGAAAGTCCTAAAGTGTTCCTTTGGAATAATTGCTATTGGAGGTAGTATGTTTTATGTCCACTTTTATCCTTAATTTTTTCATAAATGCAGATTCAATTCTGGCTCCAGGCACTTATTTGCTGTGACTTTGGGCAAGTTTTTAACCTCTTTCCAGCCCTGGGTTCTCATACGTAAAATGAGAATAATACCAGTACCCATTTCATAGATTGTTGTCCTTTTTTTTTTCCTTTGCACAAACTGTTGAGGGAATACATTAAATAAAGCACAAAGTATGTAAACAACTTAGCACAATACCTAGTACACAGCTAGGAATGTTCACTTATTCTACCAAGATGTTAAATTAATATAATCATTATGTTCATGTGTGGGAGCTAGGAAGTCTGAATCAACTGGATACCTTCAAGTCTATAAACACTCCATACATAGTAATTCCAGCGACTCAGGAGGCTGAGGCAGTAAGATGGCAAGTTCCAAGCCAGTTTTGGCAACTACATGAGACCCCATCTCAAAACAAAAAATAAAAACAGCTGGGGATGTGGCTCAATGGTAAAGAATCTTCCCTCCTTGGGTTCAATCCCCAGTACCAAAAGAGAGAGAGAGAGAGAGAGAGAGAGAGAGAGAGAGAGAGACTGAGACTATATAAAAGGAGGTGACTTTCTTGTCCTGGAGGCAACCCTCTCTCTCCCTCTTGAGAGCGCTTTCTTTCCTAATAAATTCTGGTATACTTTTACTTAAAAAACAAAAAAGACTACATACACAATACTGATTGTTTGGGATTTCTTTAGTAACTTAGTATTAGTTAGAAGATGCTCTTTTGGTTTTTATTGCTTTTTTTTTTTTTAGGTACTGGGAATTTAACCAGGGGCACTTAACCACTGAGTCACATCCCCAGTCTTTTAAAAATAAATTGCTTAGAGTCTCACTAAGTTGTTGAGGTTGGTCTCAAACTTGTGAACCTCCTGCTTCAGCTTCCTACGTCACTGGTACTACAAGCGTGTGCACCATGCCCAGACCCAGGATGCTCTTTTTAAAAATTCTGGGAACTGATTTTATTATTGGAAACAATACTTCTTAAAAATGCAAATTTTGATCTGGGCACAGTGGTGCATGCCTGTAATCCCAGCAGCTCAGGAGGCTTAGGCAGGAGGATGACAAGTTCAAAGCCAGCCTCAGCAATTTATCAAGGCACTAAGCAACTCAGTGAGACCCTGTCTCTAAATAAAATACAAAAAAAGGGCTGGGGATGTCGCTCAGTGGTTAGGTGCCCCTGAGTTCAATCCCTGGTACCAAAAAAATGTGGGGCTGGAGTTGTAGCTCAGTGGTAGAGCACTTGCCTAGCATGTGTGAGCCACTGGGTCCGATACTCAGCACCACATAGAAATAAATAAAAGTCCATCAACAACTAAAAAATTTTTTTAAAAAGAGTAAACTTTGATATGTACACAATTAAAGGAAGCCTAATTGTGTTCTAACTCCACAATAACACTTCCATTACTCTAAAGGATGACCAAATATGAAGTATTGTAAAGATTGCTTGTTTTCCCACATTTATATTACTAAATGCATTAACCATAATTTCAGTTTTGTACCAAATAAAGACAATCACATGACCTATGTATGGATATCTTGGGCATTCCTTACACTTTCCTCTTCTTCTTTTCACTTTATTCTTTGGAATGTCTTGGCTAGTCTAAGAAATCAAGAAAGCCTGTTTCCTTAGTCATCATAGTTATCTTAGTTATTATCCACCCCCACCATCCCTCCAGGCAAAGAACATCATACAGACTGAGTTATTAAAGTTGATCTGAAAGAGCAATCTGTTCTAAACTACTGTCCCTGGATCTGCAACGGAACCCTGTAAATACCCTTCATTGCTCTGGCGCGGCAGTATCAAATTTCCTTCATGCTACTTTTGTGGCTGACACAAGTTAGGCAGTTAGATTTGGACTTTAGATGATCCTGGGTGATTGACGTAGGAATGGTGCCTCTCCCGAGACAGGTAACTATAAATTTGCTTTTCAGTATCAGTATCATACTTTTAAACAGGTGTTCTGTTAAGGTTTTTAAAATGTTTTAGTTTTTAAAATGAAATAGGTTTGGAACTTAAAATTTTTTTTTAATGTTTTTAGTTTTCCCAGGCAAACATTTTCAAGACTGTTTAGATGAAAAAGAAATTTCTTAAGGATTTTATTGTATGTTTCAATGATATCACAGGGTTTGAATAAGGCACTATAATCTATCATAACTATTATTTTGGATGGTCAGGAACTTGTCTCTGGTGTGAAAATGTTTCTCATTACAAAAGGTTGGGAAAATACATGCATGTCTTTGGTCTTCAGAAATAAGACACAGACATTTGGTTTTACTTTTCATCCGGACACAGGAGGGCTATACCTCAATACAAATCTATGAATTTCAAGCAAAACTTATGGAAACTTTGGTGTATGTGAGCAATTTCTCTTAAATAACTAAAACCTATGGCAAAATGGAAAAACAGCAAACACAAATTTTGTATGAATCTACCAGCAAGGAAATTCTCTCTTGCTTCTCCAAGTGAAGACTTCCTCTGCCATAGATTTTCCAGATTCTTCAGCATTCCTGTGGATCATCCCAATGTGAGTAAATTGTTTCTATAGCTGAGTGACTGAATTAAGAAAACAGCTGAGGGCAAGCACAGGATCATGTTTAAACCACAATAAACACATGTGTTGGATGGACCACTCAGCTTTATGGGGAAGGCTTAAGACATGTAACCTTGTGTTTGCTTGTCACTAATGAAGTTTGTTTTTAACTATGTTGGGTATTAAAAAGTTTTAAAGATTATTCTTGGTACCAATAAACTCTGGTAAGCTCTGAATAGGCTTGTGATATAATATTCATATAATTATTACTGATCATAAGCAAGGTAGGGACTGAGTTATGTAGAAGCAGAAACTAATTTAAAAAAAACAAAAATCTAGAATATGAGTTGAATGTATTGTAAGCAAGGAGCCCACAGTTACTAAATAATATTTGAAATATTTGTATCTAGCATTTTTTGAAAAACTCAAAAAATTTTGTATGCTGACTATATTTGAAAAGAGTACAAAAAACGAACAAGAAGTCATAATTTCCTTGGCTTCTTTCTTCTATAATTCTGCTTTTACCCACTCCTTGGGAGTGCTGGGGAATTGAACCCAGTGCCTCACACTTTCTAAGCAATGCTCTACCACTGAGCTACACCCCCAGCCCTTCTTTTACTTTTTTTTTTTTTTCCCTGTGGTGTCAGGGGATTGAATTTAGAACCTCATGCTAGTTAAGCACTCTACCACTGAGCTACATTCTCCAGCCCTCTTCCTTTTAAGTAAAAAGAAGTTGTTGGAGTATACACATAAATAGAAAATGCAGAAATAAAATTAACTATTCTTTTTTTTGGGGGGGGGGAATAGGCATTGAACCCAGGGGTGTTCTACCACTGAGCCACATCCCTAGTCTTTTTTACTTTTTGAGACAGAGTCTCACTGAGTTGCTTAGGGCCTCACTAAGTTGCTGAGGCTGGCTTTGAACTTGTGATCCTCCTGCCTCAGCTGGGGTTAGTCACTGGGATTATAGGCCTGTGCCACCAGGCCCAGCTAAATTAAGGATTCTTTTATTTTGGTGGGAGGTACTGGGAATTAAACTCAGGGGCACTCAGCCACTGAGCCACATCCCCAGCCCTTTTTTGTATCTTATTTAGAGACAGAGCCTCACTGAGTTGCTTGGCGCTTCACTTTTGCTGAGGCTGGCTTTGAATTCTCAACCCTCCTGCCTCAGCCTCCCAAGCTGCTTGGATTACAAGCATGCACCACTATGCCTGGCTACATTAAGTACTCTTGATGTTTGTTTCAGCACAGGATTAGGTAAGAGAGTAAATGAACCTGTACATTGAGGATCTAAATTTCGTTGGTTAGAAATTATCCAGACAATTCAGCCCTTCCTGTGCCATTTTCCTTCTTGGTAACAGTTTCTTTTTTTACTTGAATGATTTAAAAGTTTTCCTCAATTCTTTGTTGTTTTGTTTTGCCTGTGTGAACATAAGCCCTATAATAAAAGGCGTAGTGAGCCAAGCACAGTGGCTCATGCCTGTAATCTCAGCTACTCTGGAGGCTGAGAGAGGAGGATTACAAATTTGAGGCCACCCTCAGCAATTTAGTGAGACCCTGTTTCAAAAACAACACCAAAAAAAAAAGAAAGAAAGAAAGAAAGAAAGAAAGAAAGAAAGAAAGAAAGAAAGAAAGAAAGGAAGAAAGGAAGGAAGAAAGGACTAGGGATATAGCTCAGTGGTAGTGTGCCCCCGTACTGGTTATACAACAAAAAAAAAAAAAAAAAAAAAAAAAAAATTTCAAAAATCTTTGTTGGATTACAATAATCAAAAAAAAATTTTATTTTTCTTTAATGTACTGTAGTCTCAAAAAACTCCATGATGTCAGGAAATTTAGTGTATTTTAGGCACTGCTTTATAACCAGTACGTGGTTTACTGTAGTAATTAAGTGAAAATTTGTTGAATGAATGAATGAATGAATGGGAAGAAACCCTATAAGCAGTTAAGTAAATGAATTATAAAATTAGATTTAAACTCATTTATTTCATGCTATTGGAATCTCCGAATGATCCTTTTAAATGATAATCACTGGCTTTGGTGTGAATTTTCAAAACCCAGGCTTCTAACAAGATTGATAATATTACAGCATCACTTAATCTGTATTAACCAGTAGGGCTTCTCTTTCAAATTCATATTCTAAAATGTCTGAAATTAATATCCAAGATCTATACTTTAACCAAAAGTAAGTATTTGAGTAGTTGTTGGTCTAAGGATTTTTCTTCTTTCTGATTGGTAGTGCTTGTAAAAGAAGATATTTAGCATTAACTTTTTCTTTTCTTTCAGTGCTGGGGTTAGAACCCAAAACCTCACACTTGTTAATGTACCACTGAGCTATATCCTCAACCCTTTTTTAAAAGTTCTTATTTTGAGATAGGGTCTAGGTAAGTTGCCCAGTCTAGCCCTGAACTGTAATCCTCCTGCCTCAGTCTCCCAAGTAGCTAGGATTCTAGGGTGGGCCATCATGCCCAGCTGCTATTGTTCTTTCTTAAATTACATACAAAAAGTTATTCCCAAGTACTAATACATGGATAAGAATTATAATGTACTGTGATATTTAGTCCTTTTGACTTTTAAGCAGTATCTGATTTGTTTTTGTGAAGAAGTTTGTTTAGACTAATTTGTTCCATAATCGATTCTCTGGTTAATGGGTTGCCCCTCTTCTTTTCCCCTGTGAATTATAATTAGCAACTTTGAGTACTATTTATCTTCTATGCTTTTGCTTAGCTTTTGGACCAACAGTTCAAAAAAATTCTGCTTTAAAACCTTAGGTCTCAGCTTCATATTGCCTTTTCATGCCTGAATTTCCTCAAATATGTCAATGATTGCATGAGAATAAATCTCCCATTGATTAAAATTAAGAATTAAAAATGAAACATTTTGATACATTTAAAAATGAATGCCGTTTTCTTGGACAGAATGTGATATACAGCATTTAGTAGGAATTTCAAGCATCAGTCAATGTATACTTTGGACTCCCAGCTGTAAGTGAAATTCTTTAGGTGGGAAAACCAATTGACCCCCACCCCACATAGGTGCTCTCCTGCTATGGAATCCCTTTGCTCAGTTTTCTCCTGTCCAATCAGGTGGAATGTTTCACAGGCACATGGTTTATACTGCTCAAAATAACTTGGGACCTGTGAGCTGACAAATGCTCTGGCTCCGGTGGTGACAGGTTGTCCAGCTTCTTACAGCCATCTTCACTGAAACTAAGGTTAACTCCTCACTCTCTATGGACGGCTACTCTCTACTTCCAAGGGCGTGAAGAATTTTCCTTTTCTCCTGTGCTTTCATCTAAAAGTTCTCCTTGGATAATTATCATCGCAGTGGAGTGCCTGGGTTGGACATCCCCATCTGGGTCAACTAAAAAAAGAAAGGTAATGTCCACATTGAAACTCACAAGTGTGTTTTGATAACAGGGCACTGACAGTGGGAAAAGGAATATTTCAGAGAACTAATTACTGCTCCTTAGAGTGAAACCTAGGATAACTTTCTAATTATGGATGATGGGACATACAACTAAGTGAAAAATAAAAACTTTCTACATGTAAATCTTTTGGAGGGGATTGATGAGATTCACAGAGATCAGAGCCTACTTCAGTCCTAAGAAAAATATTTTCACAGAGGAAGAAGTTATGACATGTTGTGAATATCACAGACATTTTCCACACTTCATTTATTAAAATAATGTGGTTTATGCAGGGAATATGTGTGCAATGCCATTTCCTTTTTAAAGGAAATCAAATCTAAAATAATGCGATTCCATAGTCGAATACTTTCATTTAAAATTTTTCTATCATGTAAAAGGATATGCTTGCTATATTTAGTTTTGGGAGATCTGCTCCCTGGATTAATGTACACAACAGCTGCAGAAAGTCTTGCTCAAGGGACATTGCTCTTTCTTTCTCCTTTCTCTCTCTCTCTCTCTCTCTCTCTCTCTCTCCCTCCCTCCCTCCCTCCAGCTGCATCAGAAAGACACTTGACAGTCAGTGGCAAATGTTTGGCCTGGTACATTGCACTATTAGCAGGAATTAGATGTACATTTTGAATAATATTTTTAAAACTGTATAAGTAATAAAAGAAAAAAGGTGGATTACTCTGTATTTCCAGTCTCCAAAAATGAACATTATGGTAATGGTGTTAAGAAATTTTTATCAACAGACTTTTATATACTTATTGAAGTTATTATTAGCATCATTCAGTTTGGAAGAAATAAAACAGCTATCTAGTATTCAAAACATTTTGATAACTCAATCACTTTCACTTTAGTAATAATGAAATGAATTCTACAAACTTTAAATTAGAATTTTGTCCTAATTTTATAGTTTCTCCTTATAATAACTCTTTATATCAAATCCATAGTCCTTTCCCAGGAAATCAAGAATGTGTATACTTATAGCTACAATAAACATTTTTAAAACAAAAAGGAAGATATACTATCTGACACATTGTTTGAAAATGAGCAAAATATTTGAAGTCAAGGCCATGTGAGGAAATCTGAAATATATACACACTATTCTTCCACAAGTGTTGAGTGAACAACTTTCAGGCATTACCGAATCTTATAATAATGGACTATGAAACAAACAGTTGGACACTATCCAAGTTCTGGAAGGTTGTTTCTATCCCCACTTATAGCTTATGGCTAACACTATTGGAACTGACAATAATGTGAAATCCCCAGCCTTCCACACATCTATCAATTATAATATTGAATATTACATATTTCTGTTACGATGAGCTTACAAGGCTCGCATTCAGTGGAACAGACTCAGAGCTGCAATTTGTGGATGCTAGGAAGTGAGTTTTTATCTAAGCTGGTTTTGGAATTCACAGATAGTTTTTGCAAATTTACTTCTGAAGAAATGGGACAGTAGGTAAATCAGATTCTATTTTAATAAACTCATGTGAACAGGTGACAGTTCAATTTTTCAACAATTAATTCCTAGATGTGATAGGAATACTAGTCTCAGCTCACTAACCTGAAAATATGAGGCAATTAATACTACTAACCTCAGAATAATTCGTTTCCTTCATTCACATTGAGATTTGACAAAAACATTGCTGGTCTTATAGTGTTCTTGCCAGCAACGAGACAGAAAAAAATGAAAGAGTTTTCTTAACAGCATTTTCCCTTTCCTAGGAGATGAAAGATCATCAAGCACCACAGAGATATTTTCATAAATTTTGAAAAGAGTCAACAAAATGCTTTTAAAACTACTAGAGCATTGCACATGTGCTGAAAGGAACAACCCAGATACAAACAGAATGGTTTATTTAAAAACATAAGAACAAAGTTGGAGCAGATATATTTTGGGTGAAAACCAAAGTTGGTATGACTATTTACCTGCAGTCAGAGAGTTCTCAGATCTCATATACAACTAGAGTCACCTTGACAGCCCTGTACAAGCTTCCTGGTACTTAGCCCTCCCCCTGGAGTCACAATACACACTCAGGGAGGGACCCAGCAGAGCCTTCCCACCAAGGACTTGAACTAGAACTAGGTCTTGAGATCCCAAGTTTATTTGGGGCGCCTATTCCTCTCTCAATCTAGCAGACATATTATGTCAATAATATGGTTAAATAAGTTAACCTTTTTCCAAACCCTAACTACCTAAAATTAAAAATTGATACTAATATATTATTTGCATATACAAATATGTAACAACAAACCCCATCAGTATGTACAACTATAGCATACCTATAAAAAATGTGGAGGAAAAAATTAATTAAAAATGGTTGAAGGCTAAAAAGAATGAAAGCTAAATTTTTTTTTTAATTTGAAAAATAAAGTAAGAAATCTTGGAGTTAATGAGGACTGACAAAGATCTCTAATTCAGGATTTCCTATATAGCAGCTCAGTCCTCTATGAACAATGAAATCTTGAGAGAGAGAGAAAGCCTCCATGCCTATCACTTGTATGACTACCACCAAACCACCTCCTTTTGTGGGTGGGGGGAACTGAGGCCTTGCACATACTAGGCAAACACTCTACCATTGACCTAACTCCCAGCCCCAATCCCCTTTTTGATCCTAGATTCCTGAAATCTTTTGTTTGCTTTCCATTAGGCTTTCTGTGAGCCCTAGAATTTATACTTTTATACCATTTATTTTCTGTCGTTCAGATTCAATTAAGTTTGGGCTCCAGCTTCAGTAACCTTAATGTTTATCCTCTTTTGTACACACGAACATGAATGCTGTGTTTCTTAATAGCCAAACTCTTTTTCTCCCTCTTAAATGAAATCTTTACTCTCTTTCCTACCTTCTGATTAAAGCAATGAGAGAATGGCCCACACACTTTTGATCTGTTTTTTGTCTTTTCATTCCTTTAGCCTCTGCCCTTTAGTGAAAGTTTCTAGTTAGCAAATTCCCACTTACGTTCCTGTGTGACATCTAGGCTCTGCCTCTTTATTTCAACATACTCTTCCAAGGGATACATTTGTCTCTATCTTTGCTGTTTTTCTCCTTCAAACTGAATGGACTTTGAGAGAATGAGTCTTATATTATTTCTATATTATTGTTGGCACAGCATAACCCCATACCTCAAGCACTGACTCGTAACACTATATATACTAATTTACTAAATTACCAATGCCTTTCGCACCCAAAATAGACTGGAAATAAAATTAACATGGAGATGATCACTGAAATAGTGAGGGGATGGACATTGCAATAGGGCAGCCCATCTGCAGCCAAAATTTTAAGAGATAATGTGGACACATTTCTCCAGAACCAGTTCCTATGTACTAGAATTTGGTTCTTGACTCAGCAAGAGTTTCTCCAAAAGAATCCATTTAGATACTTCTCTTGGGTGACATCATGAAATACAGAAGGCAAAAAAAAAAAAAAAAGGTCAATATGCACATTAAGAAGAGGCAATGTCTGATCCTTTTTTTTTTTTTTTTTTTGTTACGGGGATGTAACCCAAGGGCACTTAACCACTTGGTCACATCCCCAGCCCTTTCTCTATTTTATTTAGAGACAGGTTCTCACTGAGTTGCTTAGGGCCTAGATAAGTGGTTGAGACTGGCTGCGCCACCACACCCGGCTTCTAATCATTTTTTGATCATTATTCCCCTAGAGAAAGTTCTAAGCATAGTAATTACATATCAGCAAAAAAAGGATTATTTTCCCCTACCCCCTGACCAAGGTACTGGGGATTGAACTCAAGGTGCTCTACCACTAAGCTACATACATCTCCAGCCCCTTTTATCTTTTTATTTTTATTTCTCACTAAGTTGCCAAGGTTGGCCTTGAACTTGTTCAATACTCCTGCCTCGGTCTCCTCAGGCACTGGGATTACGGGAATGTGCCACTGTGCCCAGCTAGAAAAGAATTCTCTTAAATTTGAATGGTGCTCTACATTTTTAAAGTACTTTCACAAACAAACCTAGGGAATCAGCAGGGTAGTTGTTCATCCCCAGTTTAAGTTGAGTAACAAACATGATAATCTTTTCCTATTCTGACTTTCTTCATAAATAATTATTAATTGTTAGGCTATTTTTGTGTTGACCTAGAGGCTGGGTTTGAGTTTTATGGGTTTTTTGTTTTTTGGTTTTTTTTTTGGTACTGGGGATTGAACCCAGGGGTGCTCCACCACTGAGCCACATCTCCAGCCCTATTTTGTATTTTTATTTAGAGACAGGGTCTCACTGAGTTGCTTAGGGACTCGCTAAGTTGCTGAAGCTGGCTTTGAACTCACGATCTTCCTGCCTCAGCCTCCCAAGTGCTGGGATTACAGGCGTGCGCCACCGCGCCCGGCTATGGAATTTTTTGTTGGTTTGTTTGTTAAGGATGTGTTGCCTTCACTATAATGAATGCAGAGAAAAGTTTATGACACTTGTATAAAAGATGTTTCATTTTTTAAAACTTTATTAAGATTTTATTAACAAATAAAAAGTATATACTTATGGTATACAACATAATGGTTTGATATATGCATAAATATGTTATATGTACATATTGTGGGATGGTTAAATCAACTAATTAACATATCTATCATCTTACATTTTTTTTAATGATGAGAACCTTTAAGATCTACTTTTTAAGCAATTTTTAATGACACATTGCATTATTATTAGCAATAGTCACCATGCTATACAATAAATCTCCGTTTTCTTTTTGATTGAAACTCAACACTTTGATCAATATCTCCTCACCCCCACTGCCCAGATTTGTTTTAAATCTAATGATATTTCATGTGCTCAGCATGCTTGAAGCTCCGCATTCAATCCCCAGCACCAAAAATAAATAAAACAATACTACTAATAAAAATAAGACAATAAATAATTAATGAGATTTCATAGCCAGAAAACATCAATATTTTAATTTTAATTCAAATTACTTCATATGAGGTTTGGTCAATTCTCTTGTCAAGGCCCCAATTTAAATAGTCATATTATAAATAAATGATTAATTTATACTATATGATATTTCCAACAACAGAGTCGAAGAACAGCTCTAAGAAAAGCCTGAAGAAGGAGAGCATTAGTCACATATAGTGGCCCACACCTATAATCCCAGCTACTTGGGAGGCTGAGGCAGGAAGATTGCAAGTTAAAGGCCAACCTGGGAAACTTATCAAGACCCTGTCTCAAAAATAAAAATTTCAAAAAGACAAGTGCTGGGGATATGGCTCAGTGGTAGAGTGCTTACCTAACAGACTGAGGGGCCTGGGTTCAATCCCCAGTACCACGGGGAAAGAAAAAGTTTAAAAAGAAAAAAAAATGAAGATAATACTGAATTAGCATGACTTGAAAATTATACCCCAAGGTATTAGCATCAAATTTTGCTTTTACAAAAAACAAACAAGTTTTTAAGGCAGATCCTTTCTTTAGGAAAAGTCCTAGGGAAAAAATAGATTCAGTAAAGTAAGTTTTCTGTGTGACCTAACTGGTTTACATGATTTACTAAAGTCTCTCTTGATAACTGATGCCACATTAGTTGTTTTTGTTTCCAACTTGGTATGATTTCACCAATATCAGGATTTGCTGGCAGGGGCAATGACCCATTCTTATTTTGAAAGTGGCATAAAATCAACATTTCAATTTTGTAAAGAGCAGGAATGCATCCAAATAAAAAAAAACCAAATCAAATGTCACCCTGAATATCCCTGATGAAATGTCTCAGTGAACCAACTCATCCTGATACCCACTGCTGCCTCATCCCACCAAGGATTCCACCACTTGCTTAGACCATAAATATTAGTCTCCCTTGACTGCGTTCTTTTCTCATATCCCACTTTCAATCTGTCGGCAAAACAAATCATTCAGCTCTACCTTCAAAAGCTATCTCCACTCTGCCCGTGTCTCACCACCTCCCACGGCTCGCACCCCTTGGTCCCAGTCACTGCCACTCTTGCAGAGCGAATGCGATTGCCTCCCAACTGATCTGATCTGCTCGCTTCCACTCTTGCCTCTTTCAACTTGATTCATTGCTTAGCAGCCACAATTGAACTTTTTGAAAACCATGTCATCTGTTTCTTAAAACCTTAAATGGTTTCCCATTTAAAAGATGAATAAAATTTGAAGGTCTTTCCATGGTCTGCCACGCCTAATATGATCTGGTTTTGTACATTTCTGGCCTTATTTCCTTCCACTCTTGTTTTTCACTCACCTGGCACACTGGGCCTGACTCAAACACGCAAAACACTCTTTAGGCCTTGACATTTCCTCATCGACCAGGAACACTTTTTGATCCCCACCCCAGTTGGTCTCATGGCTAACTTTTCCACCTTAGAATATGTTCCACCTTTCTAGTTAAGAGAGCATAACTTTCTCCCTCCCCCACCATTCCCCTTGCTCTACTTGATTTTTTTTTTTTAAATTTTGTTTTGAGACAGGGTCTCACTAAGTTGCGTAGGTCCTTGCTGAACTGTGCTGGCTTTGAACTTGTGTTCTTCCTGTCTTAGCCTCTGAAGTTGCTGGGATTACAGGTATAAGCCACTGCCCCAGGCACTCCGTTTTTCTTAACATCAATACCTTCCCACTAGAATGTCAACTCCATGGAAAGATAGACTTTAACTTTTGTTCACCATGGAATCCACGGTTCCTAAAATGGTGCCTAGAACATAGTAGGTGCTCAATGAATATTAATTAGAAGAGGGCTGGAGGTATAAATCAGTGCTAGAATACTTACCTAACATTGCAAGGCCCTGTGTTTGATCCCCAGCTCTAGGGGAAGAAATGATTGGATAAATGAAGTGAAAGCTAGGTTATCCATACTAACACTTGAACTTTTTTCAAGTAAAAATTTTATAGCAAGTATTTTTAAAATTAATACTTAAAGGAGACAGTCAATTTCAATTAATACTTGAAAGAGATGAATCCTATTTCCTATTTTTAGTTAATACTCATCGATTTAACAATTTATATATGCATTTTCATCTCAGAACCATCTTAAATAGAATTGTTATCCTATTTGATAGATGACGATAATTGAGATTCAGAGGCATTAAGTGACTTTCTCAAGAAAACAAAGTTATTTAATGTTGGAGCTGGGATTTAAACTCAGGTTTTCAGATTATAAGTAGATGCTCTTTGATACTTCTGGAATGAAAACAAAGCATAATTCCAACTTTTTTTTCTACCATAAATAAAGATTAATTTGACAGTCAACTTAAAGTTATGACTCCTCTACCAATTTATAGTTTTTTTTGTTTTGTCTATAAGTTTCCTTTGCCCTACTTTATCTATCCTACTTTATCTTGCAATTAAAAAAATAAGCAACAACAGAGTTAACAGGAAGTTCTAATGAACAAAACAATTTAACAGACATTTGTTGACTCCTTTCTAGGTGCTGTGAGTGTAGAGATGAGTGTGCAAAACAAAGTAAGGAAGACAGAAAGTCAATAGGCAAATTAAGTACATTGTGTTAAATGTTGTGTTTTGGGGCAAGGACAGTGAGCTTTGGGAGTGCATTAGAGACGTACCCAACCCAGGGAAAAAAAGAAATCCCAGAATACGGATGTCCCAGCTAGGAACTGCAGATCATGTGAATTTGGTCCCTTCAAAGAGTAAAGCGGGAGGAAACAGGGAGCAGCCCAAATAAAGAGAGTGTGAACAAAAATCTAAAGTCAGCATAATCCATTCATGAACCTATATTTCAATAGAATATAGACAGGCTGCACTACCAACAAATCTAGAGTTCAGTTCCTTTTCACAGTTTTTCCTTGGATCAAGTCACTTCACTGGTTCTATTTTTATCTATAAAATGGAGACCATCTGTGTCTATAGTTATTATATAGTTATATAACATTATATATAGATGATTATATAGAGTGATATTAACTACTATTTACTGAATAGTTACTAAATATGAAGCATATTTAATTATCACATCAACCCATGAGATAGCTACTGTTATTATTCCTGTTTTATAGATGAGGAAACTGAGACTTACAAGGGTGAGACTTTATCAAATTTATACAACTAGGACATGTTAGAATTAGGATTTGAATCAGTTCTGTCTGGTGCCAAAATGTTAGGTCAAAACCCATTAAAATATTAGATGCAGAAAGTAGTGTTTACTTGTATGAATATTCTTTTCCGTTTCCACCATAAATATAAACTTTTTGAAAATTATTCAACATTAACATCAAAATTCTTCAACATAAACATCACTTTCATCTAAGTAGGGGTATTTTTTTAAAATTTTATTTATTTATTTGTACCAAGGATTAAACCCAGGGGTGCTTAACCACTAATCCACATCCCCAGACCTTTTTTGTATTTTATTTAGAGATAGGGTCTCGCCAAGTTGCTAAGTTGCTGAGTCTGGGTTTGCGCTTGCAGTCCTCCTGCCTGTTTCCTGAGTCTGTGTGAATACCCAAGCGGAGGGAATTTTTTTTTTTTTTTTTTTGTTTTTTTTTGCGATGCTGGGAATTGAACCCAGAGCCTTGTGCTTGCGAGGCAAGCACTCTACCAACTGAGCTATATCCCCAGCCCCAACAGCAGGGATATTTTTGTTGTGGTTTTGTTTTTTGCAGTGCTGGGGATCAAACCCAGCGTCTCCTATATTCTAGGTAAGCATTTACTATTGAGCAACATCCCCAGCCCTATTTTTTTAGGTTGTTTTTGTTTGTTTGTTTGTTTGTTTGTTTGTTTTTGGTACTGGGAATTGAATCCAGGGGCACTTAACCACTGAGCCACATCCCCAGCCCTATTTCGTATTTTATTTAGAGATAGGGTCTCACTGAGTTGCTTAGCGCCTTGCTGGTGCTAAGGCTGGCTTTGAACTTGAGGTCCTCCTGTCTCAGCCTCCCAAGTCACTGGGATTACAGGCGTGTGCCACCATGTCCAGCTAAAAATTGTTTATAAATAGTATCAGTTGAGTACCCATTTTAATAACAGGCCCCATTTTAGCACTTTGCTTTTGTGATGTTATTAATTCTCCATCCTCTGAGAAGTAGATGTTTTACAGATGAGAAAACCAAAAGCTCAAAGAGTATAAATTTCTCAAAGACACAAAACTGCTAAAAGATGAAGGCAGAATTTGGAATCGAATGTACCTAATTCTAAGGCCAGTGCTCATTCCATGTTGCCTCAAGATATAAGCATCAAAGATAAAGAGTCAAAAACAAAGTCACACTGTAACACAATATACAGTAATGTCCAGCTAATAGAGAAAAAAATCATCCTGATTTAATTTTTACCCTCACTTCTAAACACATATAAAAACTCAAACTAGGCTAAAGTAACAGTTGACTTATAAGTAAGAAACTACAACAGTTGATTTATGGAATAAATATATTAATTATACTTTCAAATAGCATTTTGAACCTTCTTTCATGTATCTGTTCTTCCACATTACTAGCACACAAATGAAGAAATTTTTTCAATGGGGATATCAACTACACTTTTTTTCGTGGTGCTGGAGATTGAACCCAGGGCCTGTGTTTGTGAGGCAAGCACTCTACCAACTGAACTATATCCCCAGCCCTCAATTATATTTTTATATACTATTTTGTATTATTACTCATGTTGTACAAAATTTAAAATAGCCATATAGTTCTAATTAATGAGTATATCATCATTTAATTAACTTTTTTATTATTGGACATAGTTCCAATTTTTTAATATAATAATTCATATTATGATGAATATCTGTGTAGATGAATCTTTGCCCTCATATCACACCTTTGTATTTTAAATTAATCTTTTTTAAAGGCACAATTGACTTCACCCAAATAAGTGGCTCCAGTAGGCTCTGGCAAGCATGTGGAAAAAATATTTTGCTGTAAGTGATCCTTTTAGCCATCTCTAATTGCCCTTTCAAGGTGACTGCCTACTTTGCCAGCTGGGAGGTTAGTTTGGGATAGCCCTGTGGAAGTTCGGAAAGTAGGCCAGTCCTTTGGAAGCCTTAAGGGTGACCGAAGGTTGGGGGGGCGGGGTTGGGTATTGTGTAAGGGTAAGGAGATGAATGAATTTAAATGGTTTCATCATAGAATCTTAAAGCCAGGAGAAATTTAGAAGATTACTTTCTTCTCCATCCTCTCAGCATGAGGCCCAAAGCATAGTACACAGAATGACAGAATATCTTCCTCTCATTACCATGTCTGATTGATTGGCGGTGGCTGAAGGAGTGGAGTGTTAAGCAAGTGAAGGTCAATGGGAAGAATACTGTTATCAGTGAGCTTATCTATTTAGTGTAAGAGAATTAATTCAACCTAAAGTTTTCCATTTCTCTAGTAAATGTTAATAATGAATAAATGGGTCTGAGATTAATAGCATAAAATCGATTTTAATTATTGTACTAATTTCTTTTTCTTTTTTTAATTTTTTTTTTTTTTTTTTTTTTGCACTGGGGATTAAACCCAGAGGCACTTAACCACTGAGACACATCCTCAGTCCTTTTTTTATATTTTAGGTTGAGACAGGGTCTCAATGAGTTGCTTAGGGCCTCACTATGTTGCTGGGGCTGGTCCTGAACTTGCAATCCTCCTGCCTTAGCCTCCCAAGCTGCTGGGATTACAGGTTTGCACCACTGCACCAGCTATTGTACTAATTTCTTTCTTTCTTTCTTTTTCTTTTTTATTTGTAGATGGACACAATACCTTTATTTTATTTATTTATTTTTATGTGGTGCAAAGGATCAAACCCAGTACCTCACACGTGCTAGGCAAGTGCTCTACCACTGATCTACAATCCTAGGCCTTTATTAATTTCTTTTTCTCTCTCTCTTTTTTTTTTTAGTTGTTGATGAACCTTTATTTTATTTATTTACATGTAGTGCTGAGAATTAAACCTAGTGCCCAACACATGCTAGGCAAGTGCTCTACCACTGAGCTACAACTCCAGCCCCTGTACTAATTTCTAAGATTTTAAAAAATCTATTTTTTAAAAGCTAATATATTCAAAAGTTAAAAAAGATAACTCAACAAAAAGTCTCCTGCCAAGTATCTCATTCTGCTGTCTCCCATATTCCCTTTTAACTAATTAATTTAAGAAATTTTTAAAGTCTAGACTCTAACTCGTTGTTTGGAGTTTTTTTGTTTGCTTTTTTTTGTTTGGTACCAGGAGTGCTTAACCACTGAGACACATCCCCAGCTCTTTTTATTTTGAGAAGGGTCTCATTGAGTTGCTTAGGGCCTCACTAAGTTGCTGAGGCTGGCCTTGAACTTGTAATCCGTCTGGTTCAGCCTCCAGAGTTACTGGGATTACAGGCATGCTCCATGGCATCCAGTAATATTTTTTAAAATTTCTGTAAATCTATTATAGACAATGTTGAGAGTAGAGAGTGGAGAGCAAATCTGTTTGCATATGAAAGGCACTTTATATCCAAAAGACATTGTATTTTTTTCTCTCTCCCTCTCTCCTTTTTAAACTTTTTTATTTGTTGTTTTTAGATATACATGACAGTAGAATGTATTTTGAGATACTATGAATACAGGGAGTATAACTTATTCTAATTAGGATCCTATTCTTGTAGTTGAAGATGATGTGGAGTTTCATGGTTGTGTATTCTTACATGAACATGGGAAAGTTGTGTCTGATCCATTCTACTGTTCTCTCTTTTCTTTCTTTTTAGTGCTGAGGATTAAAAAATCAGAGTCTCACACATGCTAGGCAAGTTCTCTACTACTGAGCTATATCCCCAGCCCTGACATTGTATTTAATATCACTATAATGATACCATAGCTTTCACAGTTGAAACTGCATTTAAAGAATTTAATAAAACCATAATTGCTCACGTTGTTATTTTCAATTTCAGGGAAACCTCATTCAGTTTTTGCTTATTTTATAATTGGCAAGTAATCTTTAAGTCACTAAATTTTATAAAAGTGTCAGAAATGAGGCAATTTTTTATTTTGAGCTCTAAGTTCTTAAGAACACATCATGCTATAATAAATATAGACTTGTTATTCCCTAGAAGTGATCCAATTTTGTTATTAATGTTTTATTACAGCATGCAAGACGACAGCATAGAAGCTTCTACTTCCATATCTCAACTTCTAAGAGAAAGCTATTTAGCTGAAACCAGACATCGGGGAAACAACGAGAGGAGTCGAGCAGAACCTTCCTCTAACCCTTTCCATTTTGGTAGTCCTTCTGGGGCTGCTGAAGGAGCAGGAGGCCAAGATGACCTTCCAGATCTTTCAGCCTTTCTGAGCCAAGAAGAATTAGATGAAAGTGTCAATCTGGCAAGATTGGCAATCAATCATGATCCTTTGGAGAAAACAGATGAAGCTCAAGTTAGAAACCGCCTAGCTTTGGATCAGATGAAACACTCACCTAAATCAAGTTTTGAGCCTAACTTCTGTCAGGATAACCCTCGAAGTCCTACCAGCTCTAAAGAGGGCCCCCAGGAGTCAAAAAAGCCACAGTATAGTTCTGAAACCCAGTCCAAAAAAGTATTCCTAAATAAGGCAGCCGATTTCATTGAGGAGCTTTCCTCCCTTTTCAAGGCCCATAGCTCCAAAAGGATTAGACCTCGTACCTGCAAAAACCACAAGAGTAAACTGGAATCTCAAAACAAAGTTATGCAGGAAAACAGCCCCAGTTTGTCAGATCTGTCAGAAAGACGAGAAAGATCTTCTGTTCCCATCCCTATCCCTGCAGATACCAGGGACAACGAAGTGAATCATGCCCTTGAACAGCAGGAAGCCAAGAGGCGTGAAGCTGAGCAGGCTGCCAACGAGGCAGCTGGTGGAGACACCACCCCAGGGTCTTCGCCTTCATCTTTGTACTATGAAGAACCTCTGGGGCAACCTCCCCGGTTCACTCAAAAGTTACGAAGCAGAGAAGTTCCCGAAGGATCCCGAGTACAGTTGGATTGCATAGTGGTAGGAATTCCACCTCCTCAAGTAAGGTAAAATTGTCCCATTAGTAATGTTTGGCATTTGCTTTCCATCCACCATGATTCTCCAAAGTATGACCTGTTAAGTATGTGGTTGCAGAAATTATATATACTCTGAGAAAAGTAGCCAGTGTCTGAAGTGGCTCTGTTCAAGAGAATAATAATATTAACTATGTATATCATTTAAAATTTTCCAGGGTCGTTGTGGCACACTTCTGTATCCCAGGAGCTGGGGGTGCTGAGGCAGGAGGATAGCAAGTTCAAACCCAACCTCAGCAATTTAGCAAGACCTTATCTCAAAATAAAGAATAAAAAATGGGCTAGGGAAGTGGCTCAGTGGTTGAATACCCCTGGGTTCAATTCCTGGTACAAAAAAATAAAAATAAAATAAAATTTTTTTTCTAGGGCTGAATATGTAGCTCAGTGGTAGAGGTCTTGCATGAGGTCTCATGCATGAGGCCTTCGGTTCATTCCCCAGCACTGCGATCAATCAATCAACCCATTTTCTACTTTTTGAATTTTTAAAAAGCGAAAAGAGCTAATAATAAGATTAATAATAGACCTTATTTAGCCAGTATATTTAAAATATTTCAAAATGTAATTAACATAAGAATTTCTAGTCAAATATTTTATATTCTGTTCTTTCTGCCAAGTATTCAAAATCTAGTGTGAATTTTACACTTGTAGCACATCTCAATTTGGATGCTAAATTTTCCCAGGAAAAACTTATTCCACATTTAAGACCTCTACTCAATGAATACCTGTTGTATTTTTTGAATATTCAAGAAAGCCAAGTGGTAGGATAAGGACAAAATAAGGCTGTCGTTAAGGTCAATTTAAAGACTCATTTTAGGGGCTGGAGCTGTAGCTCAGTGGCAGAGCACTTGCCTAGCATGCGTGAGGCACTGGGTTCAATCCTTAGCACCACATTTAAAAAAAAAATTTATATATATATACATATATATATATAAAATAAAGGCATTCTGTTCATCTACAACTATAAAAATTTTTAAAAATAGAGTCATTTTACATATAATATATTTATTTTAAACTTTTTAAAAACTATTTTTCGATGTTGATGGATCTTTTTTTTTTATTATTTATATATGGTGCTGAGAATCGAACCCAGTACCCCACACGTGCTAGGCAAGCTCACTACCACTGAGCCACAACCTCAGCTTCTATTGCAAGCTTTTGATTATCAACTTAATGAACACTATTCTCTCTAGTTCCCAAGACTTTCTCTAATATGACTGATGAGTAGAGGGGATATTCATCTTCTTTGTGCCTACCAAAGTTGGTTTTTCTATGAGGCGAACAAAGTATAAATTTAGGCCTCCTGCTCTGCATAAGCTATACGTAATTTTGTGTTCTAATTTTATTTTGTATTTTTAAGGAACTCTTTCACATTTATGGTCCTAAAAACCTGGAACCAGCTTTAGCCCTCAGCATGACATTTGCTGCCTCCCATAACATGTGAATCATGTGGTCAAAGTATCTTATTTTTGTAGATAATTACTGGTATTTAGAGTCTTATAAGGGTTACTTGCTTCCCTAACCTTCTAATTATTCCTAGAATATGACTTCTGATATAATATTCATTATAGTATGAAGTATTAATACATTTATATTTATCATTTTAATATAATTAATATTTTATGTATGTATACTATTTCAAGGGAATCTGCCCCAAAGTCATATTCATATATTGAAATTTGTTTTCAAACTGTATTAATTTCATAAGGCATATCAAATATTATTTCTATAGTGGCATCAAATTTTGTTATCAAGTTAGCCAACTCTCTTCCTGAGGGACTCTTCCAAAGTCAGAAGATTCTGACTTTGAATCTTGAGTACCAAGCAGAGTCTGGCCCATAGTAATCACTCAGCAAAATTAAGTGAACTAATGAATAAAGAAACAGAAAAAAAAAAAAAAACAACTAGACTTTCAGGGATCATTTCTGTAATTCAGTACTAAAGAAGTTTTTCTGGACATGTAGAGCATCAGAAACCAGGAAGGCCTACAGTATCCTCTGAGTGTGAAGCCGGCTCTTGGTGTTGCTTCATTGCAACCTCCATTTGCCATTGGTGATTATTGTTCTCCTTGGGAGAGTCAGAGGTGAAGGACACCAACTGAGTACTTTTAAAAAAAAAAAAAAGAAGAAGAAGAAGAAGAAGAAGGAAAATAAGAAACTCACCTTATGTTTAAATCAGGAGTGAGACAGTTGGCTTAGGATGTGACTCCCCTTCTACTGTATGATGAAGGGTGCTTCCTGGGATCTGGTCAGACCAGACCATTCCAGGACTCATCCTCCCCATTTCTCAACCATGACAATTTCAGATACAAGAATGAATTTAGTCAGGCGCAGTGATACATGTCTGTAATCCCAGGGGAGGCTGCGGGAGTTCAAGAACAACCTGAGCAACTTAATGAGACCTTGCCTCAAAATAAAAAAATAAGAAGGGTTGGGGTGTAGCTGAGTGATAAGGATCCCTGTATTCAACTCTAGTATCAAAAGAAAGATGGGACTGGGGACATAGCTGGGAGAGTGCCTGCCTCACAAGCACAAGGCCCTGGGTCAATCCCCAGCACCACACCAAAAAAAAAAAAAAAAAGAAAGAAAGGAAAAAGGAATTAATTCAATACACCAATGAGAAAAATAAAACAACAACCAGGAAAAACTATAAAGTACCCATTCTCCGAAAATAAAGTCATCTTATAGCAATTCAAAAACTACCTAACCAAGTAAAAATTGACAAATTTACAAATTTGAAAGTGAAAGAAATATACTCAGCTTTCATGTAGCAATGTTAATTTTACCTGAGAAGAATTTCTTTACTAATAGGATATATAAATATATATATCTCCTAACCACTGGTCTGATTTTAGGAAACTGGTAGGAATTCACTAAATTTGTTTCTGAATTGATTCATAGTTTATTTCATGACTACAGTTATATTAAGAAAAAATTTATCATTTTCCAAATAGGCTAATAGTTGTCACTGTTTTTTTCTAAGCACAGAATTTATACAATGCTAATCAGAAAGCAACTATTTGTTTAGCTTTTAATATGTGCTCAGCACATCTGATTTTAATATGTGCTCAGCACTGTTGTGAGCACAGTGATGCAGACAATACAAAATGTGTTCCTGCCTTCAAAGAGTTTGCAATTCAATTATTAAAGAAATCACCCTAATTTTTATTGTACATAAATCACAAGTACTATCAGGTTAGGGGAACTAGAAAAATCAAAGGTTTCAGAGACATAGGGGACTTTTAGTTGAACTTTGAAGAGTGAAAAGGATTTAGGTAGAAATTAACTCATGTAATTATTCAACAAATGTTGAGCTACTAAACCCATTCACTGGGAATACAAAATAATCTTGAGTTTTGAAGGTGAGGGACCTTGTTTTGAAATCTAGTCTCAACTACATTGAGACTATTATTGAGCTAAATCGTAATCTCGAACAAAAACCAGACAGACATATAAATCACTTGTGATTTGCAAAATTGTATAATAAGGTCTATGACTGAAGTGTGTACTGGATACAGTGGTGGCCCAAAGGAAGAGGCGAGTTACCTTGACTGGAGTGCAGGATAAAGGAAGCATTAACACACGAGGTAAAAGAGGCTAAGTGTAGGAGAAAGCAAGTGCAAAGACCCAAATCAAGTATTTTCAGGGAACCACAAGGACTTGACTGTATTGAGACTGGGGTAAGAGGTAAGGAGAGATTAGAGATAAGATTGAAGAAGTGGGTGGAAGCGATGGGTCCTTTCAGGCCAGGTCACCTCAACCTGTTCATATAAGGTCACAGACACTGGTATTATAATCATTCCATTGTCTGATGGGACTGGAATGGACACAATGGGAAAGAGAAAAGATGTTAGTGATCAATATTTAGAAGAGAAGAGTCAATCATCAAGTTGAACTTGGCGATTAATTAAATGGGAAGGTTGAGTAAAAAATTTACCCCATGTGTTTGAAACTGTGTATTGAAAGACAGATGGGGATCACTGGTCAGTACTGAGAAAATGGAAAAGGTATCCAATTTGTGGCGGAAGTTGATGGAGATTTGAGTCTGTGCCCATATACACCGATGTTGAGTTGATCTGGTCAAAGGAACTCATCTATTCTACCATGTTTACCTGTGTCCTTCACATAGCTAAGTACTTGTGGTTCCCTGATACTTACAAAGGGACACGTAATATTTAAATCCAACTTCTAGTTGGTTCAGTCCAGTGCTAGAGTGGAAAAGTGTTTTCCAGCCTTCATTTAACAATAATTTGTCTCCCTAAAACCATTGCTTGTTACCTCAATATCTCTCTCTCTCTCTCTCTCTCTCTCTCTGTCTCTCTCTCTCTGTCTCTCTGTCTCTCTCTCTCTCTCTTAGAACGAAATTAATAGTATTGGATTTGGAGAGACCCTGAAACCCTGCCTGTCGCTCATCACTGAAACTCCTGGCCAAAGGAGTACAGATTTTGATACAGAGAATACTTTTAAAAGTACAGGGCTGGGGATATAGCTCAGTTGGTAGAGTGCTTGCCTGTCAAGCCCAAGGCCCTGGGTTCAATCCCCAGCACCACCACCAAAAAAAAAAAAAAAAAAGTCCATAAAATTAGGGCTCTGGATGTGTCTTGGTGGTATGGCACTTGCCTAAGATGCATGAGGCCCTTGATTCCATACCCAGCACTGCAAAAAACAGTACAAAAAAAACATTGAATTAGTAGAATGAGTCATTTCAATTTACTAAATAAGAATGCCATAGTCAATAAAGAAAGTAACATTTTGCTATTTTAGCAAGAAAATATAAGTACACTGGGCAACTATCTGTGTGCTAATCCATGTGTAATCAGTGTTTTACCCATGTTCTTGTGACCCCAGTTTAGCAAGTTAAAAAATCATTTTTGTTTGTATTGTTGATTTCCAAGTTAATTGAGTAGAGATTGTTTTATAAGTGCAATCCTGTATGACTGAAGCTAGTATTTTTCAAAGCATATTAATTTTGAACATAGTTTCACTGGGGGCCTTGTCTTAGAAAATGAAATACATTCATGCATTAACCACAGATGAAAGAGTCTGCAGGAATTCACAGCAAATGGCCATGATCCCTTTTTGTACCCTGACTCCAAATTCTTTTCCCAGGAATGTACAGCTGGGTCACTCTGTTTGCTTATATACGACCTTCTGAGAGCACAAATTTACCTTTTTATAAATAATGACGGCCACTATGGCTGTTAAGTTTTGTTTTTGCTACTCCAGGACATTTGCCTGCGGGTTATATGCCAAGGAAGGAAAAAGGAAACAAAATTATTATAAAGAAAAAGGATATCTTAAATGACATACGAGAATTTCATATTATATTATTTAGAGGGCTTTCTTCTACCTTTAGGGAAAAAATCTAGATTCATTCATTCATTCAACAAATATTCAGTGGCTATTTATGTGCCTTGTACTATTGTAGGTGCTAAATTTAAAACAGCAAGCATGTCAAACATGAGCAGTGCACACCTGTAATCTCTGGGAGACTGAGGCAGGAGGATTGTAAGTTCAAGGCCAGCCTGCGCACCTCAGACAGACTCCATCTCAACATAAAAATTTTCAAAGGGACTGGGAGTGTAGCTCAATGGCAGAGCACCTGCTTACATGCATGAAGAACCCAGTACTGCAAAAGAGAAAAATAAAAAATAAAAAGCAGCAAGAGACAGAAAAATTTGCTATATTCATGGAGCTTTGTCTAGTAAGGGACACAGATACATTTTTTTTTTCTTTTGTACCAGGGATTGAACCCAGGGGCACTTAACCATGAGCCACATCCCCAGCCCTTTTTTGTATTTTATCTAGAGACAGGGTCTCACTAAGTAGCTTCAAGACCTCACTAAGTTACTGAGGCTGGTTTTGAAGTTGTGATCCTCCTGCCTCAGCCTGTAATTACAGGCATGTGCTACCATGTCTGGCTAGATAATAAAAATTTTGCAAGTAATTATATAATTACAATTGTGATAAATGTTATAAAGAAGGAAGCATCCAGCAGAGGGACCAACCTGGTGTATAGGTTGGGAAGGTTTTCCTGAAAAGTTGTATTAAAGCTGAAACACAAAAGATGAGTAGGAGTTAGCTCAGCAAAATAGGGTGCAAGAAAAAGTGTTGTAGGCTGAGGGAATTGAAAATTTGAAGTCCTTAAGGAGCAAGGCAAATGTTAAGTTTAGGAATTGAAGGAATTGATGCAGCCAGAACATAAAGTGAGGAGGAAATGATTTGAGGTAAGTCCAGAGATGTAGAGCCCAGATTCTTAGAGCCTCCTAAAACAGCAAAGTGGGTCCCTGACCCAGTAGGGTCAGCATCACCTGGGACCCTTATGGAAAGGCATTGTAGACACACTCAGGCCTAATGAGTCAGAATCTTTAGGGATAAGGCCAGCCGACTTTGTTTTAACAAACTGCTGATAATTTGTTGATATGGGCACAGTGGTTCACTGTATGAGCCTCTCTACCTTTTGTGTATGTTTGAAAGTTTCCATAATATAATGTAAAAAAAAAATCAGTAAGTCTAAGTGATTGAAAATTTTTATATAAATGGAATCAGAATGCATATATATTTTGCTACTTTTTTCCTTAAGAAGTGCATGTAAATCTAATGCACTCATTTTCATTGCTCCATAGTACTTTACTGTATGGCCAGATATTATATTATTGATGTAAATTTGGGTTGCTTCTAGTATTTTTTCCTCACGAATTATGATATTATACATTTTATAATATATTCTTAGTTTTTCCTGATGCATGAGTGTGTCTAGGCATGGAATTGCTAGCAGACTATATGCATAACTTCAACTTCATAATAATATTGAATTGTTTTCCAAAGGCATTGTTTCAGTTTACATTCCCAACAACATTGTGTAAGCATTTTGGTTGTTCTACATCATTGCCAATATTGACATCACCAGATATTTTAAGTTTTGCCAAGCTAGAGGGTATAAAGTGTTATTGGTGAAACTCTTATGGTTTGAATGTTCATTTCCAGAGTTAGTAATAAGATTGTGAATTTTTTCATAGGTTTATGAACTATTCCGGATTCATTTTCTATAAAGGGCCTGTTTACTTCTTTGACCCATTTTCTATTTGTTCAAATATTCTTGATACCAATCATGTGACACGTGTTATAAAAATATCCTCTCCTAGTTTGATTTGTTTTTTTTGTTTTCTCTGTGATGTCTTTTAATATTAGACATTCTTAACTTTGGTGTCAAATTAATTAGTTTTTCTTTTATGGTTTTTGTTTTTGTAGGTTGTGTCAATTTTAAGAAATCCTAATCTCAAAGTCAAAAAGATATCCTTGTATATTTTCTCCTAAAGGTTTTATAATTTGTTTTCCATATTTTTTAAGCCACTTAAAATTGATTTTTTGCATATACTGTAAATCAGGTAATCCATTCTGGTTTTTGTTTGTTTCCAATTGGATAACCAATTTTTCCAGCAGCAATTTATGATAAAGTTTATCTTCTCCCCACTGATTGCTCGTGCCAGCTCCATCATACAGCCCAGATATAGTTCTGGGCTTTCTGTTCTTTTCCTGTGGTTTATCATATTACAATAGGTTTTTCATAGTTTTTGATTTCCAATTTTTTATTTTAAGAATTTTGGGCTTATCTTGATCCTTTGCTATACCAGTTTTAGAATCATCATAACAAATTACACTAAAAATTTTTAACTATAAAAAGATTTTTGGAATTATGCTGAGTCTATAGATCAGTTTAAGGGGGATTTTGATATCTTCAAAATATTGAGCTTTTTTTCGAGGAGGATACCAGGGATTGAACCCAGGGGTGTTCAACCACTGAGCCATATATCAACCCTTTTTTGATTTGTTTTTTTTTTTTTTAATTTTGAGACAGGGTCTCAATAAGTTACTTTAGACCTTGTTAAATTTCTGTGGCTGGCCTTGAACTTGTGGTCCTCCTGCTTCAGCCTTTGGAGCCTCTGGGATTACATGCATGTGCCACTGGGTCCAGCTAAAATACTGAGCTTTAATATTCAAGAGCATGGTATATTTTTCCATTCCTTTGGGTATTCTTTAATATCTTTCAACAAAGATTTATAATTGTTTCTCTGGGTCTTATAAATCTTCACTTAGCTTTATTCATAGGTACCTAATATAAATGGTACCTTTTTAAAAATTGCATTCTATTTTGTCATATATAGAAATGCATTTGACTTTATAGCTTAAATTTCTTTAGGAAATTTTTATTCAACAACTGCTGAATTCATAAAAATTAATGTATACATTTTTTTGAGTATTCTTCCTGTCTAGCCCTCTCTTGAACTTCATTCTTTTCCCTTTTTGAGTTGGCAAAGCCCTCAAGTACAATGTTGAACAGAAATGGTAATGCTAGGTGCTCTAGTCTTATTTTTTATCTTAACAAGAATACTTTCCATTATTCAACATTGCATAGAATTTTGTTATAAGTCCTTTTTTCTGGGAAGATTAAGGTTTTTTAAATAACGAATGGAAATTGAATTTTATTAAATGCTGTGCCTTTATTGAGATTATTTTTTTTCCTTTGTTAATATGGTACAGAATATTAGGTTGTTTTTTTTTTTATTTTTTGGTACTGGGGATTGAACCCAGGGGTACTCCACCACTGAGCCACATCCCCAGCCCCATTTTGTATTTTATTTAGAGACAGGGTCTCACTGAGTTGCTTAGGGCCTCGCTAAGTTGCTGAGGCTGGCTTTGAACTCACGATCCTCCTGCCTCAGCCTCCCAAGTGCTGGGATTACAGGTGTGCGCCACCACGCCCGGCTCAGAATGTTAGTTTTACAATGTTAAACCAAACTTGAATTCTTGAGATGAACACAACTTGGTCATAATTGATTATCATTTTTTATATTTCCAAATCTGATTTGATAATTTTTATTTAGACTTTTACACTTTTGTTTGAATATGAAATTGTCCTCAATTTTCTTTTTCATATTTTTGTCAGAAGAGAATTGCTACAAACTCCAAGAGTGATGTTTAGTCAGTGAGATTGGTATAGCCCTTGAGTTTGCCTATGATTTACTTCTTTCTGATAGGTTAGGGTATCCATTCTGAACCAGCTGTTAATTTTTTTGACTATCACTCCTGTCTCTGCAGTATTGCAAAGGAATTAAATGATTTAAAGTTTGGGTAGAGGAAGAAATCTCCCAGAAGGAGACTGGAAAGGTACATCCTAAATGGGAAGAAGAAAATGGGGTAGTCATAAAGAAAAAAAAAAAATAGAGTTGCTTCAGGATGGAATAAGTAGTCAATTACATTGAATCCTAATTAGAAGTCAAGAGAGATGAAAACTGGAAAGTATCATTTGACTTAATAACAAGGAGGCCATCAGTGGCCTCAGTAAGAGCAGTTCTGAGAGAATGATAGGAGCAGAAGGCAGATTAGAAGTGATTTAACTGTGAAAAGGGCATGATATCAAAATGATAGACTGAGCACGTGGACTTATCTTCCCTTCCAACACCCCAAAACCTAACTGGAAAACAACATAGAATGCCATCTGTAAGTGTAAAATTCTTAGAAATTCCCAACAGGTAGAAATTCCATATGGAGGGCTGGGGTTGTGACTCAGTGGTAGAGCACTTGCCTAGCATGTGTGAGGCACTGGGTTTGATTCTCAGCACTCCATGTAAATAAATAAAAATAAAGGTCCATCAACAACTAAAACAGTATTTAAAAAAAAATAGATTCCATATGGAGGGGACAGATCCAAGTTTTGTGGGCCTCGAAGCTGATAAAAATTGGGAGGTCCTCTTTAAGATAAATAAGACCAAATTGTGAATGCAAAATTAGGAATAGGGCCTAGGAAGGGAGCCATGTCGATAAGAAACCTAAAGTTTCTTTGGTTTTCTATTAAACTTACCTCTAAGCAGAAAGAATCTGATTGACGAGAAAAACCAAAATCCAAATTATATCCCAGAAAAAAAAGTACTGTGGAGCTGAGAGCTCTTCTGAACATGCTCAAGGCTAAGAGGCAAGGGACACAATAACCAGGAGAGGGCCCAGGGCAGTCAGGGTGATTTATCTGGGAATTATAGTCAGAGCAGCTGTGTAGGTCAGGCCTCCCTCTTCCCTTGCTTAGGCTGAACAAGAAGCCCAGCCCTAAACACAGAAGCCAGGTCAGCAAATGTGTTCTGGAGACACAGGGCAGTGTCCCAGATAGCTAACAATAGCCAGGAAGACAGAAAAGCTACTGGTACACAATGTACGCCTACCAGAAATCATGGTGTGCCTCTCCCCAATAATCACCAGCCACAGCTCCTATAATCAGAGCCAACATCCCTTACCATGCAAGATTTTCCAACAGGTAGGGAATATTAACACAATGAAAGGCTCCCATTTGAGCAAATAGAAGAATTTTCTCTTGAAAGAAAGATTTAGTGTAGCAAGCAGAAGAAAGGAAGAAATTATACTTTAAACTATGTAATATGGAAAGCTAAGCATGGTGGCACACATCTATAACCCCAGAGGCTTCAAATGCTGAGGGAGGAGGATTGCAAGTTCAAGCCAGTCTCAACATGTTAGTGAAGCCCAAAGCAATTTAGTGAGACCCTGTCTCAAAATAAAAAAATAAAAAGGGCTGGAGACATGGCTCAGTGGTTAAGTGCCCCTGGGTTCAATTCTTGTAACGCGTGCGCGTCACACACACACACACACACACACACACAAATGTAATATGTAAAGATTCAAGTACATTGAATCAATGACAACAAAACTGGAAAATTTATATATATATGTATATATATATTTATATATTCATTCATTTAATAACAATTCATAACACTCTCTACGCATCACATATTCATGAGTCCTTGAAAATAAAGCTAGGTTCCCTGCTATATTGCATTCCACTTGAGGTTAAGGAGAACAAATAGTAAACAATAAATTTTTCAAATTTATTTTTATATTTATTTGGTACAGGGGATTGAACCAAAGGTGCTTAACCAGAGAGCTGTATCCCAAGTCCATTTTTTATATTTTATTTAGAGACAGTGTCTTACTAAAGAGATCAGGACCTCACTAAATTCCCAAGGCTATCTTTGAACTTGGAATCTTCCTGCCTCAGCCTCCTGCGCCACTCAGATTACAGTTGTGCACCATTGTGACCCAGTTTTTTATTAAATTTTTTATTTTGAGATAATATTGCTAAATTGCCTAGGGCTTCACAAAACTGCTGAGCCTGGCCTCAAACTTGTGATCCTCCTGCCTCAGCCTCCTGAGTTGCTAGAATTATAGGTGTTCATGTGCTCAGCTATGAACAATAAATTTAATAAATAAGTGAATTAGGTGGTGATTTAGCAATAACTATAATGAGATAAAGGAAATTAAGGATTTCTAACCCTGCCCAAAGTAATTTCATCTTCTTCAATTTTTCTTAATACATTGATGGAAGAACCTCTTTTACTTTAAAAACTATTCTTTTTATTGGTTAAGTAGAATTCATTTTGATATAATTGTACAAGCATGGAATATATTTTATTCTAGTTAGGACCCCATTTTTATGGATGTACAAGGTAGTGGGATTCACTATGGCGTATTCACACAAGTACTTGGAAAAATTATTTCAGATTCACTCCACTCTCTTTTCCCCATTCCTTCTCCCTTCATTCCCCTTTGTCTATTCCACTGAATATTTCTTCTTCCCCTGACCTCCTTTATTGTGGGTTAGCTTCCACATATCAGCGAAAACATTAGGCCTTTGGTTTTTTGGGGACTGGCTTATTTCACTCAGCATGATGGTCTCCAGGTCCATCTATTTACTTGCAAAAGTTATAAAGTCATTCTTCTTTATGGCTAATACTCCATTATGGGTACATACCACAATTTCTTTATCCATTCATCTGTTGAAGGGCACATAGGTTGGTTCCAGAGCTTAGCTATTGTGAATTGAGCTGCTATAAACATTGATGTGGCCATGTCACTGTAGTATGCAGATTTTAAATATTTTGGATATAAACCAAGGAGTGGGATAGTTGGGTTAAATGTTGGTTCCATTTCTAGCTTTTTAAGGAATCTCCATACTGCTTTCCAGAGTTGTTTGCACCAATTTGTAGTCCCACCAGCAATATATGGGTGTACCTTTTGCCGCACATCGTTGCCAACATTTATTGTTACTTGTATTCTTTTTATTTTTAATACTTTTAGTTATAGATGGACAGAATGCCTTTATTTATGTGGTGCTCACACATACTATGCAAGTGCTCTACCATGAGCCACACCCCAGCCCTGTTACTTGTATTCTTGATAACTGCCATTCTGGCTGGAGTAAGATGAAATTTCAGTGTAGTTTTGTTTTCCATTTCTCTAATTGCTGGAGATATTGAACATTTTTTCATATATTTGCTGACCATTTGTATTTCTTATTCTGAGAAGTGTCTATTCATCTTTTTAAAATCTATTTTCACATTTATTCATTCTCTCTTGTTTCATCAAAAATTGGTTATGTAGCAAGGTATGGTCTTGACTTCTTCATATAGACAATTGCTTATTTATACTTTTCTTAAGTTACCATCAGGTGGAAGAGTCCACTTGGAAGAACTCAATAAATCTTAATAAAATTAAAAAATATATACTTATCTACCCAGTAGAACATAGCCACTGGACATGAAAACTTAAGTTTTTAAATTTAATGGCAATCAAACAGGACATTCAAAAAGCCAAATTGTATCACAAAATCTAACATAACTTTGAATCCTGTTAGTCTTTGTGGTGTTTATTGCCCAGAAAGGGAAGTTAAGAGAGAGAAATTAGGAAATAAACCTACGAATAAATAAGTCACTACAAATGACAAATGTTTCTACAAAGAAAAAGAACAAGGTATGAGGAGAGAGAATAATAGGTTGGAAAAGGACTTTGGAGGGGCTAGGGCAAGGTTGAAGTAGGACTCTGAGTAATCATTCTTTTAATGAGCATTATTACTGGTGAGTCAGAATAACACATTCAAATTACATTTAGAAGTTGTTAATGTGCTAAAACAGTGAGTCATAATATTTATCCAAGGCATATTTTAGATGAAATAGTAACCTAACAGCAGAACGGTGATTTGCAGCCAAACAGTCCAGTTAAATCTGACAAATGTGTCTCTTCAGTGTCCTCCTTCCCCCAGCTTGGTAGCAAGCCAAATTAGTAAATCTGACAAGCTACCCCAGTGCATCAAAGGTGGGTCCTTCTCTGTCTTTTGGACCTGCCCTATTTCCCAGACAATTGACTCATTTCTGTTGAGCCATGAATCACATCTGGCACCTGCTGCCATTCTGTGTCATGAGGACTTGGCATTCTAAAAACGTGCCTTGGTGAGGACATTTCTATGAAAGCATGCCCTAACATGGATAGACTTTGAAAGGAGTATGTTATCCTCCTACCTCAAAAGTCTTCAGGGTAGTGGGGTAGATTTAAGACCATTTTCACTGACCAGCATGTTATTTCTGAGTGGCTCATGGTATTAAAGACAAAGACATGGTTACTGCTTGTTCTTTGGGACTGGGTGAAGCCATCATGGCCATTTGAGTAGGGATAAGATCACTTCTGACCGAGATTTCACCATTGGAAACATTCCACTTATCTCCTTCTGGTTATCCAATTATTCATGGATGATCCCACTCTCATCTTGGTGAGGATGAGAAAAATCTTAAGAATTGAGATAGCTGGGGATATGGCTCAGTTGGTAGAGTGCTTGCCTTGCATGCACAAGGCCCTGGGTTCAATCCCCAGCACCACAAGAAAAAAAAAAAAAGACTTGAGATAATTCTGTAATATTTATGAAAGAAGGGACTTCTTTGTTTTGAAATAGCTATTTATATTTGTTTTGTCAAATAAATAGAGCTACATTGCTTAAAAAGTCAAATATTATTAAAGAACAAACTACTTTCAACGCTTTCTGTAGTTTCCTTTTTATTTCCCTTTTGATTTCTAAATAATATACCAGTGATTCTCAAACTTTTGGTTCTCAGAGCCCCTTTACAATCTTAAAAAGTCATTGAGACTCAAAACAGGTTTTGTTTATAATTATTTGTCTTATTAAAAATTAAACTAAGAAATGTTTTAAGTATTTATTCATGCATTTTCTCTCTCTCTCTCTCTCTCTCTCTCTCTCTCTCTCTCTCTGTTTTGGTACTGGGGATTGAAACCAGGGTGCTTTACATCCCAGCCCTTTTTATTTTTTATTTTGAGACAGGGTCTCGATAACTTGTTTAGGGCCTCCCTAAATTGCTGAGGCTGTCCTTGAACTTGTGATCTTCCTGCTTTCCTTTCCCAGTCTGGGATTATAGGCAGACACTACCACACCAACTATTCATTCATTTTTAAATAATAATAATAAACATGCTAATATGAATAATTTTACAAGGAATAGTTTTTCCAAAGCAAAAAGTTTTAGTGAGAAGAGTAGTATTATTGTACAGTTTTTACAAACTCTTTAGCTTTTGGCTTAACAGAGCATAGCTGGATTCTCGCATATGCTTCTGCATTCAGTTTACTGTAATGTGCTGTTTGGGTTGAAGTCAGTGGAGTAAATCCTGTCTTACACAGATACGTAGCTGGAAATAGGATCAGATCTTTGTGAGCTATTGTCATTTAATACTACAACAATTCAGCTAGCAGTAGTTTCCTGAAGGTTAGTTGCTGTGTGAAATCTGAAACCATACCCATGAACTTTTGTCCTCTGCTATTCTAAAACCTATTCGTCTATTTTGACCTTTGAATGGATAACATTTGGTCATTTGGAAAGTAAATAATGCAGATCTTCCAAAGGATAATACATTTTGTTATATAATATCAAAAAATCACTTTTGTTGATGTCATCTAATACTTTTGAATGAAATCAAAAGTCTTTAAGTATTGGAACCCCTAAACTCACTCTGGGGGATACAAGTTTTCTAATTTTTCCTGAAAGCTCAGTTTTTTCCCATTGGCAACAAATGCTATCAGTTGTTTTTACTTGACAGGCTTACTTCCTTTATTTTTTGAAAAAATAATATTTATTTTTGAAAAAATAAAAAATATTAAAAAGACAGGGCTGGGGATATAGCTCAGTTGGTAGAGTGCTTGCCTTGCAAGCACAAGGCCATGGCTTCGATCCCCAACACTGAAAAAAAAAAAAAAAAAGACATGGACTCAAAGTTGAGATTTTTGATTTTTTATTTTTTTGTACCAGGAATTGAACCCAGAGGTGCTCAACCACTGGGCAACATTCCCAGCCCTTTTTTGTAATTTATTTAGAGAAAAGGTCGCTAAATAGTTCCTCAGGGACTCACAAAGTTGCTGAGGCTGACTTTGAACTTTCCATCCTCCTGCCTCAGTCTCCCAAGCTGCTGGAATTACAGGCATGTGCCACTGCGCCTGGCTCACAGTTAAGATTTTTAATAAAAGTAATGATTTTTATTGCTTTGTCAAGGAAATTTTTCCTTGAAACTGCATATTTTTTTCTCTTACTGTGAACATAGTAGTGGATCCAAAACCAGTTTTGTGACAGTGCTTTCATTTATGTTGCTAAAGCACCAGCAGCTTTACCCACTGTGTCTTTTGAACCATCAGTATAAATATCAAAACAGTGAAAGGTCAAATAACCTAGTAAACTTTTGTTTTCACAGAAAGTGAACCACTGTAAAATGCTTACACTGCTGCTGCTTGCCATACTAATGTAAGCTATTTTCTACTGATTTCCTGTTCTGTCAAGTCGCGGTTTAGCACCCCTACATTAAACCAGCACCCTCATTTTTTTGCATTTTTCAATATGATCATAACAGACTGTTGTTTTTAAAAAGTATTTAATTTTTATTTTATTGTTACCATATAAATATTGTTCACTACCAAGCCTAGTCAGACAAAATGAATATTTCTTCCATATTCATAGTCATCTCTGTATCCTCAGGGGATTGATTCCAGGACTCCCTAGTGGATACCAAAATCTTTAGATGCTCAAGGCCCTTATATAAAACTATTTGCTTAATATTTGCATATCATATAACCTATGCACATCTTCTAACATATCTTTTTTTTAGGGGGGTGTTAGGGATCCAACCCAGGGCCTTGAACACGCTATGCAAGCACTCTACCACGACTTAAACCTCCAGCCTTTCCCATCTGTAGATATAATACTTAATACAATGCAAATGATTTGTTAATAGTTATTATACTACAGGGAATTAGGAAAATTACAGGAAAAAATCTGTACATATTCAGTACAGACACATTTTTTTTCCAAATAGTTTTGATCCACGGTTGGTTGAATCTGAAGATGAGGAACCAACAGATACACAGGACCAAATGTATTCCTTTTGATTTTGACCTAAAGTTGATTATTGTCTAGGTTCTTGGTGTCTGTTTTTATGTGCTCAGTTCTGTGGTCCTATCACAAATTTATCTCAGCTTTCCAATCAACTTGTGAGAGTTGGAAATACTCTGTTCCATGCAGTTAAGCCTAGAGTGATCCATCAGGCACATTTGTTTTTCCCTAGAGAATTCCTTCTGAAGGCTGCCTTCTCCCACTCCAGTATGGAACAGCTGCTTGTTCAGCCTACAACTCAGCCTTCTTCCAGGGACATTCCCTAACTGCTCAGATGAAGGGAAGTGACCTGAGGTAGCGGTCTAAAGCTCATTTTCCCAAATTTGTAACCAACATCCTTGGTTGTTATCATTGTCAATTTTGTTTTTTCCCCTTGTTCTTGTTTCTGTTTTGTTTTTGGTTTTGGTTCTAGGAATTGAACTCAGGGGTACTCTCCACTGAGCTACATCCTCAGCCCTTTTCATTTTTTTAAAATTTGAGAGAAGATCTTGCTAAATTACTGAGGCTGTCCTAGAACTTGCCATCCTCCTGCCTCAGTCTCCTAGGTAGCTGGGATTACAGGTGTGCACCACCACACTTGGCTCCAGGGTTTCTGTTTTAAGTTCCTTATTTCCTCCCTGTTGTTAACAATCTGTGTTTCCAAATCCCAAAACTCTCTGGAATTCTGCTACACAAATTGGCTACTTCTTACACTGCCATCCCCAAGTAGGCACTTGCTTTTCACATTTCTCAACTCTTCTGGCTGCTCAATATGCTTTCCATCTTCCAAAAGTATCTGAGGTCTCAGGTTTGCTGTTGTCTCCCCTTCCATTCCTTTTGTCTTTGTGGTTTTGTACCTTAAAAAATTACCTTAGTCTCATTTTAGGGGCATTTAAGGAGGGGAGGGGAATAAAGATAACACATTTTCTCAATTTGTCATGTTTGGTTGGACTTCCAGTTTTTATATTTGGAACTACACGTGCTTTGAGGTTTTGTTCATTACAAGGTCCTTGGAGCTAGTGAGATTTGTGCTCTGGGAGATTTATGAACCCATCTACTCAGCTGCCTTTTGTGTACCACTGCTGCCACAGCAGAACTCAAAGACTGGAAGAGAATTTGATGAAGCAAATAACGTACACTCATAAATGTCAACTAATAGCTTTTTTTCCCAATCACTGGTCTTTTGACAAATCAATCAAACACTTATTTTCTGAGTACCTCCCATGTGTCAGGACACTGTTGTAGGTGTTAGGATTATAGTGGTCAATAAGACTGGAAAGAGACAAGACCAATTTTCAAATCAGAGAATAACAGAAAACAGTATATAATCAAGTCTTTTATAACACAATACAGATTTTTTTTCCAAAAAAAAGGTGAATTTAGAAAACATAACCATCATTGAAAATAGATGGTGACACGTAGCTTTAAGTAGGAGGTGACATCTGAGCCAGGTATTGGTACAGGAATTATATTAGCAGTTACTGACAGGTAGAGAAAAAGAATCTCAGAAAAACATGAGCAGGGACTTGAATATGGGGGTGACCATGACATATTTATGGAACAGTAGAGAACAGTTTGACTGTTAGAAAGTAGTTGAATAGGTGGGTTTTCTTTAATGTACTTTAGAATTTTGCTTCAGATAAATGGTGGGAGGGAGGAACTAAAGTACTGAGCAGTTAGATCTGAAATGACAGTAAAGCATAGTAACTACCAGGATTCCTTAATTTTTTAGACTGAATAGTTATAATGTTCCTCCCCTTAATTGCTTTTTGTTATGCTGGTTAATAATTATTTCAAAAAGTAAAAACAGTATAAAAGGGTACACCGACACATCTTACTCCTATAAATCATCATCCATCTTGTGTCACCCCAATAGGTAACTACTTTTAACTTCATGTTATTCTATCCAGTTTTCTTTATGCAAATACAAAAGAGTGAACATCTTATTTCTTACCCCACCCCCGAATCTGTTTCCTATGGCTGCCAGAACAAATTACCACAAATCAGATGACTTAAAACAACAGAAGTTTCTTCTCATATAGTTCTGAAGACTAGAAGTCAGAAATCAAAATGTATACAACTTCACAAAGCTCTATTATCTATTCAGTGTTCTCAAAATAATTGGGTAGGGTGTCACAAGCCTATGATCCCAGTGACTCAGGAGGCTGAGGCAAGAGGATTGCAAGTTCAAAGCCAGACTCAGCAACTCAGGGAGGCCCTAAGCAATTTAGTCATACCTTGTCTCAAAATAAAAAATAAAAAGGGCTAGGGAAGTAGCTCAGTGGTAAAGCACCCCTGGGTTAAATCCCTGGTACCAAAAAAAAAAAGTGTCCCCAGGGCTATGTTCCATTTCAGACTCTGAATGAAATCATTTCTTCCTTGCCTCTCCCTAGCTTCTGGTAATGGCTGTCAATCCCTGGTGCTCCTTGGCCTTCACCTGTATCACTCCTGTCTCTACCTCTGTCACCACATGGGCTCCCCTTGTGTGTCTCCATTTTCATCTTCTTATAAAGACCCCAGCCATATAAGATTAGGGTCCACCTCAATGACCTCATCTAGACCTGATTATGTCTGCAAAGACTTTTTCCAAATAAAATCAATTCTCAAGTATGGGGGTTGGGACTTCAACGTATCTTTTGGGGTTACATAATTCAATCCATAACCCTCCATTTCTTGCACAAAGCTAACACCCTATATCTACTATTTTGTACCTTACAATTAAAATGTAACTGTATATCCGAGGATTCTTTCCACATCAGCACACAGTGATCTGTGTGATCACTGATTCTCTTTTTAGAGCTGTGATTTTAGAGAATCACAGTGATTCTCTTTTTAGAGCTGCAGAGTGTTCCACTGTGTGGCCATATTGTAGTTTATTGATCAGTTCCCTAATGATGGACACTTGGCTTGTTTCCCTTCTTTGGCTATTTTAATGAGTAGCCTGTACATATATCATTTTGTGTGTATGGAAGTCTACCTTATGATAGATTCCAACAAGTGGGGTTTGTTGGGTCCAAGAGTAAATATATGTATGATTTTGGCAGGATTGTCACATTCCTTTCACAGGTGTTGGGACATTTTACATTCCCACTAACGATGTATGAAATAATCAAACCTTTAGACTTGCCAATCTGTTATATGAGAAAATGGCATTTCCATTTAACTTTAATGTTTATTTTTCTTATTATGCACCTCCACATCTTAAACATCATTTTATATTATTATTTTGCATAAACTTTGGGCCAGAAAACTTGGCCAGGTAGAAACTTGTGTTATAGCATAATATCAGGTGTATAGATTTATAATAAAATACCATAACCAAAAGAAGCACGTTTAATTTAGGTAATTTGCCAGGGTGGGCTCACTCCTGGCAGAATATGACTCATCCTCCTTACTCCGGTGACTCAAGTAACAGAACAAATTAATTCTCAGGTCAGATACGATTTAGCAGCAGGGAATGAATGTATACAACTTCACAAAGCTTTATTATTTATTCGGTGTTCTCTAAACAAGCTAAAGAAGTGTTTATCTAATGCCCACTATAGAAAGGCACTTTTGGAGAAGCCAAGTTCCATATCAAAGACCCTACTCTTCCTAGTTGGCTGTACTTGCTTTCTGTCTTCTTGCAGTTGTATCCCCCCCCCCCCCCGCCCCAGTGCTAAGGATTACATCTGGGGCCTTGCAAATGCTGGGCAAATGCTCCACAACTGAGTACATCCCAGTTCTTTTTTATTTTGGGCCAAGATCTCCTAAGTTGCCCAAGCTGGCCTTGAACTTGCTATCCTCATGCTTCAGACTGCCAAGTGATTGGCATTATGGGCATGGGCCACTGTGCCCAGTTGTATCATTCTTAATAGGAGCAACTTTCCAATCTCCGGGGTAAAACGTCAATGTGGTTTGAATACTTCCAACTCTCTCATTGTCACAATCAAACAATAGAATGTTTAATGTTCTGACTCTTAGTTTTTCACAGTTTTCTTCTTAGGGAGTATCTGGAACCATCTATGTTATTAAGTCTCGTTTTTTTAGTTGTGTCCAAAAGTCATATTCCTTACTTACAGGTGGTACTGTGAAGGGAAGGAGCTTGAAAATTCCCCAGACATTCACATCGTCCAGGCAGGAAATCTGCATTCACTGACCATTGCTGAAGCCTTTGAAGAGGACACAGGACGCTATTCCTGTTTTGCTTCCAACATCTATGGGACAGATTCAACTTCTGCTGAGATTTATATAGAAGGTAAAGCAAAATACTCTTGGAGTCTGACACATTCTAGTAAAACATTTATTTATAATAAATAAACTTTTTTTTTTTTTTTTTTTGGTACTGGGGATTGAACCCAGGGGCACTCCACCACTGAGACTTGTCCCCAGCCCTATTTTGTATTTTATTTAGAGACAGGGTCTCACTGAGTTGCTTAGGGCCTCACTAAGTTGCTGAGGCTGGCTTTGAACTTGCGATCCTCCTGCCTCAGCCTCCCAAGTGCTGGGATTACAGGTGTGCGCCACTGTGCCCGGCTTAATTTTTTAAAATACTTTTTAGTTGTTAATAGACCTTTATTTGATTTATTTATTTATCTGTGGTGCTGAGAATTGAACCCAGTGCCTCACACATGTCAGGCAAGCGCTCTACCACTGAGCTACAACCCCAAATAAACATTTATTGAGGTCTATTTGACCAAAAAACAAAAAAATAGGCTTACATACTGATGAATGTATATTATGATAGGAGATATAGAAAACAAGTAAAATAAATATATAAAATGTATAATATAATAGGTATATGTAACTGGAAAAATAGCAAGAAAGATACCTAGGAGCTGTACATGTATGTGTGTGAGCATATGCATTGCCTGTAATTTTAGATAAGCAGGCAGTGAAAACTTTCCTAACCAGGTGACATTTGAATGAAGACCTGGAGGAAATGAGAGAGTGAGATCCAAAGATATTCAAGAGAAAACCACACAAGGCAAGGAATCAGCAAGTGCAGTGGCCCTGAAGTGAGAGTGTGCTAGTCTTAAGCCAGAGATGAGCCCCATGGCCAGGCCAAAACAGCAAGGGAAAAAGTAATATGAGAGCTTCTAGGGAGGTTAATGCCAGTCTGGGCAAATTAAGGAGATCCTGGCTCAAAAAAAAAAAAAAAAAAAAAGTACACACACACACACACACACACACACGAACTGGGAATGTAGCTTGGTGGTATATAGGGCTTGCCTAGTTTGTGTGAGATCCTGAGTTCAATCTTTAGCACCACAAAAAGAAAAGAGAGGAGAGGAGGACTTGGGCTGTGGTGTAGCTCAATGGTCAAGCATTTTAGCACGAGTAAGGCCATGGTTTCAATCCCCAGTACCTCCAAAAACAAAACAAAGCAAAAAAAGTAATAGAAGATGAAGTTTAAAGTTCAAGATGGGGTTAAGGTGGAGGGAGGTAGATAAGCAGATCACACAAATTCTTGTTTTGTAGGTTGTAGCAAAGACTCTGAGGGAGATGGGAAATTCTGGAGGGTTCTGAGCAGAGAGATGGCATGATCTGACTTAGTTTTTAACAGAGTCACTCTTGATGCTGGTTGAGGATTTACTGCAGGGAGTCAAAGGTAAAAGCATGGAGACCAGTTGGGAGCCTTGGAAAGGCATTTATCTCAGCACCAAACTTAGATGTTTCATTTTTGGGAAGAAATCAATCTATGATCTATGAAGATACTTGTGTATCTACCTAAGTTTTGTTCCTGTTTTATGTCATTCTCTGAGGTTTTTTTTTGTTTTGTTTTGTTTTGTTTTTTTGGTACTGGGGATTGAACGCAGGGGCACTCCACCACTGAGCCACATCCAGCCCTATTTTGTATTTTATTTAGAGACAGGGTCTCACTGAGTTGCTTAGGGCCTGGCTAAGTTGCTGAGGCTGGCTTTGAACTTGCGATCCTCCTGCCTCAGCCTCCCATGTGCTGAGATTATAGGCGTGCGCCACTGAGCCCAGTTGAGTTTTTTTTTTAGGGGAACATTCTTCAGCACTTTTTTCACCTGTTATACCTTAAGTACACCTTGGTTTTAGCACTTACATATTGTACTACTATGGCATAAATGTCTGTTTACCAACTAGATTGCAAGGCCAGGACTGTCTCACTCTTCTTTATTTTTATCTCCAATCCCTTACATAGTACCAAATACCTATTGAATATTTGATAAACATTTATTAAATAAATACACGCGTAGGAATGTGTTATGTTTTTATCCTCAAATTCTCAGAGTATGAAAAATACCTCCAGATTTAGCTCTGTTATATCTTCCTGGAATTCACTATCTTGAGAAGTAAATCCGGGATCAAGGCTCTGCTAACAGTGCTGAGATTGGATTGTTGGGTTTTTTCCTTTGTGGCAACAGGACTTCACTTCCAAGATGAAGTCTGACTTGCTAATATTAGGGCAGGACGGAAGAACATCCACCTACACCTACAATGTCTGGAATCCAGTGTAATCCCTTCTAGTCAATCTGTGTAGGCCAGAACATGAGAATTTCTAACACCAGAGAATGGCTGTAAACCCTGACAGTCCAACTACATCAGGAGGTGTTTTACATGCTGGAGCACGTCAAGGTTGGACCAAATAGCTTGAACACCAACATTAACTAGCTGTGTGACCTTGAACAATTCCTTCAACTTTTTAGGGTCTATTTTCCTCATTTGTCAGATTGGATGTTAGTGTAGGGAATCACTGACTTCATTTCTAAGTCTAAGATTCTTCATATGCCTAGAACTGGTTTAAGAAATTATTGTCTTTAAAAGTTCATGTCTTGTTTTTATTTCTCCAGGAGTTTCTTCTTCTGATTCAGAAGGGGACCCTAACAAGGAAGAGATGAATCGGTAATTCTAATTTTCTAATCTTAGTATAGACTTAGTATCCTCAGATTTTGAGAAAAGTCCTAGTTGGTTCCTAGAACTGGAGGAGAGAGGTGGATTTGGAGAAGACTCTACTTCTTTTGCTTAAGTCTTGCCTAGCAGATTAATTGGAATATTCTCAGTATTTAAAATATGAAGTGACACCTATGAAATATTATTATACTTATATCTATAGAGCAAAACACCAATAACCCAATGGTTTAAAAAAATTCATGTTTAGATAGTACTATAAGAACACAAAATTTGGTGATCCTAAATTATATATTTAATGTATTTAACTTTTATGTATTATATATAATTTTATTATTTTATGTATTCATATCATTTAAAATATTTACATCACTTATTTAGTGTGTATATATGTATGTATATGTATATATATGTATATTCATGTATGTATATTTCTTCTGGACAAGTTATATCCTTTTTGCTGAATGGTGGTACTGAATACTGAACAAACTTGCATCCACTCATTTGTTAGTTTCTGTAATCATCAAATGAGCACCTACTCTACCCCAGACACTACACTAGGTGCAATGAATATTAAGAAAAATCAAGCCGGGCGCAGTGGTGTAGTCCTATAATCCCAGCAGCTCTGAGGCTCAGGCAGGAGGATTGCGAGTTCGAAACCAGCCTCAGCAACTTAGCAAGGCCCTAAGCAAACTCAGTAAGACCCTGTCTCAACAAGAAATATAAAAGAAGGCTGAGGATATGGCTCAGTGGTGGAGTGTCCCTAAATTCAATTCCTGGTACAAAAAAAGAAAGAAAGAAAGAAAAAGAAAAATCAGATGCTTCCTGCTTTCAAGAGAGTCACAATCTAGAAGAGGGCAATATAGAGGTAGCAAGAAATGAATACCAACATACAGATGATAAGAATAATATAATATAATAGTCTATGATAACCATGTGCATGGTGTACAGGACTTGGTACAAAATGCTATTTATTGGTTGGAGGTGCAGGAAGAGATCAAGAAAGCTTTCTCAGTTTGTGACCCTAAGCTGAGCCTTTGAAGAACAGGAGGATACCCCCAAACAAAGGAGGGAGGGGCATTCCAGCAGAAGTCCTGGGAATAGAAACAGATACAGTAACCATTCCTGAGACTACCTGAAATGAACAGGAATATTTGGAAGCCTGGTTGCAGCGATGTAAACTGTTACCCCTGTAGAGGGTAAGCTCCATAAGGGCAAAGTTCATGTTTTACTCTTCAAAATCTCTTGTGAGGATCTACCCTGCAATGAGAATTTGCTTTCAGCTCTTGTTCAGGAACATTCAGGACCAGAGTAAAAGCTTCTTCCTTTAACCCATTTTCCTAACATTCTCATGACCTTGGTTCAGTTCCTCCTTCCTGCTGGCCTTTGATGCCAGCCACTTCCTTAGAGGGATACTCCAGCCCTCTTCTCTCTTTTATAAAAGTACTACTTTATATTCTCTAGAAGATTATTCTGATCCTATCATTTTCCTGCTTAAAAAAGATAATTATCTATTGGAAAACAAAAATCAAACAAACCAAAAACATTAAAAAAGTTAAAGCAGCTTACATACAAAGCCTCATTCAGTGGAGGATCCACTGGTCCTACCCATGCGCTCCTCCATTTCGGACTGTCTACACTGCTGACATCTCACTCAAAACAATGCACAGTTCAGTTTTTACTTTTCATGGCAAACTCCTATTTATCCTTCACAACCCAGTCTAAATGTTCTCCATCTTTGGTTTCTGTAATAAATTCCTCTTCTATTACACATTCATCACTCCTTCCTCAAGGTTCCCATAAATGCATTAAAAATTTAAAGGTATGAATTTTGATACATTAACTATGCAAGAAATATTTCATTTATTTATTGGCTTTAATTCTACTTGTATTAGTTAAAAATCTAACTTCAGTTTTGTATAGTAGAAACCCAAATTACCTGTGATTTAAATGAGATAGTTCTCATTTATATAAACATCAGGATTTAACTGGTAAATGGCTTTGTATTCTCCGTGGTTCCAGTCTGCTTCCGAGTTTCTGCTTCATCTCATGTTAAGGTGCAGCCCTCATTTTCTTAGTTGAAATAACAAGGAATAAAGGGCATGCCCATCCCTCTTGTAAGGTCATCTCTCTTAAATAACATATTTTACTATCCCCCATATCCCATGACCAAAAAGAGCCATGTGGCCACACCTAGTTGCAATGAAGATTGGGGTATGCACTCTCTTGGAATAGCCATGTAAGGAAATCGGGGATTTTATTATTGCAGAAGAAAACCAATGCTTTAGAGACAATGAAAGACTTTGCATCACCATGTAATTCTGCTTCTTAGACCTCATCCTGCCCAGTGAGGATCCATCATTATTGGGTGTTTCTTCTCCCCTCCACAGTTGTTCAAAGATTCTTGTGATATATATTGAACAGTGGGGGAGCCAGCACCATTCTAAGCATCTGGCATGAATTATGTAATTCTCAAAAACCCCTATGGAGTAAGAATTATTATTCCCCCATTTTAGAGTTGGGGAAGCTGAGACAGAGAGAGGTAACATTCAGACCAAAGACAGGGAAGCCCTCTGTCAATGGTCATCTCTCCCCTTGGGTTATAGGTGAGAGGCCCATGTGCTAGACCTCAGTGGCCCTTTCAGTCCAGTGCTGTTACTTCCTGACATGCTTCAGTACTGATGTTTTTAGCAAGACTGGAGCCTTCCACCTTTCCTCTGCATTTAGGTTGTCCCTCTTGCCAGACTCTCTGGCCAGATCCGCAGACCTCTCTGCCCTCCCCACAAACCAAATAATCTTTCTTCCATAGTTTTGTCAAAAATACTTCTTGGTTCTTTTGACCTTAAAAAAAATCCCTTCAATTTATGTAAACTTGAAGACTTTAGACTATTTCTGCTTTTTGCCATGTCACAATCCCAGGGGTAACAATATACAAAGCTTAGCCTCTTGAATGAAAGGAGAAGAGAAGGAAAAATACAGAGAACAACAACAAAACAACTCTGAACAATATATCCTCGTACAGGCTTCTGTCAAGTCTTAGATCTCAGGTGATTTGACTTCCTGGCTACACTGAAAGCAAGTAACCCAAGGACAATGGTGGCATATCCATCTTCATGTTTGCATTTCCTAACCAACTGTATAGAAAGGAAACTCAGTAAACATTTGTAGAGTATTGTCCAATGAAGGTTTGTATTATATCCAACTGTACGGAGTGATGGCATTATTAGTTTTGTTGAAAGACTTCTCACACATATTTGGAGTTCTGATTTATAATCTAAATTTTAATAATTTCTCAGAATCCAGAAGCCAAATGAGGTGTCATTACCTCCTACTACATCTGCCGCCATTCCTCCAGCAGTGCCCCAAGCCCAGCATTTGGTGGCCCAGCCCAGAGTGTCAACCATTCAGCAGGTATAAGAATCTAGTTGAAACACATGTGCCATGGACTGTGACGGACATGCACTGTGACCATGAGCATCTTGTATAGCATGATCATACTCTCCTTTGTTGTATCTAGTCATCATAATAACAACTTTGGGGTTTGGGGGTGTAGCTCAGTGGTAGATCACTTACTACCATAGATTTGTTATATTACCTATCCATGAACAATCAAAGCCTTGGGTTCAACTCCCAGCACTGCAAAAAAAAATTAATGTAATTTAATTTAAAAATAAATTCAATAAAAAAACAAATAAAATAAAGTTACATGATAATTAATTTGTACTTCCCATGTATGGGATCAATGGTTCCTATTGCTTTGTGAACTTCTTATCTAGCTTCATGGGCAAATATCAAAGGAAAGAAACTCTTTTTTTTTTTTTTCACGCAAGATATTTTATTAGGCAGGCAAACAGTGTCTGCCCTGAAGAGAGAGAGAGAAAGAGAGAGAGAAAATGAGAGAGAACATGAGGGCAAGAGTGAGAGAGTGAGATAGGCAGTGAGAGAAAGAGTGAGAGTAAGAGAGGGAGAGAAGGAAAAAAGGCAGGAAAGAAACTATGAGTTCATCTCTGATATTCCAGCTTTGTAAAGAGAACTGATTACATATATAGTGAGCTACCAGCTCTCAGACTGACCCAGGACAAACACAAAACTTAGTTGCATGGAGATGCAAAGAATTCTATTTTCTGACCAAGCAGGTAGGAAATTATTTTTTAGAAAACAGTAAAAGGCTCTCATCTTTTGAATTAATAAAAATAACAATAATGTATGCTTATAGCCAAGCATGGTGGCACACACCTGTAATTCCAGTAACTTGGGAAGACTGAACCACCAGGATTACCGGTTCAGGACCTTCCTCAGCAACGTAGTGAGACCCTGTCTCAAAATAAGAACTAAAAAGGGCTAGGGATATAGCTTAGTGGTAATGTACCCTGCATTCAGTGCCCAGGATTGTAATACTAGTAATATTATTAACAACAATAACAATAATAATAAAATGCTTATTGCAAAAAACTTCCAAAAGTACAGAGGTATATTAAATGAAAACTTGGTCAAATTTCTACCTCTATTCCCTCTCTTCTCAGAAGTACCTCTTTCTAGTAGTTTCTAGCAGACAATTCCAGGCATTTTCTATACATATATAAAAATAAATATGATCGCCGGGCATGGTGGCGCATGCCTGTAATCCAAGCGACTTGGGAGGCTGAGTCAGGAGGATCACAAGTTCAAAGCCAGCCTCAGCCACTTAGCGAGGCCCTAAGCAATTCAGTGAGACCCTGCCTCTAAATAAAATACAAAATAGGGCTGGGGATGTGGCTCAGTGGCCAAGTATCTCTGAGTTCAATCCCTGGTTCAAAAAAAACAAAAAATAAAAATAAAAATAAATATGTATGTGTATACTTTAAGACATATAAAATCATACTCTCTAAATATATTTGTAAGATATTATAGATATATTTTTTGATTGATGACAAATAAATTTAAATGTGTTATCTACAACCTTTTTGAAAAAAAAATTCAGAATCTCTTCTCCAGTCCATTTAGTAATGCAGAGGGGTCAAGTTTTAGTCCCAATCCACTGTTTTTCAAACTGTGATTGTGGCAGCCCCAGGGTTTTATGGGACCTCTTCAGGAGGTTAGGTCCAGTTACCCACATCCACGTGAAGGGACTGAGGGAGGGTGGACAGCCCACATGTTACGGCTGCCATGACCTAGAAAGAAGTGCAGTCAATTCAGATGAAAATCTGAAGTTTGTGATTCATAAACTTAGAAAGCATGTCTTTTGATTTGGAATTAACTTTACACATCAAATTCTGTAGATTCGTTGTATTATCTCTTCATGTAATGACTTTTGTGACCATGACTCTGTTGTTTGTTCCCTTCTAATAGTGTCAGAGTCCTACCAACTATTTGCAAGGATTGGATGGAAACCCTATCATTGCAGCTCCCGTGTTTACAAAGGTAATCAAAATATGGCTTCCTTCTGTCCTGGCTTTGGGGACACCGCAGCATCCAAAGTTCTATGATATAAGATTTTATTTCAGGATTTTGGTCTCTTATAAGTACAATATAAGCCATAGGATTTTTTGGTTTGAGGTAGTTGTCCAAATATCATTTCAAGACCTAGATTTCCTTTTTTTATTCCTCTTTTCATGGTGCTGGGGATTAGAACTCAGGGCCTTGTGGATGGGAGGCAAGTAGTCTACCAACTGAGCTATATGCCCAGCCCTCAAGTCCTAGATTTCTAATGCCAGTTTTTACACTGATCTTGATGGCTGTTAACAGCCAAACCTAAATATCAGGTGATAAGACTCTAGCCACTTATTACTCTAGAGGTTTCTCTGTACTTTCAAAAGAATCCAGTTGCAGGTATTTGTTTTTGTGCTCAAGATGAAGTTAAATGCTCTTCGGAGGTTTAACAGAAAGCCTCACTCAAGGACAAAGAGCTTTCTCTTTCTGTCCCATGGTATCAGCTATTGTGGTGTCATCAAATTCTGAGTCACACAGTCTTTGTATTTAGAACTGGAAAGTTCAGTCAGGCACTTTCATTTACAAATGAAAAAACCTAGCCAAGGTCAGAGAGATTAAGCGATTTGGCCAATGTCACAGGACTAGTTAGTGGCAGAATGAGGATGAGAAACAAGTTTTCTCACTTCTCAGTCTATCCATGGTATAGTTCTTTCCCTCATATTACAGACTGTTTATGTGTTGCCCAACACAGTAAGTTCAAAGGTAAAATAGTTGACTCACATTGCATTTTTTAGTTTTATGAGGACCAAATGGGTGGAATCCGTGCTTGGATTTATGTTTATTGTTTGTATAGACACCCAACTTAGGCCCAAAAAAGATTTTGTCCTCTAAGAAATATGCTTGGGTTTTACAGAAGTGATTATCAATTGTGGTTAATTCTGTTTTCCAAGGGTCCGTTGGTAGTGTTTGGAAACATTTTTGGTTGTCACAATTGGAGGGAGCCTACTAAACATTCTATACTGAGTAGGATGACGGCCCCCACAATAAAGGATTATCCAGACCAAATTATCAGTTGTGCTGAAGTTGAGAAATCCCAATTTCAAGCAAAACGGTGAAAATGGTCTCTTCCAACAAGTACTAATGCTTAAAAGAGCTAAATTCACAACTTACTTCCACAGAAGTATTCATTTGAAGGAAATTCTGACCTATCAGATCAGCTTATCCAAGATGGTTTTCCAAAATCCATCAGGAAGTCTAGCTGTGATTACCTATATCCATGTTAGGCACATCTTCTTAGGTGAAACAAGATGCCTCTTAATTTCAGGTTGGTTTCCTGTAACCTGCCCTTGGGGTTTCAGTTTTACTATTTTCAAAGACCTGAAATAGGAAAGCCATGTATTGTGACTGGTGGATTCAAGACTTTGAGGAGGAATTAAAGCAGGACCTTTGTGTGTTGGGGGGCGAGGGGGCAGTGGATGCTCATGTGAAATATAGCTAACAGAGCTTTTTCTTGTCATCTGTTATTGCCACTGCTAAGTCATCTAGTCTTACAATACAGCATAAGTGCCACAAAAATCAGGACACTTATTTTAATTTGTCATGTCCATTTATCACACCTTAGAGACAGTGCTGACTCTTCAAGGCAGCTAAACCAAGGAGTTTATACCTAGTCCCAGTACAGTCTTCTCTCTTGTGTTCTGCAACACCAGAGAGGTGTCCTTAAATCCACTCAATTTCAAATCTTAGGCACCCTGGTTCCAGGCATTCATATCACCCAGAGCACATGTGTCTGGTACATTTATCACAGATAAAGTTGTTTACTTTGCTCTCTTTCTCAATCACCTTGAAAGCTCTCTGTAATGAAAAGATAGGAGTTCATAAAGTAATAATAGGTCCAAAGCTATTTTTAATATTTTAACAAGTCTGATAGGAGCCTTTAACATTAACGCTTCACACTTCATTTTCACAGGTTGACAAGAACATCAGGTTTAGTTGCTTTAGTGTGGTGACTGATTGCCTCCTGATTAGATGCTCCGATTGGCAGATACATATGCTTTTAATAAATAGAATGGGAAAATGAATCAATCATTAGATAAGACATTTGTTAGGTAAATCTTGGAATGCATTAGCTCCATGGTGGGAAAATGATCCTTAGTACCCAGACCTGAACTCTGGGAAGGTTTTCTCCGCCCTCCGGACTTGTGATTTTGCCTCCATAAATGGGATGCAGATTGTACAGACGTAGGGCACTAGGATAGGCTGTGGCTCAAATTCCAGAAAGACTTATCAGCCACAGTGTGCTTGCGTTAGTTTCCGTCAGCCAGGGCAAGACTGAGGTCATAGTCACTGCCAGTGTCATTAGCAAATTTCTGAGTCAGAACTACCAAAGATGGTTTCACGTGGCCATGAGCAATGGTAACAGATCATTTGCATATGACTGTTCAGGTTATTCCTGCTCTATTTACTTCTTTAGGGACTTCGGGCACTCCTGTCCTGGTGACTCATTTTCTATACTGCTCAACAAAGCACTTCTTTGCTAGTTATGACAAGAAGTCATGTTTTGTTTTAAAGCAATGATTAGAGAGCAGAGTTTTATTTAACTCCTTTGACTATGGAGAGTTACTTTTTAAACAAGGTTAAAATGAGAAGATGTGTCGCCCAGAAAAACAGTGATAGAGTTTAAAGAAGACAATAGAGTTCCATATACTTGTTCACTGATCTACAACATAGAGGATTTCTATGTTGTTTGTTTGCGGTGCTGGGGATCAACCAAGGACTTCATACTAGGCAAGTGCTCTACCGCTGAGCTATATCCCCAGTCCTCTTAGGTTTTTAAATGCTCTTAATTGTGGATAGAGCTAGACTACCCTTCATTCTCTATGCAATACCAAAAATATTTTCACTCTGCTGGGGCGGGGCGGGGGGGGGCGGGACGGGGACACAGTACTCACTTCTTGAGTGAGGAGGGAGGGAGGTGATCAAATTAGAATCTTGCTCCTGTCACTCCTCCCACTCAACAGCAGCTGCTCTGGCAGGTTTTCAAGGCTGCAGCGGCCCTGGCTCCAGCTACTTCAGCAGTAATTTGAAGAGTGCAAGGGGGCAGGGGAAGTGAGAATTTGAAGAGCACTTCATTATATAATAGCAGAGGCAGGAAACCCTGAAATCATGGAGCCAATAGTTGGATCTAGATTTCTGAAGATTTCATGGGTTCTTCTCCCTAGCCCATCAATTCCAGAGAATTTCCTGCTCAAATGTTGCACAGGGCACCTGTGATGATCAAGGGGGAAAAGACCTTCAATAAGTTTTTTAATCTGTAAAAACTGCTCTGATCCAACTCCAGCCTAAAGCACTGTACACATACACTTGCATCATATCCCAAGGTGCAAAGATATTGACTAGGTTTAAAAACAAATAAAATGATAAAATGAACCTTGTAGCTGACATCTTTTAATCAATAAAGGAGATGCTCTTTCTCAAGGATGTCCCTAAAATTGTATTTGTGGGAAGAGATCTACCAAGCAGGAACCATATCTTTCCAACTCACATTTATAGCATCTGGAACCATGCTTGGCATAAAAGCAGGCACATTGCAATATTAATTCTGTGGCAAATAACTTCCATTTCAGTTCAGAAAGAATTCTTTTTTTCCAACATTTTGTGGCTTTAGAGCAGAGGGGAAAAAATTCAATGTCAAGTGACCATGCTTCTTGGGGTTTTGTGTTGTTAAGTCATTTGGAAGAATGTTCTCCCAAATGATCAGTATGGTGACGACAGAGTAGAACTTTGGACATTGTTTACCTTAGGTAGTTGTAGACCTTTGGTTTTAGGGCCTTTAGTCCAGATCCATAATTTTTAGTAAAGATTAACTTAATCTTTCCTGGTTGGTGAACATTTCATTTATCTTATTCATCCTTAGGGAAGTTAATATGTCTGTGACTAAGCATGTACACATCATACGTTTTATTCTGTTTCCTGTTACTATAACGAAATACCTGAGACTCGGTACTTTATGAGAGAAAAAAGGTATTGTCACAGTTCCGTAGGTTCAAGGGCATGGCACTGGCATCAGGTTGGCTATGGTAAAGACCTCATGGTGGATAGTATCACAATGATGAGAATGCCTTTGAGAGGGAAAGAACCCATGGCAAGACAAGAAATCAGAGCAAAGGGAGAGGCTGGTAATTACTCCCCATTAGGCCCCCTCTTAAACGTCCCACCACCACTTAACATCACCACACTGGGGACCAAGCTTCCAACAAATCTACCTTTATGGGAGCATTTGAACATACCCAAACCACATCATCATTCCTTTAGGAATAGCCTCAGACCCACTATGATGAGGAACATAGTGTCAGTTATTCTATTTCCTAATGGTATAATGGACTTGGACCCTTGGACCCTATTATATAGCAATATGACCAGCTTCCTTTTTTTTTTTTTTTTTTTGGTACCAGGGATTGAACCAAGGATGCTTAACTGCTGAGCCATATCCCCAGCCCTTTTTTATATTTTATTTAGAGATAGGGTCTCACTGAGTTGCTTAGGGCCTGGCTAAGTTGGTGAGGCTGGCTTTGAAATCACAATCCTCCTGCCTCAGTCTCCTGAGCTGCTGGGATTACACGTGTGGGCCAAGCACCCAGTTCAGCTCCCTCAGATGAGACTTTGCAGAAAGAACAATTTCCAGCAATAACAGGTATCACTGTCCTTATAATTATGACTTTCATTGGCTTTCTGTAAGTGGCTCCTGAGAAGACCCTTGGCATCTTCTTTAGTGTGTATTGATTCACACTGGAATGAAATTCTACCTCCTACTATGGACATTAGTGGGTTTGTTCCATACACCACCTCAAAGATATCTTGGCTGGACTCTCAAATAGAACATAGGTCTTAGTTTTCAATGTCAAATGAATAATAGCAACCAATCAGTGTTGGTCTAAACCATAAGCAACATAATTTCTCAAGGAAGTCCTTTTGCAAGCAAGGCTTTAGTATATCCTTTGTAGATTGAGACTTGGCCTGCATATCTGAACTGCAAGCCATGTTGAACATATAGGTTAACCTCTTTTTGCTCACAAATCAATTTTATAAATGTGTCATATTTCATTTATTTAATCCTTTTGTCACCATCTTTTGTGGGGGGGGGATGGTTGTGGAGGGGTGGTTTTCTTATTTATTTGCCTCGAAGGAATAAAAACTCCATTATGTGGCTATTATCAGGAATAAAAGCAATAACAAGTGTTGGCGTGGATGTGGGGAAAAAGGCACACTCGTACATTGCTGGTGGGGTTGCAAATTGGTGCAGCCACTCTGGAAAGCAGTATGGAGATTCCTCAAAAAACTTGGAATGGATCCACCACTTGACCCAGCTATCCCACTCCTTGGTTTATACCCAAAGGTCTTAAAATCAGCAAAGTATAGGGAGGCAGCCACATCTATGTTCATAGCTGCTCAATTCACAATAGCCAGATTGTGGAACCAACCTCGATGCCCTTCAATTGAAGAATGGATAAAGAAACTGTGGTATATATACACAATGGAATATTACTCAGCCATAAAAAAGAATAAAATTATGGCATTTGCTGGTAAATGGGTGGAGTTGGAGACTATCATGCTAAGTGAAATAAGCCAAGCCCAAAAAACCAAAGGCTGAATGTTTTCTCTGATCAGTGGATGCTGATACATAACGGAGGGGTGGGGGTCATGGGGGGGATAGGAAAGAATGGAGGAAGTATGGATGGTGTGGAGGAAAATGGGACGGGAGGGGATGGGGGAAGGAAAAATAGTAGACTGAGACAGACAGTATTACCCTATGTATATGTAAGATTGTATGAACTGTGTGAATAAAAAATAAATAAATAAATAAATAAAAATAAAATAAAATTAAAACTCCATTATGTATGAATTCTAGAGAAATTTCTGATACTGCTAAAGCTTTCTGTAGACCCCAAGGCTGCCATTTTAGCACAGAATTTGCTCAGAGGTCAGGGTGAAGGACAGGTTTGCCAGGAGCAACCAAGACTCATTGATACTTCCAGCATTCCAGTCTTGTCACTGGATGTAGTTTGAGGTAGACAAAGAATAACCAGATTTTCAATAAAATAGTTCTTTATTAATTCAGAAACCACTCTGTGCTAATTCCATCATGAATTACTTCAAGGAGCCAATTTGGGGATGGGGGAAAAACAGAATACTAACATTGAACTACAGTGCCCCCTGGCTGTCACAATATCAACTTATACACACCCCTGAGGTACAAGTCAGTACAGTTAAAGCCGGTTATCCTCACCACTGTAGTCTTTAGACAAATGCTATAAATGTGAAAGTCCCTGCACAAAATACTCTAAGTTGTTCAGACAAAAGCTGTAAAAAAAAAATCACAAATTATTTTTAAGAGTGAATGATAAAAGGAAGAAGGAACTACTGACTTTCTCTTTTGCAAGAGCCAGAATTTTCTCAATGCGGGTTCAAAAATCATAATAAAAGAAAACCTTGCAGCATTTGTTACTTACAAATTAAATCATAATATTTCCATGTTTACAGTCTTTAGGCTAAAATGAAAAATAAAAATATGCTCTCACACATGCCAAAGAAGCATTTCATAATCAAATGGAGTGCCAACCACACCAAAGCAGGTGTGATTTTTAAGCTCACAAATCATAATGAATGAGAAAGTAGCTCTGAAAGAAAAGTGTACATTCCATTCTTCCATCGAGTCTACAATAGAACAGTATCAACTTTACAATTCAAAGTGAATTTTGTAAGCCTTTTGTCATGGAGGTGTCGAAAAGCATCTAATGATTCCTTCACAAAATTACAACATACTTTACAATGACTCCATGTGTGACTATGATTATATAGAGGTTGTCATTGTTTATATGCCTCAATAGATCAGTGAGACTATACTTGTTAAGACCACATAAGGAAAACAAAACAGCAAGATAAAAAGCAATTTCCAGGACAACAGAATGTAAACTAGGCAAAGGCTGGAAGATGAAATTAGTTACTTGGTCACAGAGCTGTCCCACATCCTGAGCAACCACATTTCTTTGTGAAATAATACTTTACTTCCATGTTGAATCACCTATATATATTCACCACAGATTTTTAAATTATTATTATTATTATTATTTCTGAAAACCAAATTCTACTCGGGCATTTAAGAATAGAAGAATTTTACTAAAAATTAGCTTCCTTACACAACATTTTTGCATAATATTTAATAAATTTATTTATCACTGCAACAACAGTAAAAGGAGAAAATAGGAAAGAGCTTTACAGGGGTCAGATGTTTCCATATTAAAAAATAAACTCAGCCGGGCGCGGTGGCGCATGCCTGTAATCCCAGTGATTCAGGAGGCTGAGGCAGGAGGATCTTGAGTTCAAAGCCAGCCTCAGCAACTTAACGAGGCCCTAAGCAACTCAGTGAGACCCTGTTTCTAAATAAAATACAAAATAGGACTGGGTGTGTAGCTCCAGTGGTGGAGTGCCCCTGGGTTCAATCCCCAGTACCAAAAAAATAAAAAATAAAAAATAAACTCAACGTGCATCCATAGAATCAAAACTTTGGGAGATACAGATTTAGAAAAAAATCTAAATATGAAGTACACAGTGTCTTTTTCTACAATTCAACACTGAGACTAGATTCCAAAAATATATACTCTTTGGTTCTAACAATATTGTTCTCATTCTAGATGCTACAAAATTTGTCAGCCTCTGAGGGTCAGCTGGTTGTCTTTGAATGCAGAGTAAAAGGAGCTCCATCCCCTAAAGTTGAGTGGTACAGAGAAGGGACCTTGATAGAAGATTCTCCAGATTTTAGAATTTTACAGAAAAGTAAGTTGTTGCTGTAAAATGATTTTTCTGATAATTTATTTTTGTAAATTGATTATATGCTTATTTTTAAAGTTTTAACAACTAATTAAAAATACAGTAAAACACTAAATTAAAATCACCTATTTAATCATATTTCACAAAACTAAACCATTATTATTTTAGTGTATATTCTCCAGGAATTTTTCCATGCATATCCTTTAAAATAAAAATAATCTGTTTTTGGAAATGGATTTTTTTACTCAATATTTCATGGGCATATTTCTATGTTAATATAGAGCTCTCTTAATTTTAAAAATATGTCTATTTCATATTTAATCTCCTACTGTTGAAAATTTAGATTGTTCACAGTTTTTACTATTATAAACTATATATCAATGGAGCTAACAGAGCCAATATTTATGATTATGCATAATTATATTTTTACAATAACTTTATAGCACTGAATTGCTACTGTCAGTACATAGTCTTTAGGCTTTTATTATATGTATCACCAAAATGCCATTCGGAAATGTTGAGCTAAATTTTTAATGATTGTACAATTGATCAGCCAAATTGAGACCCTCTGGGAAGTATAGGGACCCCAAACACATACTAGGTCTGTCCCAGACACATGTTGCCCTGCCTACATTCTAGCATAACCAGTTGTAGGGAAATGCCTTTGTCTCACATATTCACCAACAATGGGTACTAACCATTTTTTAAATCTTCACTAGTTTTATAGGCCAAACATGGGAACAGTTATTTTAATCCATATATCATCAATCAGATGTCGGATTGCACTTTTTTCGTATTTATTTAGTTTTTTTGTTTATTTCATGTTGGGTTTTTATTCTTTTTATTGTAAGAATGATTTATATAGTCAAGTGGTTTTATCACATACTACTATCAGCTCGTCTTGCAGTGCTTTCTCCTTGACCCTTTGCAATCACAAAATAAGTTGCAAATTACTTGCTCCTTTGTTTAACGATATAGAACAATCTACTATGGAAAAAACTTGGGAAGGAAATTAGCTAAAATGTTGGTAGCATGTCTACTTGCTACTGGGCAGCAAATCTAGGATCAATTGTTTTGCTTCCACTTGCATTTTTGTGTTTTTCAGTTTTTCTCTGATGAACATGTATTACTTTTATTTATTTATTTTTGGTTTTAGGGATTTTTTTAACAGAGAAAAGAACATACAGAATTTATTACATGCTTAAGACATAGGAGTATTAGACTCCTCTTTTTATCTTCTATCTTTCTTTCTTTCTTTTTTTTTTTTTTTTTTTTGGTACCCAGGATGATTGAACTCAGGGACACTTGACCACTGAGCCACATCCCCAGCCCTATTTTGTATTTTATTTAGAGACAGGGTCTCACTGAGTTGCTTAGGGCCTCATTTTTGCTGATATTGACTTTGAACTCGCCATCCTCCCGCCTCAGTGGCTATCATCCCAGCAGTTCTGGAGGCTGAGGTGAGAGGATCAGGAGTACAAAGCCAAGCCTCAGAAACTTAGCAAGGCCCTGAGCAACTCAGTGAGACCCTGTCTCTAACTAAGATAGTAAAAAGGCTGGGGATATGGCTCAGGGGTTAAGCACCCCTGGGTTCAATCCCCAGCACCTTTCCCCGCAAAAAAAAATCACATAATTTATGTTATACAACATGCTTTTTGAAATATGTATACATTGTGGAATGACTAAATTGAGCTAACATATGCATTACCTCACATCACCCTCTCTCTTTTTCTTGGCTGAGTTATTTGCTTCTTCTTTTTTTTCTTTTTCTTTTTCTTTTTTTTTTTTTTTTTTGGTTGGTGTTGTTGTTGTTACTCTGTTTCTTCCTAGCTCAAAATGGTAATACTTTGGTCAGTATGAAATATGAATCAGAACTACTCCTGGTTTTAGCAGTAGTAGCAGCAACAATAATAGATTCTAATACCATTTAAACTGAGAAAGAGAAAATCAATCGTTTTATCCATGTAGAATTTTCTCAGTTCAACATTGACTTATCCAGTACCTGCAATTCGATAAACATTAAGTGGACTCCAGTATCTGGTACTGCAGTGGACATTGTCAGGAATGCCCAAGAAATTTAAGATACAGAACCTACTCTCAAACAATCTATTATCTATTCTGAGGCTCTTGATCTTAGAAACCTCAGAGCAGAGGGTATATTCTGCATTTTACTGGTATATGAGAGCCCAAAGCCAGGAATGATCTCCAAATCTTTACGAACTTTTTTTCAGTTAAGGCCAAATAGGTACCAATCGAAGTATGTCATTTCAGAATCTCAGCCAACTCAGGAACTTTTCCTTGCCAAAGATTTGCATACCCCAAGTGGATCCCGGCATGTTTCAAGATGCAGCAACATTATTTAGATGCTCTCTTGCCACCCTTCTCTGCCTCTGTAAAGGTTGTGGGTGCTTAGGTCATTAACACTGATAGCTTAACTTTATTTAATTACTCTTGAGTATGCAAGAGACTACTAAGTTCTACAGGAAACTTCTGATAAAAAATGTAATCTCTCAGAAAAACAAATGCTCAGAATTTTTAAATTTCTTTTTCTTTTAGAACCTCGATCCATGGCAGAGCCAGGTAAAGATCATCACAACTTTAATTTTTTAATATGTAATGAGTGATTTAATATAGATAAGAAAACACATTGAAATTGCACTGTTGTCAAGAGAAAGTGAAAATATAAGTTTTAGTAAAAAAACCTCCAAATGGGGGGCTGGGGATATAGCTCAGTTGGTAGAGTGCCTGACTTGCAAGCACAAGGCCCTGGGTTCAATCCCAAGCACCGCAAAAAAAAAAAAACCAAAAACCTCCAAATGAACTCGAGCTATATAAGAAAAGGAAAGCATGGGAAAATGTGCTAATTTTAATATATATTCAGTACCTGATATGAATGCAGTTAGTTCTTGATTTTTGAGGACTGTTTTATAGGAATTATTTTCCCTCCATCTTTGGCCTCCACTTGCACCAAACTGGGCAGAGCAATTTTTATGATGCCAGATCAATTCCAATTCCACAACCTATGTGCCTCAAATTTGATGCATCAAATTTTGAAATTTGGGGCCAGAGTTGTGGCTCAGTGGTAGAGCACTTGCCTAGCATGTGTGAGGCCCTGGGTTTGATCCTCAGCACCACATAAAAATAAATAAATAAAATAAAGGTATTGTGTCCATCTACAAAGAAAAATATTTTAAAAATTTTTTGAAATTTGCAGAGACTCAATAAAATGTTAAGTTTGCTACTATTAAATTTAGTTGGAAGAATACTAGATGAGGTAGATGGACATGACAGTAGGTGAAACTCTTACCACTAGAAAAGACAAGTCATTCACAAATCAGGACATGAACATCTGAATACCCTCTCCATAACCGCCTTGAAGAATCAGATTGTTTGTCTTCCTGGGTGAGAAAGATGGTTTGGAATTTCATTATTATAATTCTCTCTTCTGACAACTAAATGGAAAGGAATTCCACTTAAGAAGACATTGAATTCCATGTTGCTTGGTCCTACACTAAGGTCTTAGAGATTTATGGCAAAGATTTACTTTTCATTGCTTATAGTGGAGTAGTACTTTGCCCTTTGAAAATGTCCAGCCCCTTGATATTTCCAGAGTGGGATTTTTCATGAACCAGTCAAATATACAAAATAGCTTCAGAGTCACCCCAAAGTGAACCCTTCCCAAACAAGTCCTGCACTCCCCAAGTTCCAAGATGGAAAATTCCTCAGCTAGAAAGTTCTTTCTTCCACCTTGTATAATGCAAATGCATTTGGAGACAGAACACAGGCAGAATATCAGGCAGGTATAGTGTCATGTGAATGACTTTACAAGATCATTTTCTGAGAATGGATTGCTGAAAGATAAGAGTGTGAATGTTTGGGAAGGGGAACAGAAAAAAGGAAGCCTAGGCCAAGGATTTAGAATAAAGTCAAAGAGTCACCAAAACCAAACTTTACCTCTACATCATTTATGATTCTTTAGGTAGCAAGTAAAAAAACAGCTTAAGCGATAAGAAGAAGGTATTTTCTCACTTAACAAGACTCCCTAAGGTATGGCAGTCCTGGTATTGGTTACTTTAGCAGCTTAGAGATCATCAGAGGCCAAGCCTTTTTTTCCATTTTCCATTCTGCCATCAACAGAGTATTCTCTCAGGCTGCATGGACCTGAGATGGCTGCCACAGTTCCAGGTATCACATGCAGATGACAACATCCAGAGGCAAAAATAGGAAATTGCACCATCTTCTGTACCCTTTAAAGGGCAAGGAAAACTTTCCCAAAACGTCACCAATAGATTTTCTGTGATATCTCATTGACCAGATAGTGTCCAGGCTATCACATAACAAGAATAGTTAGCATGACTGGTTTACCAAACATGATTCATCACCTGAGGTTGAGAGGAACCAGCTTGCCTTAAAGTACCTGACTGCTCCAAGGAGGACGGACAAAACAGGGTTCTCTCAATAACTTTTTATTGATAAGGGACAGAGAATTATAGAGTAGGTACTCAGTACTGTCTACCATGAGCTCCGGGCTGATTTTCCAAGAGGTTAATTTAATGCAGATATCATGAAGCACTTATATGCCAAGTCTCTCCTAATACAATTATGTTTTAATAATTTTGTTTTTAATGTCAAGGCTACTGGAGGTCTAGTTACTGTCTTCATTAGTTGTCAAGGAATATCTAACTGTAATAATTTTAGGCTTTAATCACCTGGTTCTATCTGGGAATCTCATCTCTGTAGTTATTCACTGGGGTTCAAATGGTGTATCAGAGTAATTCAAGATAATTACTGTAGTATGGCCTGGTGTGATGGCTCACCCCAGCTACTTGGGGGGCAGAGGCAAGAGTATCAGAAGTTCAAGGCCTGCCTGAGCAACTAAGTGAGACCCTGTCTCAAAATAAAACATAAGAAAGGCTTGCTGGGGGTGTAGATCAGTGGTATAGTACTTGCCTAACATGGGCAAAGCCCCCGGTTCAATCTTCAGTACCAAAAAAAAAAAAAAAAAAAGGATTAGGAATGTAGTTCAATTTCCCATATCATAAACAAACAAACAAATAAACCTGCCATATTATTACAAAAGTAGAAATGCATTTTCATGCTTCTTTCACCCAGGATTTTGATTTACTCTATCAATTAATTACTATTAAGCAAAATATTTATTGCCAATTAATGTTTTCCAATTTTAAATTGTGGACTTTGTTTAAATTACCTCACTGTAAAATTTCTCCTTGGAAATAAAGAGTCCTGGGTTTAGAAAATGTCTTTTTCTTGTTTTGCTTTTTGGGGTTTGCATGCCTGAGTCCACGTGGTGCTGCGGATGAAGCCCGCAGCCTCGTGCATGCTAGGCAGGAGCTGTACCACTGAGCTGCGTCCTCAGACCTTTTTATTTTTTATTTTAAGACAGGGACTCACTAAGTCTAGTATCAAATTTGCCAACCTCCTGCCTCAGCCTGCCAAGTAGCTGGGATTATAAGCATGCACCATTGCATGTTTTATTAGTATTTTTATTTCACATATACTTCCTTTTCCTTTGAATCCTCATGTTTGTGTGTGTGATTTTTTAAAGGTTTGTTACTCAGTTCCATTTTTGCCATCTGGACTGATAATGTAAAAATAAAAGATAATCTGAGTACCCATTGCATATAAGATATTATTATAAAATCTTCTTATCGGTATTCATCCTATCTGCATGGAGTTATTGGTTTTATATCCTCTAACTTATTTAGCCCTCTAATCAGTCATCTCAATCAAATTATTCATCAATGGCTTTCAGAGAATAAATTAAGTTTGTTATATTGACTTTGTGCAAATGTGTGTGTGTGTGTGTGTGTGTGTGTGTAAGTACATGCACGCTTGGTACTGAGGATCAAACCCAGGGCCTCATGCCTGCTAGGCAAAGGCTCTACCACTGAGCTAGATCCCCTGCCCCTTATATTAATTTTTGATGTGTATTGACTTTTGTAAACTCATCTGATTGATATGAGTAAATTCTGTAATTTCACTCTCATGATGAAGTCGGTAACAATTCTATTCTGTTTTACTGGCATATAGAGGAGATTTGCACTTTGGTCATTGCTGAGGTGTTTGCAGAAGACTCTGGCTGCTTCACATGTACCGCAAGCAACAAATACGGCACAGTGTCAAGCATCGCACAGTTGGACGTGAGAGGTAAGGCTTCTTATGTGCCAGAACAGCTTCAACTCCAACTCATAGTTGGAGTGTGAGTGGGCATAGTTTGTGTCACCCTTCCTTAGTGTTTCACATATGAATCAAAAAAGATTTGAATTAAGAAAAATGTTGCCAGGTGCGGTGGTGCACGCCTGTAATTCCAGCACTTGGGAGGCTGAGGCAGGAGGATTGCGAATTCAAAGCCAGCCTCAGCAACTTAGCAAGGCCCTAAGCAACTCAGTGAGACCCTGTCTCTAAATAAAATACAAAATAGGGCTGGGGATGTGGCTCAGTGGTGGAGTGCCCCTGGGTTCAATCCCCAGTACTGAAGGAAAAAAAAAAAAGAAAAATGTTCTTGAATCATGTCCAATATTCAATTTCTTATCGTATTTAAAGCACCACCTAAGTTATTCAGCTATCACTTTTATACTTTGTAAGAAAACCTCTCCTTGGTGTTTTTTTGTTTGTTTTGTTTTGTTTTGCTGTGCTGGGGATCAAATGCAGGGCCTGTGTTATGCTAGGCAAACTCTCCACCACTGAACTATTGAACTATAGCCTTAGCCTTCCTTGGCCGTATATGAATGACTAGACACCTAAATTTCTTTCTTCCTTTTTTTTTTTTGGCACCAAGGATTTAACCCAGGGGCACTTAACCACTGAGCAACATCTCCAGCCCTTTTTCAGTTTGAGACAGGGTCTCACTAAGTTGCTTAGGGCCTCACTAAATTGCTGAGGCTGGCTCTGATCTTGTAATCCTCCTGCCTCAGCCTCCTGAGTGCTGAGCTTATAGGCATGTGTGCACCATCATGCCTGTCTTAAACACCCACAATTCCTTCCAAAAGAGTGCTTATTTTTCACTTTGTTTTTTGGCTTTTTGTTTTTGTTTTTGGTGGTGCAGGGTTTCAAACCCAGGGCCTCTCAACATACTAAGTATGTGCTCTACTACTGAGCAATATCCACAGCTGAGTACTTAGATTTTTAATTTGGTTTTTTCCTGCATCCTCACCCTTCTTTAATGCCCCAGATTCTGATCTGGCTTTGACAAACATTTTCCTATTTGTACACTCATTTGGTTTAACTGTCCCTTTATGCATGTGCCCCAATTTAAGGTTACAGTCCCATTCAGCCTTGTTGGGTAAGGCTCAACAACTAAGACCATGTGATTGTCCTTTCAGGAAATGAAGACCTCAGCAATAACGGGTCTCTTCACTCCGCCAACTCCACCACCAACCTGGCTGTTCTTGATCAACAGCCATCCCCACCCAACCCAGAGCCTCCTTCTGTGGAACAGCCCCCCAAACCCAAACTTGAAGGGGTTCTGGTGAACCATAATGAGCCTCGGTCCAGCTCCAGGATTGGCCTCCGTGTGCACTTCAACCTGCCTGAAGATGACAAGGGAAGTGAAGCATCCTCTGAGGGTGGCATTGCAGCCACCAACCAGACCAGGCCCGATTCCTTCCCGGAGAGGTTCAATGGACAGGCCACAAAAATCCCAGAGCCTTCCTCGCCCGTCAAAGAGCCCCCTCCAGTTCTGGCCAAACCCAAACTGTAAGTAAAACAATCAGAATGATTAACCAAGAGTGCCTGTGAGTCTCAGTTGAGTCTGATCTTCTTTAAAATAATGAATTTGAAAAAGGGAATTATCAGATGAGAAAATACATATCAAGTGCCTTGTAAAAGTATATCCTTATATCACTGTGGGTTTACTCTATCATCCTTATTATTAATATTCTACCCTAATCTATGTTGCGCCTAAACTAATCCAGGAAGACATTTGTCTAAGGTCAGAGGCCTGCAGGTAAAGTATTTCTATGTTCTTTTTATTTATTTATTTGTAGTACTGGAGGTTGAACCCTTGGGCACTGAGCTACATCTCCAGTCTTTGTTTTAAGACAGGGTCTCACTAAGTTGTGAAGCTGGCCTCCAACCTGTGGTCCTCCTGCCTCAGCCTCCTGAATTGCTGAGATTACAGGCATGTGCCACTGCACCTAGCTTATGTGCTTTTTGTAAAGCCCTTTCTTTTGTCTAATAGTGTTGATAGTCTATGATTTCAACCTTGTATTTCCCATTTCTGCTTCAGTTTAAGCTTTTGGGGTCATTATGGAAAGCTATTTGATATTTTTTAGATAGTTCTTTGCTACTTCGGGATACACTGTATTAATCATAGTAGGTTTTATATAAATATAGGATGAAAGAAGTTATGGTTTTGTGATTCAGCCCAGGAGCTGGGGTTGTCACCATAACTCTCTAGAGAACCTCTGTCAGAGCTGTACTGCAATGTTTAATGCTCATCCAAAGCAAAGCAAATAGAGAGCATGATACTAGTACGTTCAGTTTCATTCACACATCGAAATGATAGAAATTATAAGTCCATAAAACTTTAAGTATCAACAAGAAAATCTACAGCAACAGTGCTCCGACTACGTATGCTCAGTGCTGACCCTGAGGTGTTCACTGAACCTAAGTCATGCTATTTAGTTTTGCTACTTTGCTACTGAACCAGGCAGGCCCATGCTACCCACCACACAGCATGCCAATCACTGAAACCAAGAGTTCTGCAAAAGAGAGTTCATTCATGAGGCTGACCATGTGTTCAGATGAGAGATCAAGTCTTAATCTGTCTCCCTAACGATAGTTTGGGGATGTTTATTGGTTGAGGCATGGGGAAAGGTGATCAAATCAACATTCATCAACTGTGGGGTCTGTGGGTAGCTCAGTGATAGAGTGCTTGCCTAGCATGTGCAGGGCTCTGGGTTATACTCAGCAATGCAAAAAAAAAAATTTTTTTTTAAAGGAGAGAGACAAACTTCATCAACTGTTGCAGGAGACTTTTTTTTTTTTTCCATCATCAGATGAAAGTAAGTAGGAGCAGGTGGAGGCTAGAGGGTTTATTCAGAAACTATGAGAGATGGTTTATTTAGATTTCCCCTCTGTTCTCTGTTTCAGTTTTATATTCTTAACACATAAGGCAAAATTCTGGGCATAAAGCTCAATGTTATGAAATGTGTCTAAGCAAGTCACATCCAGAAATGTCTCAGTGCCCTCAAAGTTCTGCCAGTCCCAAGAAGCAGAAATCCACTTAAAGTAGAAAGAGGGAGGAGATTGTTGCAGGGATATCGACAACAGAAAACAAAACTCTCCCAGCAAAAGAACTAGAGAGCTGGGAGCTGGGCCTCCTGGCCTGTCACTCTGGGGGTCATATAGTCGTGCTAGCCTCTGCCCACTGAAGTTCACCCGGCTGATTCACTTTCTGTCTGGGCATGTCTTTGTTTTTCTTTACATATTTCCTCCATTCTTCACCAATTTGCAGACTCATCAATTCTTTTGTGACCCATCATGGCTATGATCCCCTTCTCCATCATTATCTGTGCCAAATACCACAGCTGACTTAATTGTTCTCATCAGCTTGATTCCAAATTCCAATTTGTCCAGACTCGTCAGGTGACAATCCCAATCACCTAGCTGTGCAGAGGATTTATTTGGAAGGAAGATAAGTTACCTGGTTTAGGTTAGGAACCAAGGATGGAAGTACTCAAAGGAGGGAGTTGTGGGGAATAGGGAACCCCAGACAACTTCTTTGCGGATTGCCTTCTTTGTAGATTTTTCTCTTACCTAGGGACTGTGTCAGGGTCTATTAGGTATGTTGATTGGGGTTAAGTTGAGCTTCATATTAAAGAAAGCCAAAATGAACACATGAAGGTTTATTTTCTCTCACAAAAAAGAAGTAAACAGAACATCTGGGACTGTTCTGGTGGTTACATGATCATGAAGAACGTGTCCACCAGTCATGGTGGCACATGCCTATAATCCTAATGACTTGAGTCTGAGTCAAGAGGATCACAAGTTCAAGGTCAATCTGGGCAATTTAGTGAGAACCTGCCTCAAAATAAAAAAATAGAAAGAGTAGGGAATGTAGTACAATGGTAGAGCCTGGGTTCAATTCCCAGATCAAAGTACAGGGGGAAAAAAAATAGTCTCCTGTCTTTCCAATCTGCTGTCCCCAGTGCTTGCCTCCTCTGGGGAATTCCTGTAGTCCAAGATGGCTGATGATCATCTAGTCTTCAGGTCTGCATTTCAGATAGAGGGAAGAGTGAATGGGTAGAAGTCACATTCTTTTTTATTTTTTCCTTAATTGTAGACAGACCATACCTTTACTTTATTTACACATTTTTTTAAAGTGGTGCAGAGGATCAAACCCGGTGCCTAACATGTGCGAGGCAAATTCTCTACCACTGAGCCACAACCCCAGTCCAGAAGTCACATTCTTAATGTTAGAAGCCCTTTTAAGGAATCTCCTTAGTGATCTCACCAAAAATCTTCTTCTTATATCTCATTGGCCAGAACTTAGTCATATGGTATACTAATTGCAAACAAGGCTGGAAGGTGTCATTAGCTGCACTTACTGCCACCATGCATAAACTCAGGTTCTTTACAAAGGGAATTCTTAAGTAGACAGTGATATTTGCAATCTGTGATTTCTAACTAGTAAAAAAATTCTTTCTGCTAATTTATATAGTGATACCCTCTTAAAATACAGTCTTCAACACTATGTACTTCTTTGGTATTTCTTGCCTTCCTTGTCTTCTCTTAATTGTGTGTACATATTTTACACTAGTATAGGTGTGAATGTACATATGTTTTCACACATGCACACACACTTTTTGTGAATCCACATGCCTTTTGGCCTTTTCTTGACAGTTTTTTAAAAATTTCCTCAGAGTAATTGCACATATTTATGGGATACAGTGTGATTTTTCAATTCATAAATACAATGTATACTGATCAAATCAGGTAATTAGTATATCCATCACCTCAAACATTTGCCATTTCATTGTAGTGGGACTTCTGTTACTAATTTTAACCCCACTGGTTTTTACCTCACAAGTTTTGCATTAAAAATACATTCTTCTCAAGGGTACAGTGTTTTGCTTATTCCCTCAATTTGCCATTCATATGGAAAATAGAGATAATGTGTATTTTTAAACTACCCCAGAAATGGAGGCTTTCATTCTTAAAAACAGTATCATCAAAGCCTAGATAATTCTGACTTTAAAATTTTCTGCTAGAATTTCAAGCTGTCCAAAGCAGTGATTGTTCATCCTAGCTGCACTCTAGAATAAATGTGGAGGTTTTTTAAAACATTATGCATTTAAAAAAATTATCTCAATTGAATCATCTCAATTGTATTCTCTCCGTGAATTATTTTAATGTGCAACCAATTTGGAAATCACTTGTTGGAATTAGAGAAATAACCTGAATTGCCACCCTTCCACAACCAGGGGGGAAAAACACAATAGTTAACATTTAAATTGTAAATGTAAAATGTCAGAGAGAAGTCAGAATATACTGGGAAAGCCTACGCTCTGGGAACAAATGTTTCTCTAGAGCATCAGTTCTGCGTCCTGGATGCACGCCAGAGTCACCTAAGGCCTTGTGGTAGATGACCAGCAACATCACTCTGAATGGGAAACTCAGTAGACCCAGAGGCTGTGTTTTTACCAGCCTTACAGGAAATACTGAGGCTGGCTGAATTAAGAACAACTGACCTATATTGAAAAAGATAACAATAACTGGACCTGGATTCCTTCCCAGGCCAATTAACTCTCTGGGTAGTGGTGCCTAGATCAGTGAGATTTGTTTATGTTTTATAGTCTCCGGATGACTATAATGTGCTACCAGTGCAGTGAGCACCTCTAAAACCAAAGCACATCTACTTATATCACTTATATTACTCAGTGATATCCTTGGAAATGTTTAAAAACTGACAGGGTGAGAAATCCCTAATGTTTAGCACTTGCCAATTTCCTCCTACCATGACAGATTTCAAATTACAAAAGTGGGTCACTGAATGAGTCGTTGGGACGAGATGCATACTTGCTGTTCTTTCTGAGCCAGAGAGAGCTGACTCCAGCACACACTGCCCAAAATTGATGCCAAAAAGTCTTTCAAAAGTACTTGATGAGTATCAAGTTTGTTGTGTTATGGTTATTTGATATTTTATCTCAAAATTTCAAAATCCCTGCACCACTGTAATCCCATCAACTCAGAGGGCTGAGGCAGGAGGATTGCAAGTTCGAGACCAGCCTCAGCAAATTAGCGAGGTCCTGAGCAACTTAGCAAGAACCTGTCTCAAACATCATAAAATAAATAAATAAAAAGGGCTCAGTGGTAAACCACCTTAGGGTTAAATCCCCAGTGCCCCAAAATTTTTTTTTCAAAATCTGTAATAAATTCTTTCATAATCCTTATCATTCTGAAACTCTGATGCTCATTCTTTCAAATTTTGAAAGTTGACTTTCATAGTTCAGAAGATTAAAAAAAAATAGCCATCACTTCTTGATCACCTAAATGTTTTAGGTGATTTATCAATTCTCACAACACTGAGAAATTATTACTATTTTACTTATAAGGGACTCTGAATCAGAAAAGTCCAGAGACCACCCAAAGGCACACATGTAATAGGGATTGAGTCAGAATTAGGACCTCAGTCTGTCTTTCTACCTGAATACTAAAACTAAAGCAAAAGGGAAGATATTTTAGTGTGTGGGGAGAGAGTTGATAAATCTATGGCAAGAAAGCCTTAGTGTAAACCTGATATTAGAAATCCTCATAGCAACTAGAAATGAACAACTGAGTTTATGGCAATTTATGACAGGGTATTACGTGGCACGAGAGGGCACTCAGGATTTTAGAACTAGTATGCATGCTGATTCATCTTCACTCTTTCACCCCTCATTGCACTTTGTGCCTTCATTAGGAAATGGTAGATTCCAGGTATTATTTGTAAATAACCACTGATTATTACATGTCAGCATTGGATGTATGATGTCCCACAAGATTTGTCAATACTCAAAAGCTCATTCTCTCTCAGGCATATTTATATCTTCTACCTAGAAAAGTAGACATTCAGAAGACTCAGTAAATTTTGAGCTGGGCACAGTGGTTCATGCCTGTAATCCCAGTGGCTCAAAGGCTGAGGCAGAAGGATTGCAAGTTCAAAGCCAGTCTCAGCAACTAGCTAGGCTCTAAGCAACTTAGTGAGACCCTCTCTCTAAATAAAAAATTTAAAAAGAGCAGGGGATGTGGCTCAGTGGTTAACAGTGGTTAACCCAAGGCTCAAACCCTGATACCAAAAAAAAAAAAAAGTTTTCGAATAATGGAATCAATTCCTTGCCCTGATGGAATGAATAAGCTAATTCAAACAGCTGAAACAAGATGAGGTTCTTTCAATGGAAAAAAAAAATGTTCAAAGATATTATTCTCAAATGAACTCTTTCAGAATCTCAATCAAAATAATTTGACTCTGAATCCTATGTATCATTTTATTTAAGGTCTGTGAACCTCTGTAACCCAATATAGTCCAGTGAACAGTAGAGGCTAACAGTTCATTTGAAGTCTTCCTTGCAGGAGAAAACTGGATCTTAGCTTTCATTCAATGGGAAATAAAGGAAAATAAAAGCAACTCAACACCAAATGACTTCCCGGCCCCTCCTTATCATCCTTTTTCCCCCTAAGATTATTAATTATGCATTACCTTTGCAATTTTCATAGCCACAGGATAATATTTCTGCAATGTCATCAGATTAAACTTTACTCAGACCACAAACATGTTCTGAAAAACCACATAACACTTATTCTATAGCAATCACAACATGACCTGCCAAATATGAGATCCATTAAAAATTAAAAGGTTTTTTAAATTTTTATATTTAAAAAAAAGGAAAGTCAATACCAGCAGAAATGATGTTTACTGTATGTATTTTTCTGAGGAAAATACAACAAAGGTATTTCTGTTTCTTTTGATTGCTTAATTTTTCAATCATGAAGAAATGAAAAGGTTTAATTAAAATTTCATTATGTTGATTCTCTCAGCTTAAGCACTCAATTCTAATATGAGAGGGAAGAGAAGGAAGGAGAGAAAGTTACTGTGCCAAGTTTAACAATGCTCCCGAATCCTTAGGTTTATTCAAGACAGAGGGTGTTTTCATGGACAAACAATGGATTGCTCAGTTTGCAGCACTCCACAGCAGTCATGAAAGTAGAACTGGGTCTTTATTTTGTGACGTTACCCTTTCCATCTGTGACATATTGGAAATGTTAATGAAAAGAAGGGAAAAGGTATTAAACCCCCAAAACTTAAGAAAAACCAAGAGGTGAGGGGGTAGCTCAATGGTAGAGCCTGTGCTTGGGGCGCATGGGCCTAGGGTTCCTTCCCCAGCACTCTGAAGGAAAAAAAAAGCAAAGTAATTAATACAGCATATTCTCTCAGAGAAATTGGCCCTTGCAGGAACTCACACCTGTGCACAGCATGGCACCTTCTGTTCCCAGGCTGGGATACTGAGGAACATTCTCTTTCTCTTTCTCTCTCTCTCTCTCTCTCTCTCTCTCTCTCTCTCTCTCTCTCTCT